>CM028131.1:964667500-965075000 GCA_016271365.2 Neoceratodus forsteri | reverse complement strand
TGAAATCTAACGTATTACTGCTGGCCACTACTTCCACTGGGAGTTCATTCCACACCCTCACAACCTGTAGGCTAAACCAATATTTTCTTTTCTTAGTATGGTAACTTTCCTTGACTTGCTGCACTTGATGTGCCCTTGTACAGTACAGTATTTCTGCTCCCTAAGGACCAGTCCTAACTGTTCCCATAGTCCTATGTCTGTTAACACCCTGAAATTTAGGCACATATCCCTGCTTAACCTTCGATACTCCAGGGAAAACAGCCCCAGTGCCCCCAAGCTGTACTCATAATCCTTACCCCTTGTGTCCTTTATCATGCGTGTGACTCTTTTCTGCACTTTTTCCAGTACTTTCATTTCAGTTCTTACCCCCCCGGAGACCAGAACTGTGCACAGTACTCCAAATGGGGCCTCACCAATGAAGTATACAGTGGAAGCAGGACCTCCCTGTCTCTGCTGATAATGTGTCTATTTATACAATACAGAATATTGCTGCCTTTTTGATCACCTGGTTACAGTGTCGTTTGAAACTCAGGTCATTACTAGTTCTAACACCAAGATCCCTTTCATCTATGATGTCTGTCACTATCGACCCATTTAAAACAAATTAAAATGTTCTGTTCTTGTTCCCAAGGTGCATCACTGTACACTTGTCTGTATTAAATGCAAGTTGGTAATAATTTGCCCATTTCTCCAATGCCCCTACAGCAGCCTGTTGTATTTTAGCTTCGTTAGTATTGTTAATGGCTAGTCCAGTCCGGGTGTCGTCCGCAAACTTGGATTCCCATACGTTTAATTTGGTAGTCATAGAAGAGATATATATATATATATATATATATATATATATATATATATATTGGCCCAATACTGACCCCTGGGGCACACCGCTGGCAACCTCTGCCCATTCAGAGTATGAACTTCTGATACAGACTCTCTGCTTCTTATTGGTCAGTCATGACTCTATCCACCGTGTTATGTTCCTTTGTATTTTATGCTCAATAAGGGCATTAATCAGTTCCCCATGTGGGACTTTGTCAAATACTTTTGAAAAAGCTAAAAAAAATGACATCTACTGAGTCCCCACTGTCCAGCGCCTTGCTGGCTTTACCATAAAAATCTGACAGATTAGTCTGGCAAGAAATGCCCTTGGTGAACCAATGCTGAGCCCAATCAATGTCCCCCTACCGGAGCATAAAGTCTATGATATGGTCCTTGATAATTCCTTCAAGGACCTTTTCCAGTACAATTGTCAGACTGACCAGCCTGCAATTGCCCACATCCTTCTTTGTTCCTTTTTTGTGTATGGGCACCACTTTCATCCTCCTCCAAACCTCCAACACCTCCCCCTGATTCACAGAATACTGAAAGAGAGTAGTCACTGGGCAAGCTAGTTCTTCTGCCGATTCTCTAATGACCCTTGGGTGCAACCCATCTGCACCCTGGGCCTTGTTCTGATCCAATCTCAACAATCTTTGCTTTATATCTGCAATGTCTAGCATCAGGCTGTGTTCCTCTACAATATCTAATTGGGTTCTGACCCCATGAGTTTTTGTGTTAAATAGTGAGGTAAAGTACTCATTGTAGTGTTCAGCCATAATGTGATTCTCAGTAATTAATGTCCCGTCTGTATCCTTCAGCGGCCAATTGTTTTTGCCCCACCCCTTTTGTTGTTAATGTACGTCTAAAAGGATTTGTAATTATCTTTAACCCTCCTTGCCAATGTAAACTCATGGTTGTATTTAGAATATTTGATGGTATTTTTAGTTTCTCTCAGTGCCTCCTTATAAACTCCCCAACATGCCTGGTAGCCACTTTTCTTAGCCCTTGTATATACCTTGTTTTTTCTTTTAATACATTTCCTGACCCTGGGTGTCTGCCATAGTGGTGAATCTTTAGCTCTGTTATTATATTTCCTTCTGGATGGTATATACTTATGTACCAACTCAGCAATTTTCTTGTCTAATAGATCCCACATTTGTTGCAAGGACTGGTTTTCAAAGGCATCCCCCAGTTCCAGCTAGCTAGTTCCATTTTCATAGCCTGAAAATCCTCTTTCCCATAACTGTGTAGAACAGTTCCCCCTGTGTGCATAACCTTGCCTCCCTCTACACAAAATCCCATCATGGAATGGTCGCTGGATCCCAGAGGTGCCAATACCCTACAGTCTTGTAAGTTGTCAATCATGTTTCTCAGGACCAAGTCCAGTACATTATGCCCCCTGGAGTTATTCAATAGAAACTGTTCAACTCCGGCCAAGTAGAATGTTTCAATGAAACATGCTTCAATAGAAGTTTTAGTCTGTAAGTTAACCCAATCAATGCCATGGAGATTAAAATCTCCCAGCAGAATTACATTCTCAGTCATATTTAGTTTGTTGATAAAGTCTAAACATTCTGTATCCTCCTGGTGAGAGTTTGAGGGTGGTATATACACAACTCCAATGTTGATTTTAGTGCTGTGGGGTGGGGAAAGTTTAATCCATAATAACTCTGATGCCATCCAAGTAAAAGTATCTATCTGCTTGGATAAAATAGTGTCCGCTACATACAGGGCCACCCCACCACCCCTCGTATTAGGTCTATCTCTATAATATAAATTGTAGCCAGAAATGTGCCTGCCCCAGTTGTCATTACTATTCCACCATGTTTCAATGATTGCACATATCTGTACTTTATTCTCATGCAGGGCATATAGGAGCTAATCATATTTCTTTATTAGATTTCTAGCATTCAGTAATAAGCAGTTCCATGTTGATATTGCTATTGGCCTAGAAGGGTCGCTCCTTCCGCTGGAGACTCCTGCTATACTGCATGCTGCCCCCTTGTCCCACTTGCTAAGGAGTTTAAAAGATTATCGATTGCCAGCTTTAATTTGTTGGCTAGGATTCTCTTACCTATCCTGTTTAAATGTAGCCCACCCTGTGCAAACATGCCAGGGTCCTGGAAATTGTCCCAGTGCTTAACCAATGTGTGTCCCACTCTATGATACCATCTTTGTAACCAGCCGTTAAACATTACAATTTCTCTGTTGCTTGCTGCATTTGCTCTGGGAATAGACAACACTTCTGAAATTACTATGTCACAGCCCTTTTCCCTTAAAGTTCGCCCCACCTTCTCAAAATCTCTCTGAATGTCTAGGACACGCTGATTACCCATGCTGTTTACCCCAACATGTGATGCTGCTACTGGCCTTGCTGTATTTTCTAATAATCCCAAAAGGTGCCTCTTTATATCTGCTGTCCCAGCCCCAGGGAGAACACTAACTGTGGTAAATTTGTTATGATCTTTATATAATGTGTAGTCAACTTACTGCAGCATGGAGTCCCCAATTACCAGGACATTGCAAGGGTCCCCCTCCACTGAACTTGTTGTACTGCCATCCTCCCAGCTGTCCATATCAACCCTATGTTGCATACTTTTGTCAACCAGGTGAGGTAGTTGTCCCGTCTGCATATCCATCTGTTCATCACTACGCTCGGCCTCCTCCACCGTCAGTGCACTGAACCTATTTGCGGTGAGTATATTGGAAGAGTCCCCAATGTTCCTTCTCCCCTTTTTGTTGGTTTTCTGTACAGTACACCAGTCCTGCAAATCCCTGGTGCCTACTACAAAGTTAGTTTGATGATCTATCTCCGGGTTTATTCGATCAATTGTCTTTGTTGGGGCTACATTGGAATCTGGTTGTATCTGCTGTATTGATTTGTCAATAAACTGTTCCAGTGTGTTAATATAATTCTGGAGTTGGACTCTCTGCTGTAATGCTACCATTTCTGTCTGTAGCACCTCAATTAGAAGACATTTGTCACACACAAAATCTGGCATCTTATCCCCATTAGCAAACATGTTACATTTAATACAAAAGTTCTTATAATAGCCTTTGCTGGTCCCAATAGCTATATTCATCTTGAGCTAATACCTCCAGTAGAATCAATGTAGACTACTTGCTGCATCTTACCTTATACAGTACTAAGCTGGATCCCCAGCTATCCCCAGCTGACACAGCCAACACACACCAAGATGCGCGTGTCTCTGAGCGCATCTCCATGCGCGATGCCACGTGTGCCCCTCTCTGGTTTGCTCTGGCTCACTTGGGACTCTGGATTTTTGACCTGAGGACCAGAAGTACATATAGGGAAACAAACAAACACACATACACACAGAAACCATTCTCTCTGCCTGCATGCACCATTCCCTTCTTAGCCTTCTTTGTTGTACTTTCAAAGTATAAACAGTAACCAGAATAACCAATATAAAGACACACATTTTGGGATTTATATAAGTTAGTGTGTCATTTACTGCTGTCCTTTTTTAAACTCTTGCAGATCTCCTGAATTGATAGCAACACTTTACTCTGTGTTCTGAAATCTGAAGCTCATTCCTTCATCTCAATTACAGTTTATAGCTGGGAAGCACTGATAACTTGACATGTTTACTAAAGAACATAAGTTATGGATCTTTCTTGAAAGAGAATACTGCTCTGACTGAAGTGAGTAACCATGTTATCACACAAGTTTTGTTATGCACACATTAAGACTGAAATACATGTACTGTTAGTGACCATTATTTCCCATCAACACTTAAAAACACTGTCAGAGTGAAAGAAAAAAATGCTCCTTTTTTTCAGACAGAGAAAAAATTGTACATTACAGGGACAAACAAGACCGCTGTGGCATAGTGATTGTAATGCAAAACCAATTTTATGAAGTCCCTTCAGAATCTGATGAGCTCCATTTTTCTACAGTGATAGCAAGACATCTGCAGAGCTCCACCCTGCAGCCATAAAAAATTAACTTTAAATTAGTATGACAACAGTGTCATACCTTTTAAAAATACAGTCAGGCAAAAATGCTTCTCTGGAACATTCCACCTCACTGTCCCAGAGCAGGTCTGCCATTGTACTATGTTTATCAGTTCCCAAACTTACTACTCATCAGTTTTGAGTTGGCAAAAGGATTACTCTCAACCTTGAATGTAGTCCATCTGGTCCAGCTGATTTAGTGATATCCAGATTTAAGATTTTGAATTTGTCAGGGATTGAATATCATTACTATTGACATGATGCTCTTTACGTCTTCTGTTCTCACAGTATAATATATCGCCTTGTTTATTAAACACAGTATAGAAATAGGAATTTTAAATAGAGGTCACAGAAACTGGGGCAGCTACATTAAATTGCATCAGGCAACCCTCATGGTTATTCCACATACAAAATAATAGAAATCACAGCAAGGAGTCCAAATTCTACAAAGTAAATCATACGTTCACACAAGGACAGACAAAAGTACTCAAACCAGCTAATTATATTATATCACTATACTGTTGGTTTGTTTACAGTTAGAAAACTCGCCAGACCTGCTCTAACCATCAAAGTTCTTGCTTAAGGGTTCCTCGGAATGGCAAGATCTAAAAAATAAAATAATAAGGAATGTAATTTCTATTTATAATGGAAATTTTTTATATTTTAGTAACTGTGGTAATTTTACTGATACTGTATTGTAAATAGCTACATCAAATACTGCACAGACCTGGGTGGGCAGGGCTTTCTGCTCCCTATTATTCTTACTTCAAAGTCATTCTGGCTGTGATAAAAACAAATTGGAATCATAACCTATATTTTTCTTGGCACAGAAATACAGCAGCAGCAATCTTTTAGTCACCACTCATATTTGCCTACTGTCAATAAAGTAAAAATCTCCTTAAACGCTTTATAAGATATACTGTATATACATAAGAAGCATTAGATTCAATTGTCTGGCACTTTGCACAGCAGGCTAAAAGGCTGTGTTTTTATATAAACATTAATGTGACGTTATTACACATTGAGCCTTGCTGGTGTTTTTTCCAATGTCACTGCCCTCAAGTACTCAATAATTGTGGCCACCACAGACTCAGTACTGGTATCCTATTAGTTTATGATTTTACCTCAAAATGAACACTTATCCTCACTTTTTTAATGCAATCAAACTAAAACTTATGTTAGTTCCTCTAAAGTAGCTGCCTTACTATACATTATAATCACTATTCCATATGCTTCCCATATGCCCCATTAGAGTCAATCTTAATGTATGCATATTCTGTATGTCTCTTTCTGTTCAAGCATTTGATACGCCCAATTTTGTGAATCCTGGATTAAAGTACTGCTTGCATGACACATCAATTGAAAAGTGAATAGACCCAGAGACACATACCTTTCTTAATAGCCCCTCTTAAATCTTTCAGGAGGAATTCTTTCCCCCATAAACACAAGAACTATATGTATGCCATCACTACAGTGACAACTTTACAGCAATGTCGTCAATGCCAACAACATCGACACATCACTGTAAAGTTTGCTCGGAACCCTGGCACTCTTTCCTGAGGTCTTGCACCCCTTCCCCGAATCAGCTCCAACTTGGAGTTGATGATATTAAGTCGGGGGGTGTAGGGGGCACAGCCAAAACACCCTTGTTCTACCATGGTACAATGCCAGCTGCAATTGTGGACCACATAGTGATGTTGGGGAAATGTTGCGTTGACAGGATATTGTTGACGCTGCACTATAGATCCAGAAATATATACTAAGGCAGGTTGCAAAACCTATACTGTGCCAAAGTTATCAGGGATCTATTAGTTCAAACTAGCCATGTCTGTTCAACAGATCAAGATCTGTTGGATAACACTACTCATATTTTTCTATTGATTGTACCATTTATTTTAACTATTTATTACATTTTTTGGGGTTCTGGTTTGTGTTGTCTAACCTGGTTTGAACCATCAGAGTTACAAATCCCAACCCACACAATCTTAATCAGATTTACACCAATGTCATCATGATGTCTCTTTCAAAATGCAGCAGGTCTGGTATGCATCTATGCATACTAGATTATTCTGATTACAGTTCTGTTCAAATTGTATATATTATTTATTTATTTTATATTTTAGTCTTTGATAACTGGGTAAGGCCCACTAGGCACAAGTGCCTGTTTTCAGGGGCGGCCTGGGAGCACTGGGGTGGTTAAGTGACTTGCTCAGAGTCACACAGTATTCAAGTGGAGGTTGTGAGAATCAGACTCAGGTCTAGATGTACCAAGCTCTTTCACACCTCATTCCTCTAACCTCTAGGCTACACTGACAGCCCATATCCTGCCAGTATATGATCCGCTAAACTGCCATAATAAAAAATGGTAAAGAAAAAGATAATGACATACACAGTTTTAAATCAGTACATGCAGAAAATTAAGAGAAACACAGTGGCACCAGCCAGGATGCAATGCGGTAATGCTGCAGCATATCACGGAATGCTGCAGTATGCTGCAGGGAACAGTATAATTCAATAGCAATTAAGTCTATTTTACTGCAGTATTTTGTGACATGTCATTTACTTCAAGTTACTGCACTGCATTGTAGTGGGCTCTGATGTAAGTAGTGATATTATGCTGATCATCCAGGAATATTCATAATCTCATTTCATTATTAAATCCTTTTTAGCACCAAATGTGTTTTTTAAATATCATAACAAAAAGGTACTGTAATAATGTAGTATACTTAGAGATCAATAATTTTGAAAGGCAGCAGATATAATCAACAGTTGGTCTGTCTACTAATACAGAATATTATTTTGCCCTAAGTGTTATGTCCTTCTTTTTGTAGATAGCAAGTTTTATAAGAATACTGTGACTACTGTAATTCGATGAATACAATTCAATCTCATTAGGTGACAGTGATAATTTTCAAATGATAAGACTAAGCATATTTTCCTTGCTGTTTTTACCATGAACATCTTACTGTTTTTACCACTGACATCTTAGAAGCAACTGTTTCATATGTTCCAGGTGCATTCATTTACAAAAAAAGTTTGGTGAGTTCAAAGAATATTTGATGTGTTGGATTATTACCAGCAGACATGTGTGCTGCCACTGTATCAAAAGGAAAATAAATCCCAAAGAACTACAGGACTATCAATTTGACTTCTGTTGTGAGTAATGCACTGGAGTCGGCTGTAAAGGATTACTTCGAATAACAGGTAACTGATAAAGAAATGATAGACAACACACACAGCATGGGTTCATCGTTAAGATGTTATATCTAACAAACATGTTGACCCTTTATGAGAGAGTTACTGGAAAGTGTTCTACTGCTTCATTGGTTAATTTGATTGTTTTGCTCTTTAGAAAGGCCTTTGATTTGGTGTCTCACCACAACTTAATAAGAAAGTTAAAATGCTTGCCTTCAACTCATAGTTAGTAAACTGGATCAATTATTGGGCAGATCACAGTTTGTCTGTATGTGTCTGAACATATATAGATTCTGGATGTATATATACATCTGCAATCTTCTAAGATGTACTACCATAATGGGCAATGGGCATCCTAACTCATGGCATGCCTCAGGGCTCAGTGCTGGGTCCCAAGCTTTTTGCATTTTATATCAGGGACATGCATTTTAATGTGATCAATGTACTATAGAAACATAGAAACATAGAATTTGATGGCAGATAAGGACCACTTGGCCCACCCAGTCTGCCCATTTCCCCACCTAATGGATAAGCTGCAGATCCTAGTTAACCAACAGCCTACTTCTTCCTACCCCCTACCCCCTAAAATTGCCTTATGACTGTCCCATGCCTGCTTGAATTCCACCACTGTTTTGACTCACAACCTCCTCCGAAAAGGCGTTCCATGCATCCACATCCTCTCTGTGAAAAAATACTTCCCTTACATTACCTCTGACCGTCCCCCTCTATCTTCAAATTGGGCCCCCTTTGTTCTTGCACCCTCTTTTTCTGAAAGATGCTACCCTCTTGGACTTTGTTGATTCCCTTGAGGTACTTAAAAGTTTCTATCATGTCCCCCTCTCCCTCCTCTCTCGAGGCTATACATATTAAGCTCCTTAAATCTCTCTTCATATGTCTTCTGGTGCAGACCCTGCACCATTTAAGTGCCCTCTTCTGGACTGCTTCCATCCTGTTTATGTCTTTGTGGAGACTGGGTCTCCAGAATTGCACATAGTACTCCAGATGGGGTCTCACCAGCTGTCTGTACAGAGGGATAACAACTTCCTGTTTTCTACTGGTGATGTCTCTCCCTAAGCATCCCAGTATCCCCCCAGCCCTCCTTACTGCCCTCTCACATTGCTTACCCACCTTTAGGTCATCTGATATGACTACCCCCAAGTCCCTCTCCATTTTTGTTGTTGGTTAGTATCTCACTCCCCATTGTATACTCTTCCCCTTGGTTTTTGTTTCCCAGGTGCATTACCTTGCACTTCTTTGCATTGAATCTAAGCTGCCATACATTTGACAATACCTCCAACCTTGCCAAGTCTCTTCTCATCCTTTCCACCCCACCTTGTGTATGAACTCTGTTGCAGATCTTTGTGTCATCTGCAAAGAGACATACTTTTCCTTCCAGTTCCTCTGCAATGTTGCTTATAAAGACATTGAAGAGAACCGGTCCTAGTACTGAACCCTGCGTTACCCCACTAGTAACCCCCCATTCTTCAGAGTGGACTTCATTTACTATTACCCTCTGCATCCTGTTCTCCAGCCAATTCTTTACCCAGGCTACCATCTTGGGACCCACTCCCAGGCTGGCTAACTTGTATATTAATCTTTTGTGTGGGACTATGTCAAATGCTTTGCTAAAGTCTAGGTAGGCCATGTCCACAGCCCCTCCCTGATCTACTACTTTGGTCACCCAGTCAAAGAAATCAATTAGAGTCATCTGACATGACCTTCCCACTGTGAATCCATGCTGCCTTGGGTCCTGTGCTCCTCTGGCCTCTAGGTACTTGGCAATGCTTTCCTTCAGAAGTGATTCTATCATTTTACCTATCACTGAGGTTAAACTAACAGGTCTGTAGTTGCCTGCTTCTGCCCCACTCCCACTTTTGTGAAGTGGAATCACATCTGCCCTCCTCCAGTCTTCAGGTACCACCTCATCCTCCCATGATTTGTTATAGAGGGTAGTCATTGGTGTCACTGGTTCTACCCTTAGTTCTTTTAGAATTCTGGGATGAATCCCATCAGGCCCCATTGCTTTGTCCACCTTCAGGTTTAAGAGTTCTTTCAGAACCCTTTCTTCTGTAAATGGGCTGGTAAATGGGCTGGTATCAACTTCTGTATCCAGAATGTTTCTATTGTCTGGTTTAGGTACTTCTCCCTCTTCATTTGTGAATACTGAGCAAAAATATTTGTTTAGTATCTCTGCCAGTTCACTGGCTACATGAAATTAAGCGGACCAGCAGATTGTAAGGAATATACTGACTCCCTACAAAGTGACCTCAATGCTTTAGCTTTATGAGTGATGCAGAGTGCCATGAAATTTAATACTGAAAAATGTGCAGTGCTTCATTTGGGATCCAAAAATTGTGAAACAATTTTTTTTCTCAGTGATGTCTCAGTGGAGATTCTATTACACACAATAGATAGTGGAAGTCTGGAATGACTTACCAAAAACTGTAGTTAAGGCCAGTATTTTCATCAGATGTAAAACCAAATTAGATGGTTTATAAAACTGGATTTGCAAACTAGAAATGATTATTGGTAAAAATGAAAGATTGCTGCCTGATGTCTCAGAAATAGCACATTGCACTTCTATTCTTTTTACCTGTGTTGGGAGTGAGCACTGGGAGCCAGGATTAGTGTGGCCAGGGATGGGGATTGCTGCTGAATACAGCATTAAACAGGCAGGGGAGGGAGATGTCCAGGCTCCATTGTAGCAATAGCCCATTGTGGCAAGCCAAGAAACCTGCACCCTTGTGAGGGGTGGTGCCATCCGATATCATGCTGCTATGACTGAGGCTACTACAGAAACCATTTGAAATCTGGGTGGTGGAGTTGACTTGGAGGGCAGAGAAGAAAAACCCACAAAAATATGTACCTCAAGCCACTTACATAATGGTTACCAGCTTCTCAAGCTCCAATTTGTATAGATCCTCACTGGCTTGATGGTGGGGGGAGTGAGTGATGGGGCTGGGGAGCTGTCAGGGGACCAAAGAAGGTGGAGGTTATAGCTTAAAGGGCAAAATGCTTAGTGAAAACAAAGACGTGGAGGAGGAGGTCACAGTGCGCTCATAGCCTTCTTACCACCATAAATATCTAGTATGAAACCCTTTTTTTAAAATAGAAAAATGATTCTCAAATATAAGCATTATCTTATTCTTTGTCATCCAAGGACTAACTTTTTGAGTTGCAACTTTATCGATGATTTCTTGTGAGGCTACATCTTTTAGGCACAAGTTATTGTCTTTTTTAGCAATAGCTTCAGAACCAACTACTGGTCAGAAGCAATATGTTCCTAAGCATATATAAGCAAAATATCTTGAGCATAGGTCATCCAGTCAAACTTGATGTCCATTTTAAAAATGTCATATACAGTATGAGTACGAACAGTACATCACCGAACCTGCTGGAACCATATTGCTAACACACATGCCCAGAAACAGGTACTTTAAGGCCCCACTGAATAGGCAGATTGGTTAGTTTCCAGTATGTATATTTGTGTAACTTTAGTGCCCAAATAAACTGCCAGACAAAACTTTATTTTTTTATGTTATCACTCTGGGAACAAAGGGCAGTATAGCGATAGTTTATAGGCATTTTAGTAAGATATTCATTCTGATCATCACTATATAACTGCTCATTGGAATAAGGAAAAGCACATTCCATACAAATCGAGTTGGAACTGGGCTACCAGGTTTCTGAGGCTCAGAGATACTATCTGTTCAGGCTATGAACATAGTGTATCTCCCAAGTATGATCATTGACTTAAAGACTAAAGGAGTTCCAATGGGGCAATTTTGAATGTGATACGTAAGAGGGTGAGAAAGGGCGTTATCTTAGTTTACCTAAATCACTCTTGTAAACAGTAAAAATCCCCTATACTCAGTAGCTAGGTTAAGTGGGAGGTGGGATGGATGTGCCAGGATTCTACAGTAAGAAAAGAAAATCATCAGCAAACAGGGATAATGTGTAGACTATCTTAACCAAAGGGATATCCTATACCATTTCAGATTGGTCAATGTTCCACACAGTACATGAGGGTTATATACTCAGATTATATACAGTGATAGCCAATATATCCCAGTATATGTAGATATGTCTGGATATTTACCAGGAAATTCCCATTCATTTCAATGGGATTTCCTGTGATAGATCCAGATATATAGCAGAGTCACTCAGTATGCAAGATTTTGCGATAAGCGTGTCATATTTTCCTATTTTTCCATTTTTATTAGAACAGTGGGGAATATTATATGAACTTTACCTCCAACAGCATGACAAAAATTGCCCCAAATGCTCAGAACACTGACCACAGCTTACAGTTGTAGTCAGTGAGACCACTGGCTTTACTCCATGTCATCTAATGTTTGAGAGGAACCCACAGTTACCCCTCAATATTATGTTCCAGACCGTGTTACTAGTTAGTGATCAGTTATGATGATCATGTTGTCTTACTAGTGAAGAGCCTACAAGAGGCAACACAAATGGCATAGTAGCATACTAGAAATTAACAGAAACATGAATCTGGAGACTACAAAAGGAAAATTAAATGTATTCTGATTAACAAGGGACACCAAACTATATGAGTGAATAAAGGAAAGCGAGGTAAGAGGACAATTGCTTATGGGTGGGTTAGATGTATGCACTGTTCTTTAAAAGAAGTCAGAACTGCACACTTACAAATTTAGCAATATCATTAATCCTCCCATGCAATTGTAAAATAATTGAAGCTTTACTAAAATAAATCAATGTTTACCTTGGTATGATTCCATCACATTTAAAAGTTATCTCCAAATGTAAACAGAACTCAAATGTATAGGGTGAATCTGACCCTAAAATGTCATGAACATCAAAGGTCATGGCATCATTATAGTAAAACAGCTCCTTGTCTAATAGTAAATTGCTACTGGTCCCTTTTTATTTATTTTTTATTTATTTTTATGCCTCCTTCATCTCTGGTTTACCCTATAAGTAAAATTGTGTATTTAGTGATACCTAACTTGTGCATTAGGGTCAAATGCACCGGTTAATTATCAATATATACTGTATGCTTGATTTCACATGTAGGACAAGTCTAAATTATTATAAATAAGGTGCTATAGGAATTTACTATTAGACAAGAAATGGTCTCACTGAAATTACCTTATTACATTTAATGTCCACGCCACTTTAGTGTCAGGGTCAGTTCTGTGCTGCACTTTGAGTTACTGTTCAGATTTACTTTTAAATGCAATTACACTGTACTAAACATGCTTATTAAAGGTAAATATTTTATTTTTTTCAAATTAGTGCCCCTTACTATGCAACTCAATGGGAGGATTATTGAAAAGGTACTAGGACTAAAATGTTCATTCAGTTGTCCTTTAAGGTACAGAACTTCCAGTATTATTTTCGAATACAGAGGATATAACTTTTTGACCAGGCATGTTTGTAATCATAGATTTTTTTTCATTTTTGTCTTTTGAGAAGCCTATTTAAAAGTTTTATATTCAGAATTGTTTAGGATGTTACATTGTGTCACTTAGGAAATCTGACACATTAAAACTTCCATTTATTAATTGTTAAAAGTATCTATTAACATACAGGTTCAGAAGTCTGGTTTTGAACTGGAAGAAAGTCCTAGATCTGGCTTTCCAGTAGAAAGGATATACAGCGCACATAATAGGGCTCTATTTAACAACAGATTGCATGTAACCTTTCATCCTTGGAATCTTGTCCAGTGAGACTTTAGAGGCTAAGCTGGGTTGGAACTGGTCAGTAGTAGGAAGGAAGATATTGAATGAACACCAGGCACTGCAGGAACTGGTGTTTGTACATCTGCAGGGGCATTCACTCCTTGGTTAACAGTAGCCATACCAAAGGCAGCAGATTCAAGTGGTGAGTTGAGGTGCTGGATGCCCCACCACCAGTTATTTTTCTACTAAAGGAAAAAGGCTGTAAACTCACTTCTAGCAAGATCATCATAGCACTAAACAAGATGAGAGGAGAGAGCAGACCATGATTTCAGCTGTAAGCCAGAGAGGTGACTGCAGAACAGGTCTATTCATATTACAAAATAAGGCTGTGAACTCACATTTTTGGGCATCTGCTGAAATTAGGGCTAGAAGGTCAGAGGTCAGGGACCAAGTCGGTGGATATATTGAAAACAGATGAAAGGAGTGTACATGGCAGCATGTGATCTCTCTCAGCCAATCAGGCAAAAACAGGAAGCCCGAAGACCTGCATATCATATTCCATTCACATTCATGTCCCATTGCATGAGTGAAATAGAGCGTGAGTGGAACAAGTTTGGCATCTTAAGCATCAACAGCCTTCTGCAGGTGTGTGCAGGTGACAACAGGCATGCAGGGAACTCTGCCTCTCCATTGAGGTAAGATAAACTACCTGCATATTGGTTGCTGCCTGGTAGGAGGATAAAGAAGAAGGTAAAGAGAAACAGCAGGGAGGAAACAGTTCATGCTAACTGTAACTACTTGTTATGTGGGAAGGGTGGAAACACCCTATTTAATATAGACATATAAAAGGGTAAAGGTAACGGCTTAAAAGGGAAAAAAGGTAACACCCTATGTATAATAAGGGTACAAAGAGGATAAGAAAAGCAAAAGAGGAAAACTAAACTCACCCTACGGTATCTAGAGTCAATGTACAAAGGGGTTAAGCAAAACAAAAGGAGGAAATTAGAAGCACCCGATCTAGGGTAGAGGTATAAAGTTAGTTCCAGTTATTTCCCCTTTTAGATCTGGAGTCCCTGACTGGGCTCCACTGCTGACCATAACACTGGCCAAACTCCACGCCAGCCATGTGTCACAGCTCGCCTGTGGCCAAGAAACATCCAAGCCCCTGACAGGGCTCCTCCAGTGACTGTCAGCACTGGCTGAACTCCATGCCAGCCAAGCCTCACAGCCCACCCACCTCCAAGAAAGATCCGAGCCCCTGACTGGGGTCCCCACTGACTGGTGACACTGGCTGAACTCCAAGCCAGCAGCACTTCTCAGCCTGCCCACTCACCTTCAAGAAAGACCCAAGATCCTAACTGGGCTCCCCCGCTGACAGGTGGCATGGATGAACTCCATGCCTGCCGCTCCTCACAGCACTCCCACCTGCCTCCAAGAAAGGTACGCTGCAGTCTGGGAATTCAAACCCAGGAATATGATTTGGCTACAGCTACGCTAACTTAGGTTGCTATTGGTCACTTCTTTCCTCCCTGATAACTCTGCTCTCAGCTATCTTCTACTGCCGAATTGTTTCTAGTTAAACTTGAATTTTGAATTTAGCCAGTAAGTGCCTGTTGTACTGCTACTGTTTTCTAGCTTAATGTTTAATCTGACTAAATTAATTGAGCCTACTGTTTAGGATATATTTGCCTTATCTACTGCTCTCTAACTTTTTCTCCAGCTCTCCTATCCCCACCTGTCTAACACTGTTTTAACTTTTCATTTTAATCAATCTCTGACCTCATTTCTTTGTTCCACTTGCCCCTCTGGTGCCAACGCTCAGACACCACTGACCTGGAAACCCCTTTGCCTGCCCTACCCCTCTCTACTTCTACTACTCCCTCCATTGTTTAGCAGTCAGACACTCCCACCGATTAAGCCCATGGCCTAATATCCCTGTCATTATATCTAACCTACCTCTCTTTTCCTCCCCTTTTTAGATCTTAGCCCCTGACCAGGTTCCCTTGTTGACTGGCGGCACTGTCTGAACTCTGTGCTGGCCGTGCCTCACAACCTACCCGCCTGCCTCCAAGAAAGGTACGCTGCAGTCTGGAAATTCAAACCCAGGAATACGATTGGCTACAGCTATACTAACTCGGGTTGCTATTGGGCACTTCTTTCCTCCCTGATAACTCTGCTCTCAGCTATCTTCTGCTTCTGAATTGTTTATAGAGTTATCTGAATTTTCTCCCACCCCCACCCCGACACTCTTTAAATAGACTTTCTTCCCTGCAGTCCCCACCTTGCTGTTGTTGGCTCTTGCTCATTGGTGGGTCTACATGCACCATTCCAACTGAGACTGCCAAGATTAGGTACACTCCTGCTCTCTCCAACCTCCTAACACCTCCTATAGCTCTACCTTAACAATTCTCTACAGTGGGTTAGTCCCATTCTCTACCAGAAGAAACAACCCTTATTATTTCCTAGCTGAGCATAATATCTCATTACTGAACTCATCGTCTCTGCCTTTTTCCCTACTTTACAACTCTGCCCCATGCTTTCCGGTTGTGCCTGATTTTGTGATAAACAATGGAGTCTTCTTTACTTGCTGTTCCCCTATTTCTTGTCCTGGTCCTGCATCCCTGCATACTCATTAATAGCTTTACAACAAATCCTGTTAATGACGACATCCTACCAAGCACAAGCTGAGACCCACTGATTATCCCTATGAGAGGAACCTCAGCACCAGGAAGCAAACACACTGTCTCAAGGTGGCATGCACTCCAGTTCAACAACTCTTACCCCCCCCACAAGTAAATATACTTACAGTTACAGGCAAATCTGGAAAACTCCAACACACAGCCTGCACTCAACAGCAGATCTTAAAGTCACTAAAATGGCACACAGTAAGAATAGCATGGTTGCTACTAATGCTGTCAGGTAATATCCATCTCAGTCCTGGATCCCTCACCTATAACAGCTGTTCCCACAAAGAAAATTGGTACCTTAACAATTGTCTCCACTAATATCTGTAGCCTTATGACTAAATACAACTCTCTCCAGGTATGGGCTTCTCAAAATAAGCCTGATGTCCTGTCCACAGTAGAGACCTGGCTTACCTCTAGAATCCCAGAAGAGGCCATCCAACTAGAAGGCTACTCTTCCTTTAGGCTGGATAGAACTAGTAAGCATGGTGGAGGCTGCATCATCTACCTTAGGGACACCTTCCAGGGGCATGTCCTCCTGGAACCTGCTAATGGATATAATACCCAGCCGCTTGCAATAAAGGTGCAAGCAGGATTGAGTGGAAAATCACTCATGCTGGTATTTGTGTACATACCTCCCAAAGAACAGGCCACACACTTTAAGACTGCCATGAATTATCTCTCCGAACTCCATGTCAGCTCTGAGGTCTTGATGGTTGGAGATTTCAGTTTTAATTGGCTATCCCCCTAAGGTGGCACCCTGCAAAGATGCCATCTCCTTCATCAGCATGGCCCAACTAGTTGAATCCCCCACCTGGGTAAATTAATGAACTGGCACTAGCACACTAATAACCAGTTGCCCTGAAAGAATAACCAATGTGGCTATTCAGCCAGATGTCATTAGTGATCACTCACCTGTTCTCTGCGCTTGGCCCAACAGATCTCCCAGAATCCATCCAAAGCATGTAACTTCAAGAGTTCTAAAACAAGGCAGATTGGCTTACTCAAAGCGCACCTCAGCCAACTAATCTGGTCAGACATCTATAATGCCTCAAATAGTGATACTGCACTTGAGCTCTTTGTCAACTCATTCAATGCTGCTTGCAACTTATATGCACCCTTTAAAAAAGGAAAGTTAGGGGGCAACTAATTCCTGGGCCCCACCATTGCTTTTCACTCAGATGAGGGAAAGAGATAATCGGTGGCACAAAGCCAAGTGCACAGGGTCCCCAATCAAT
The DNA here is from genome assembly GCA_016271365.2 of Neoceratodus forsteri. NCBI lineage: Eukaryota > Metazoa > Chordata > Ceratodontiformes > Ceratodontidae > Neoceratodus > Neoceratodus forsteri. The sequence goes on along the minus strand of CM028131.1, from coordinate 965,057,426 downwards.
GTCCAAAATTACAAAAAAGCCCACAATAAATGTACTGTTGCCATCCACAATGCGATGAATATCTTCAGAACTGAACTGAACAAATCATGTGGCAACAGCCGGAACTTCTTGGATAACATTAAATCCCTAACTGGTAAGCCTACTAAAGCCCCACCCACAATGCTCAATGTCAGTGGAAACATCACCAAGGACCCTAAAGTAATTACTAACACCCTCAACCAGACTTTTACTGACCTCAGTGGGGTGCTTCCCTGGTTACCTTTGCCCTCAAACACTACTACTCCTCATAGCAACCCATCATCACTAAGCAATTTATCTCCACCTTTTTATTTCAAGATTGTTACCAAATCTAAGGCCAAAAAATATCTCCTACATGTTCTAGAAAAGTCTAGGAACAGTGGAGACATGCTCGATCTTAAGCTAGTCCTACTCACACTTGATGAACTTCTCTCCCCCAACTAGAATCCTTAATCTATCACTTATTACCACTAAATTTCCTCGTATCTGGAAAAAAGTGGTGATAACCCCTGTCTTCAAAAGCGAGGCAGAACTTTACACTCCATTTACCGGCCTATCTCCATCCTCCCTCCCCTCTTCAAAGCACTAGAGAGGACTGTCTATGACCAACTCATAAACCATCTTGCTAAGTCAATATTAACATGACTTCAGAAAATGACACAGCACAACAACGGCTTTAGAGTAGTTCACCGGCTTCATCCACGAGATGATAGAACAAGGGCTGTTGTTGGGAGCAACCTTCATAGACCTCACCAAGGCCTTTTATATAGTCAACCACAAGCTTCTTCTCAGTCAGTTTGCCAGTACAGGTCTATCCTCAGTGTCCCTGGGGTGGTTCCAAAGCTACATCACTGGGTAAGTGCAACAAGTAAGAAATACTTGATGCTCACTCAGACCAATGCAGTGTTACCTTGGGGTACCCAAAGGTTAAGTCTCAGGCTCACTGCTTTTTAGTCTTTCTCAACAACCTCCCTAAGACATGTCCTGACAATATTCTATTGTATGCAGATGACACTGTGCTGTTCATGAGTCACCCTAACCCTGTTAGCCTTGAACAGAGAATGCAGACAAACTTCACAGTGGCAGAGGCTTGGTTTTGCAGCCCTAAGTTTCTCCAAAACTATAAGAAACCTAAGGTCATGATGTTTGCCTCACCTCACAATAGATACAAGCCATATCAACTCAAGATGTTAAACAATGGTGGATCAACTCTAGATGCAGTCCATAGCTTTAAATATCTAGGGGTCACTCTACATTGCTCCCTCTCTTATGCCCTACACATAGACCAGGTAGCCAAGGCTGCTAATTCAAGTATTGGTCAGCTATATAGACACAGGCATTGCCTCACGGATGACATCCTTAAGCTCGCAGTCACTAGCTCAGTCCTGTCAATAATTGATTATGGTTTAGTAGTCTGTGGGTCAAGTACTGAGACAACTCTCAAGAGAATCAAACTGACTCTAAATAAAGTCTGTCACCTCATTTTAGGTGCTCACCATCTAACTCATGCATGCAAGCTCTATGCCCACTTGGGATTACTCAACCTGCAAAGTAGGATCCAGTATCAGGTTTGCCTACTAGCCAAAAAATCTACCTTAGGCTTTAATCTTCCAGGAAATCAATGTCTCCTCTGTTCCCCCACCAACCACAGGCCTACCAGTGCTACAAGTGGAAATTTAAGTCCTCTTCCACTGTACAAAGCAAGGACAATGATCCTATGCTTACAGAGCCCTTAAATGGTTGAACTAGCTCAACTATGATCTCCTACTTGAAACCAAACTTGGTCCCTTCAAAACCAAACTACACTTCTATCTTTCTACCACCAGCTCCTGTGATTGTGATAGCTAATCTTCTCACTGAACTTCCACTTTCCTGGACTACCAGTCCTTTACAGCACTCTTATACCCTCCCTCAACCCTCATACCTGGTCTTCCTTTTCCCCTTCCCCCCTTCTGGCTTCTACTGTCCATGATGGAGGGTGTCTCTCCTCTCCTACATTGGATTAGCCCCCTCCTTGCCTTCCCCCACTCTCCACTTTCCTTTCCAACAAGGCCTCCTGGGCTGCTCCAGTCTCTTACACATTAACTCACCCCACTTCATACTATGCCCTCATATTCTGGACTAATCTGGTCTATATACATTTCTACTCCTCCTAGATCCTCTCAGCTTCCTCCTTCTACCCTCTCTCCTCCATCCCTCCTGCCTCTCTATGGGTGCTCCCTCATCTCTCAATGGATGCACTGTTTATAGCACTGGAAGATGGGGATATCAAATGCTTACACTTTTTAAATGTTTACATTTTCAACTGTCTTGATAAATATCATACTGTATAATGCTGCACAACTGACAAAAGCCCTGCATTTTGCATTGGCTGACTGTATTTGTCTATATTAACTGTTTGATGTAACTTTTGCTCCACTTCTTGTTATCCTTTTTTATACTTTGTCTATGGCTTACTAATGTGGAACCTTTGTAAATGAGCTTCTAGTCCAAATGTATTAATCTGAGACTTTAATAAATAAGTAAACTAAATAAATAAATGTAGTGAGTGTAGGAATGAGAAGGATGGAATTGGTGCAGTGCAGTGGTTGTGAAGTGGCAGTTTTCAGAGAGACCTTCTGGAGACTGAAGTGCTGTCCCATCTGCATGCACCTCTCTGGACTGAAGGACAAGGCTGCCAGACTCTGGGCTGAGTTGGCTAGGATTAAGGAGACGTCTTTCCCCACCCACGGTCCACTGAGTCTACCATCATTGTCTCAGAGGATGCCCAGGAGGAGGGCTTAGTGGACTGTAATGGACTGCAGGAGAGTGGGGATGGCAAGTCTGGGGAACATTGCTCAGTTGGGGCCACTACAGAACTCCTTCACCATTCTGGTGGGATGGGACTGTTGGGAGGAGGTACCCATGGTAGAAGCCATGAGGATGAGAGGGTCTTCCATAGGAGAGGCCCCAAGGTGGGAGATAGGGGTCCCCAGCAGAGGAAGAAGCAACTTCTGATGGGGATCTCAATTTTCAGGGGAGTAGATTTAGGATCAGGAGGGAAGGGAAAAATGGAGGTGAGGTGCCTACTTGGTGCTTCATCTTAGAGGGCTAGAAAGTGGATCCTATAAATTGCTAGGATGGTGGGGCAGGAGAGGGAGCTTAACATCATTGCCTGCTTGAGCATTAATGACCTGCCTAGGGATGGGGCTGGAATTGTGCAGGGGAATTTTAAGGAGCTATGGAGGGGTCTCAGGCAGGTAGCACACTCAGCAGTGTTCACTGAGTTGTTGCCTGTCTATGACTATGGGAGAATAAGATTCTCTGTACCAGGAGCTTTGACTTGTTGTTAAAGGAATGGAGTAGAGAGGAGGGGTTTGGCTACACTGGGGAATGAGTATCAACCTGGAGAGATAAAATCCTATACAGGGGTGATGGCCTGCATCTGACTGGGAAGAGAATTGCAGTGCTCAGTGGATGGTTTAAATGTTACTTTGATGAACATTTAAACTAGCTGAGGGGGTGGCAGAAGAAACCAGGGAGGCATAAACTGCCCTGCCAGACTGAAGCAGCAGGAAGGGAGGACTTGAGAGGAGATAAATCCCCCACAATGCAAAATAAATCAAAAGGCAGAGTGGTAGGAATGAATGGGGATGAGAACATGATCTGTAAAATGAGAGGGGAATAGGAGGTAGGGCAAAATGGAAAATGAGGGCAGTAGACAAAAGGGTAACAACATTTGGAAGACTACCTGTGCAAATTCAAGAAGTACAGGAAATACAATTCTAGATCTTGAGGCCATCATGGTGGAGGCAGAGCTGGATATTCTGGCCATTACTGAGTCATGGAGCACAGAAAACAATGACTGGGACATGGCCATCCCAGGTTATACTCTGTTCAGGAAAGATATGGTGGGAAGGAGAGGATTATGAGTGGTGCTGTATGTAAGGGAGGGTATCAAAGCAATGGAGTCACAGGAAATCCAGGAGGGAATTGATGGGTTGGAAGTACTGTGGGTCCTTCAGGAGATGGGAAGAGCTGCTATTCACAGTGGCATGGATAACAGACCTCCTGCACATCTCATCAAGAAACGTGTCGGGGCTGGGTACAGTTCACAATATGTGTGCTTTAGCTCTGAGATCACCCTAATGATCTCGGCCATCTCCACCAGTTTAAACTCCTCTCATATTGATGAAGTGACTCTGTTCCTCCCAGTCTGACCACTGCGAGGCAACAGTTGCCTCACTGATGGAATCCCAAACTGTATAGAGCACACTCTGTCAGAGAAAAATAGAGCAAACTCATCACATAAGGTGGTTGAAAAAGTCTTTCTCGACTGTAGACAGTCTGAATGGAGTAGCCTATTCACAGTCCAAAAAAGCTGAGAAGGTCTGTTTTTCCCTGCAGCAATTTCCCTGGACAGGAATTTTGCCTTCTTACAGGAAATTGCCTCCTTGTACTCAGCCTAGTGAGCACACAGGGCCAGTTTGTCCTTTCCTGACTGAGTCTTCCATCAGCAATGCTTCAACTTCTGATCCCTGATCTTTATCACCTTGAGATCCCCATCAAACCAGGGAGATCTCAAGTGAGAGGATCTGGGTCATACATGTACTGGTGCGACAACGTCAAGCACTTTGGATACCACCTTATTATAGGTGGCCACCACCTCGTTGGCACCAATCCCACATGCAGTGTCCACTCTAGATAAGTCAGCTAATGCCAGCAGTCCCTCTGGGGACAAATCCCTCAAAGGGCAGTAGCTGACCATTTCAACAGGGGAGGGACTTTCAGGGGTGGCCTCAAGTGAGAATTTCACTGTGAAGTGATCAGACCAAGTGACCTGATCATTCTTAAGGCTCCCCACCTCAAGACCCAGCTGAAACACCAGATAGAGCACGTGGCCATGATAGTGGGTCACAGAAGTAGCAACTTGTGCTAGGCCCAGTGATGACATCAACTGGAGGAGGTTGTAACTGAATTGCAAGGATTCATTGTCAACCCAGGCATTGAAGTTCCCCAGGATTAAACATCTGGGGACTCCAACACCTGGTCGACTATGAAATCCACAGCTTCCTTCAGGAATCTCCCACCAGAACCAGGAGAGTGGTAAATAAGGAGAATCCAGTAGCCTACACCTGGACCACCATGCGCAGCCACACACTAAAAAGATACAGAGGAAGAGGAAGGGGATGGGTCATGTAAGAGCAGCAAGAACACTTGGGGGAGGGGTAGACACAAGCCATTTTACAAAGGAGACAGTCCTGAAAGAACTCACAGATCTGAAAGTGAATAAAGCTATGGGGCCAGACGGGGTACACCCAAGGGTATTGAGGGAGTTCAGGGAAGTACTGGCCACACCACTGACTGCCCTATTCAACAACTCAATGGAAACATGAGTGGTTTCAGGGACCATAAAAAGGGTAGCAGGGAGGAGGCTGGTAACATAGGTTGATCAGTCTGACATCAGTGGTGGGGTAGTTAATGGAGTCATTGCTAAAGGAAATGAGTGTGAAGTATATTGAATTGAGTGGGTTACCAGACCTGAAGCAGCAAATATTCATTAGGAGGAGGTCATGTCAGACAAATCTGATTGATTTATTTGACTGGGTGACCAGAGAAATAGATCAGGTTGGGGTTGTGGAAATGGTCTGCTTAGATTTTGGTAAGTCTTTCAATACCGTTCCAGATATGAGACTCACAAGGAAAATATATAGTTTAGGGGTGGGTCCTAAGGTGCTAAACTGTGCAAAAAATTGATTAAAATAGAAATATAGAAACATAGAATTTGATGGCCGATAAGGACTGCTTGGCCCACCTAGTCTGACCATTTTCTTTACATACTGTAATATTGCAGACCCTACTTGATCTCCAGCTTTACCCTCTCTTTCCTAACCACTAAGGTTCCCTTATGCCTATCCCATGCGTTCTTCAAACCCATTACAATTTTTGTCCCCATCACCTCCACTGGGAGGCTGTTCCATACATCTACCACTCTTTCTGTGAAGAAGTACTTTCTCACATTTCCCCTGAGTTTACCGACCCAGCTTCATAACATGACCTCTTGTTTTTGAACATCTATTTTTTCTGAAAGATGCTTCCCTCTTTTGCCTAGTTTTTATTCATGAGGTATTTGAAAGTCTCTATCATATTCCTCCCCCCCCTTCCTCCAGGGTGTCCATATTAAGGTCCTTTAGTCTCTCCTCATAGGGCTTTTGGTGCAGACCCTGCACCATTTTAATTGCCCTCCTCTAGACCGCCTGTAATCTGTCTACGTCCTTCCAGAGATGTGGCCTCCAGAACTGGACACAGTACTCTAGATGAGCTCCCACCAATGATTTATACAACAGTATGACCACCTCCTTCTTTCTGTTGGTGATAGCCCTCCTTATGCACCATAGCATTCCATTGGCTCTCCCCTCTGCCTTGTCAGACTGTTTGTCCACCTTTAGGTCATCAGATATGATTATCCCCAGGTCTCTTTCCTGTTTGGTGGTCATCAGTAACACTCCCCCCATCTTGTACTCTGCCCTAAGTTTCTGTGCCCCAAGTGCATGATTTTGCACTTCTTTGGATTGAAACTCAGTTGTCACACTCTTGACCACTCCTCAAGCTTTCTTAGATCCATCTTCATTTTATCCACCACCCTCCCCGAGTGTCTACCCTGCTGCAGATCTTTCAGTCACCTGCAAAAAGGCATACCTTCCCTTCTAACCCTTCTGCAATGTTGCTAATAAAGGCATTAAAGAGGACAGGTCCTAGTCCTGATCATTGTGGCATACCTCTGGTTACTTTCCCTTCTTCAGGGTGAACTCTGTTTACCACCACCCTCTGTCGCCTATCCCCCAACCAGTTTCTTACCCAGTTTATCACCTTTGGACCCACTCCCAGGCAGCCCAGCTTGTTTATGAGGGTTCCATATCAATATAGCGAAATAAAATCAGCAATTGCAATTACAGCATGTTTTTTATGGTGACTCCTATTATGGTGACCGGTAAAATCAGCGAGTCCCTATTCGGCACATACAGTCAGATCTGCAACATACCTTGCTCTTCATTTTAGTACATCTTCCTTAAGGTCATCTCTTACAGTACTTTAATCTCCCACTGTCTGTACCCACATCTGTCCACTGGCATTCACTGCCAGTCCTACTTGTTCCACCTGTCATTTAAAAAGACCTACAGGACAAAACCTCTTCTCTTCTTCCACACTGGTAGGCAATCATTCTACATGTTATTGCAGGGGGTCTGTGCCCCTGAACCCCCCCATTTCTAAAATAACCTCCTCCGAGGTGCACCTGGATCTTGGAGGTAGGCTATTAACCCAGAGTCGCTAAAAGTGTTCTGTGCTATAATGCAGCGATCGCTATTATTGCAGTCGCTATAATAGCATCGCTGAAAATGACTCACTGTATAGATGTGCTACCGTTTATAAGTCTTCTATGTGGAACGGCGTAGAAGGTCTTGCTGAAATCTAGGTTGGCCATATCCACTATACACTGCTTCACACTGATCTAATTCCCTGGTCACCCAGTCAAAGAAATGTATCAGATTTGTTTGACATGACCTCACCCCATTGAATTCATGCTGACTCAGATCCTATAAGTCACTGCATTCAAGATATTACACAGATCTTTCCTTCAGTAGTGATTCCATTAACTTCTCCACCACCGAAGTCAAGCTGACTGGCTTCTAGTTGCCAGCCTTCTCTCTGCTACCATTTTTGTGACGTGGGATTACATCTTGCCCTCCTGTAGTCCTCTGAAACCACTCCCATGTCAGTGAATGGTTGAACATGACTGTCAGTAGTGTCAATATCCTTGGATGCATCCCATCTGGCCACATAGCCTTGTCCACTTCCAGATTTGGGCATTCCTTCAGGACTATTTCCTCTGTAAATTGACTGGTGTCCAGGTTCCTTCCTTCGATGTTCATGTCACTTATCTGTGGTTCCCTCACCTTCCCCTTTCTCTATGAATACTGAACAAAATTATTTGTTCAGCATGTCTGCTTTTTCCTGATCCTCTTCTACACACATTGCCCCCCTTCCTTAGCCTGACAGTCTCTCCCCTGGTCTTTCTCCTTTCACTTACATACCTGAAAAATGTCTTGTCCCCTTTCCTTACTGCCTGGACTATTTTCTCCTCCGTTTGCACCTTTGCATTCCTGGCTGCTTTCCCTGCCTCCTGCTGCTTCCCCTGATACTCTTCCCTATGGTCCTCTCTCTGTGTCTCCTTGTGCCTCCTGAATGTTACTTTTTTGCCCTTACCTTCCCAGCCACCTCTTGTGAGATCCATAGTGGGATATTTTTCCTCCTGCTTTTGCTTACTTGCCTGACACAGAGGTTTGTTGCCTTCACTATGGCCCCTTTTAGTTTTGCCCAGCATTCCTCCACTTCACCCAAGTCCTCCCCCCATGTCATGGCATCCCTGAGTAGTTCCCCCATCTTTGTAAAGTTGGCCCTCCTGAAGTTCAGGACCCTCACTTTTGTGTGGTTTAGTTCTGCCACAGTACTTATATGGAACCACACCATACCGTGATCACTGGTTCCCAGGTGGTCACTCACCAAGATGTCTGCAACACTGCTCCCATTGGTGAGTACAGGTCCACTATTGCTCGCTCATTAGGGGGCTCTCTTACTAGTTGCCTAAGGAATGCCCCCAGCAGAGAGTCCAGGATGTCCCTACTTCTAGCTGAAGCTGCTGCTGGGATACTCCAGTCTATATCTGGAAGATTGAAGGGACAGATGACAGAGAGTGATGGTAAACAGAGTTCACTCTGGGATAGGAGGGTGACCAGGGAGTGTTTCAGGGCTCAGTACTGGGAGCAGACCTCTTTAATTCTTTATAAGTGATATTTCAAATGAGCTGGAAGGGAAACTATGCTTCTTTGCAGATGCCACCAAAATCTGCAATGGAGAAGAACTCCAGAGATGGTGGAAACAATTTGCAGAGACCTGAAAAACTTGAGGAGTTGTTAAGGACATGAATCTGGTTTTCAACGTGAAAAGTGCAAAATCATGCACTTAGGGCACAGAAACCCAGAGGCAGAGTATAAAATGGGAGAAGAGGTAGTGATGACCACCAAACAGGAAAGAGACCAAGGGGTAATCATATCTGATGACCTAAAGGTGGCCAGGCAGTGCAATGAGGCAACTGGGAGGGACAGTAGCATGCTGAGGTGCACAGGAAGGGGTGTCACCAGTAGAAGAAGGAGGTTGTGTTGTCACTGTATAGATCACTGGTGAGACCCCACCTGGAATACTGTGTCCAGTTTTGGAGACCACATCTCCAGATGAACATAGACAGAGTGGAGGCTGTCCAGAGGAGGGCAACTAAAATGGTGCAAGGACTGCATCAAAAGCCCTACAAGGAGAGACTGAAGGACTTCTATATGTACACTCTGAAAGTGAGGAGGGAGAGGAATGACATGACATAGACCTATAAATACCTTACAGGGGTAAATATAGTACGGGACAGGAGTATTATATATGATTTCATTGAGGTCAGGAGAGGAAGAGGGTAGGACTGACCATCCAATGGCAGCTATCTTTCCTTAGGGTGGTGGGTTCCTGGGTCCTGCCACTTGATTGCCATCTACCTGAGGCTAAATAGTAGTGTGGGTGGAGATAGTGGAGTGTAGAGGGTATTAGCAAATGTGGCATGCCTGCATGCATCATGCAAGCATGCAAGCTTGTTATAACATGTACAATGCCCTGAGGACAAAAAACAGAGGAAAATGCTCCTGGCTCATCTGATATCCACTGCAACTACAGCACAACCCTACAGGGTAGGCCACCTTGGTTCACAACCTGTAAGTCCTCAGGATGGGTAGATGGAGGGGCTGGAGGGCCGCCTCTGGGACCAGGTGGCAGAAATACACGTGAAGAAAATTTATATGAAAAAAAGTAGTTATACTGATGACCCAGCATCATGTTTGGAGGACATTGTGCTGTTGGAGATGTCATCTTTCAGATGAAACATTACACCAGAGTCCTGTCTGCCTATCATGATGGCAGTTCAAGTGGACATTAGAAATACCAAAGCAGTTTTTGAAAAAGTAAAGGAATTTCTATGGTATCCTTGACAAATTTTCCCATTCATTAAAAAAATCACCAACAGCTTAACCTGGTTCAATATCAGTTAGTCTGCATCTGTATCACCCTGCCCCCAGATGAGACTAAAATCAGGAAACATCCTTGTCAAGAAACCAAAATAAATAAACAGATAAATAAATACATCATCAATCAATCAATCAATCAATAAAAGTTGTATACCTGAATAAAATAGGCACAAACTGTAAATGTTGTTCAAATGAGCTGATAATATTGTCACACGTAAGTGATATCTTTTTTGAAGTCATAGTGAATATTAACTTCCTCAGAATGATTGTATCTGTCTTGGGTTTGTCTTGACTTAATGCCTTCAGTTTTGTACAGTAAATATGAAGAGAAAGTTTAAGCCAGAAGAAAAGATTCATAATGCTTATTACTTCTTTAGACTGCCAAGTACATCATGTAATTCTTCTTCTAATTGGTATCTGAACTGAAAGGATTAACAATTTTCTGGCTTGGTAATGCAAGACCCATTTTTTTGCTACTGCTATTCATTCTATGTGGCAGAAATAGTGAGAGCTAATAAATGTGTCAACAGATGCTGCAGCAGCCCTTTGTTAGTCATTTTTTCTGTGTGGCAATAAAAGGCTAATTTCTACTCCTTCCAGTTCCTTCTGTGTGCAGGAAGTAGAGAGCTCTAATAAACATGTCAACTTATGCTTCAGCTGCACTTTGCAAAATTCTATCATCATACTTGATTTGTACACATGATTGTTACAATCTGAACCTAATTTTAATTATAATACAGATTATATGGTACAGCCATGCAGCAGTAAACAAGGAGCTAATTTGTGTTTCTCCACTTATCATTTGTTGACAAATGAGTTTCTCTAAGAGGCTCCAAGTGACTCTTATATGAGAAAAGCTCCTGAGGATTGAAAGGTTAATTTTGAACTGATTACAAATATTCTGCTAACACTATAATTAATAGTTTTACTAAAAACACCACAGTCACCTACATACATAATAAATTGCCTTCCTCAATTAGCCCTGAGATTTAACATTCTTCAAGGCATCTTTTCTTCCAGTGCTTCTGCTACTCAAACCTAGAGAGTGAATTGCACTTAAGGTGCTAAGTTGTAGGCATGTCTATATCCATTCCTCTACAGGACTTGCACCTTTACTAAATAGAAAGTATTGCTTTTGTGAATCTCATGTGCCAGCATTGTACTGTATATGGCTGTTACTGTATATTCCTTTACCCTGAATATCTGCAAATCCTTTCTGTGTAAACAATGAACACATTATCTATATGATAGGCTATTGGGAGGCAGCTCTCGTATTAAAAAGTAACTTGTGTTTTTTTTTTTTATTATTTTATTTAAACAGCAGTTTGGAAAACCTTTGAGCCATAGGCTCATTTACAAAGGTACCTTGTCACAGTAAGACAAACCAAAATACACAGTATAGCAGTACAACACATAAGTATAACAGTAAAATTAAGACATAGATACAAACAAGCTGGTACAGGTAGGATGGATGCAAACAATACCAGAGTTATGTCGTCCTTAGCAGCTTAGTAATAAGCTTTGTCATAAGTATTGAGTATTGTGTAGTGGTAGTTTGAAGCAGACAGTGTATTCTATGACAGAAGGGCATAATTAACACCATCAACAAGTGTTAAGGCTGGCATTTGGTTATCTAGTAATCATCAAACACTTACACATTTAGCTGTCAGCACTTTATGAATTGTCACTGTTTTAGCTTCTTAATCTGCTGCTGACATTTTTATTAAAAGAATCAAACTTCCTGCCAAATTTCAGTGATGACTGTAAGATTATGCCTAGGTACATAAAAAATGTTTCTTACATCATTCACTATAAGGGCTAGTTATATCTGGGCATTGCTTCTATAATGCATAAAACACAATTATAGCACACTTCTCAGACTGGTGAGGCTATAATGTAAAATGCTAACAGTGACACATCAAACCAACCCAGTAATCAGTTGACAGATGTAGCAATTACATTTCACATTCTAGAAATTCTTAACAGTTTTTAATATGATTGCATGAGCCCCCACCCCACCCCCTTGGTTATGTAACTCACAACTTCTACTTGTGAAGGACAAAGTCATTACTTCAGTATAGTAACATTAAAACATGCTAAAGAAGATGAAAAAAATGACTCAAAGTTGACAGAGTAATTTAGTATTTAACTCACAGTCTTCACTGTGACACAAATCTGTAGTTTATCGAGATATTATTTTACATGTTAATAAAGATAAGGGCATGCCATTTCATTTTTGCTGACTTTGCTTTTTCTAAAGATAAGTCTTATGAAGTTAAAATTCAAATTATGCTTGGAATAGCAATTGGAAGTTGGCATTATGAGTCAAGCTATGGTTTTCAACAGATATTATAAGAGTAACAGATCATCAAGCATTAGATTCTATGGATAAACTTGACTGATAAAACTTAGAAACCAAATCAAATTTAATCCCTTGGGCCTTTCTGGACTTCAGTGCATGGTAGCACTGTCCTAGCTGATTGCAAGAAATGATCAGTTGTGTTTATATTTGATATCTACACTACCCAGGGCAAATCCAATACTGAACAACACTGGCTGACAGTGTAGCCTAGAGTTTCAAGGAATAAGCTTGGTACATCCAGCAGACCTGGGTTTAATTCCCACAGCCTCCATGTGCATAGTGTGTGACTCTGACCAGTCACTTATTCTCCCCAGTGCTCCTAGATTGCCCCTGAAAATAGACACTTGTGACTAGTGAGCCTTACCTGGTTATCAAAGAATTAAAAAAAAAATACTTTTTTTAAATGAGTAGGAAAAATGTTGCTTTCTGATAGTCTACCTACCTTACTTAAAGGGACTCTGTTAGTTCCTTTATCTACTTCTAGTTAAAACTCTTTATTTTATGATTGCTTACTATATGTAAAATGCTTTGATATTTATTATTGTGTTTGCATTCTGATTGGCAACCTACCATACTTAAAGGGACACTGTCAACCCTTTTTCCATCATATTAGTTCTAGTTAAAACCCCTTATTTTATGATTGCTTACCATCTCTAAAATTCATTGATACTTCTTATTGTGTTATTTGCTTTATTTCTTAGAAGAAAGAAAATACATGCTTATGATGCGATTATATACAGCCTTGCTTTGTTTCAGATCAATGACTTTTTTCTTATTGCATACTTTCTGAACATTAGGAATACCCCCCAAACAGTGCAGCAGTCATGATGCAAGTTTCCTCTCCTCTCCTCTCCTCTCCTTTCCTGACATAAGAGAGCCTGGACTATACTGAGGATGTTCCCAAGTCCAGGAAAGATGCAAAGGGATATGATCAAGAACCATAAACAAACACAATTTATGTGGTAACACCAGAATGATGAGCAGTCTGTTTCTGACTTTTAAAACAAAAAAGTAAATCAGAATCAAACTACCAGCTATATCAGCAATCTCTACATAAAGTGAACAATTCTAAAATGTGTTTTTAAACTATGGACAATTTGAGGCCTAAGGAGTTGACAGTGCCCCTTAAATTACATTGTGATTGGTTGGCATCTCATGGCACTCCCGACATTACCTCATGGGTTACAGCCCACCTGATAGGCTAATGATGCACATGACCCAGATCAGATTTCCAGTATATCCAGGTCCCAGGAACCCCTGCTCTCCAGTTGTAATTTGTGCATCTGAATAGGCAAGAAGCATCAGAGAACCCTGTCTGCTCTTATCTCTAAGGTAGGAATGTGTTTTATTTAACCCTTATGTGCTGATTTTCAGGAGAGCATTTTTTGATTATGAGCATCTTTGATTAGTAATATTCAGATATTCAGGATCTATGTTTTCAGGAGAGCATTTTGTGATTATGAGCATCTTTGTTTAGTAATATTCAGATATTCAGGATCTATGGAGAGCTTTTGTGAGGATTGGAAAAAGGGCCTCAGCTCCCAGAGATTCTGCTTGCTAAAATCCGTCTGGGTAAGGGGATTTCAGGTTTGCGGCTGGGCTATACGCTGTCCTCACTCCTGGAGGCCTTTCCAGGCATTTTCGCACCCTTCCTACGCGAAATTTGTGGTTTCCCTGACGGGCCACTCTGGCCAAAACAGCGTGCTGCCCTTCAATACAGCCACGCGGCTGCCCGCGTCCCCCTAGCAGGCCTACACCGCCTTAAGCGCTCCGTGAGTCGCCTCTGCTCTCCGCGACTCCGTGGTCCTATCTAGGCCCATGCTCAGAGGCCTTCACCCTCCATACCCTGAGTCGCCTCTTTTCCCCGTGACTCCGCGGCCTTCCAGTGCCCCCACGTGAGTCGCCCCTGTCCCCGTGACTCCGCGGTTCCCTGACCCAAGCGGCTCAGCTGCCACCTTGTACGCGGCTGGTTGGCTGGCCGACGCAGTCCCTCTGCCCTTTACCGCGACTCCGCGGCCTCTTCCACCTCCCCTGATGCTCCCCGGCCTGTTGCTGGGCCCTGAGTCGCCTCTGCTCCCACGACTCCGTGGGTCGTCCTAGTCCTCCCCCCGGCACTCCCGACACAAGGAGGGCCTCGGCCTACCGTCCCCTATGGCCGCCGCATGGAGGAGAGAAAGAAAGAAGGCCCATGGCCCAAACAGTAGAAAGAGGGCCCACGGCCCAAACAGTAGGCACTGACGCCACGCGGCCCTCCTTCCGGTCGCGGCCTACCATCCTCATGAGTCGCCTCTGCTCCCCGCGACTCCGCGACATCTCGGGCACTCCCCTGGCTGCTTGACTCCTCAGGCCTCGGCCTCCTTCTCACCACGCGAGTCGCCTCTGCCCCACGCGACTCCATGGCTGCTCACCTCGCCCGTCCGCACTGTCTGGGAAGCTCACCCCCCCCACACAAGGCCTGTCTGTCAGGGGGTGAGACCAGCGCGACGTTCCTGGGCCATCAGCCCCCTCCTAGCCTCCCGGCCTATCTCCTTGGGGGCGTCCATCCTCTTCGCCCAGGCCTCGATCAGCAAGAGGGTTGGGACCCCTTCCCACTGGGGGAGGCTTTTTGAGCAGGCAAGCTCTGAATAGTGGTTTTAGGGCACTTAAGCGACCACTCCGGCCCCAAGATAGCTTGCTCGAGTCTCCTGCTGCTCCATCTACGGTGGGGGGTCCATCTATGGGGAGACAACCTGGCCTCCAGGGGCCTCAGGCCACTCAAGGTCCCTAGATTGTGAAAGAGAAAAAAAAAAAAAAAGAGAGACACTGGGAGACTTCTCGCTCCACTCGGGTCCCTCATGTAGCGACCCCAGTAGGACTCCGTGGAGCCACTGCCCGGGTACCTCACACAGCGACCCTGGCAGACCCTGCGATCCCCATCCCCATCTTGGGGGGTTGCGGCCCCCTCCCACAGCGGGCCCCCCTCCCGAGCATAATTACATGTCTGGGGATAGTGGAAATGGTTGGACGGATGTCTCCACCCTCACGCTCGGGCTAAGGGCCCTCACACAGCGCCCTTACCACAGCAGCCTTCTAACTTGGTCTAGGGGAGAAAACGGAGTCTTTTTCCTCCGCTCAGATCTCTCTCTCTCTTATCTTGCAGATGGTTAAAGCAAAGAAGTGCACCGCGTGCAACGCCGCCCTTCTCCCTCAAACTCCAGGCTCCCTATGCGCAGCCTGCCTCATGGACGACGAGCTGTCCTCAATAGAGAGAACCCCACCGCTTGCTCCTTCCTTCCCCAGCCCCAGCAACTTGACGTGGGTGGACCCGGGCTCACTACTGATTCAAAACCGGCAAGCTGTGGTGGCCATGATGGAGAGCCAGCAAAACTTCATGCTGAAGATCATGGAGAAGCTGGAGGCACTTACACAGAACAGAATTAGACCACCCAGCACGGAGCCTCCCCATCAGACAGACCAGCCAGAAGAGCCAACGGCACCAGAGGACCTGCTCCCCAGCATTCCCCAGGATGGCAACACTGAGGAGAGAGAGAAAGGAGATGAGTTCGATGAGGAAGACGAGGAGGAGAAGCATGGCATGGACTCGGACGCAGAGGATCTCGAGCAACAGGCAACTCCGTCCCTGACCTCTAAACTGTGCGGATTCGACACACTTCCCGGCCTCATGAAGGTCATCAAGGCCACCATGGGACTGGCCACAGAGGAACAAGAAGGGGAGAAGATGGAATCCAAGCTAGACCCTATGATCCAGCTCAGGACCACCACCCCAGAGACCTTCCCAGTCTGCCCGGCCATTGAGGAACTGATTCACACAGAATGGCAATCCACGGACCCGGGCAGAATGCCGAACAGAAAGAACTTACTTAAAATGTACCCGATTCAGGGCAACAAGTCCGACGCCTGGTGCAAGGCCCCTTCCATCGACCCCCAAGTGGCGGCCTTGAGTAAAAAGACCGTGCTGCCATGCGGCACCATAGCACTGAAGGACCCGACGGACAAGAAAATTGAGGACATGTTAAAAAAGACTTTCGAAATCGAGGGTACCATGGCCAAGGCAATGACAGTGGCGATCTACACCTCGAGGGCACAGATCCGCTGGTTGGAGGATTTGCAGGAGCAGGCAAGCCCGAAATCAAGGGAGGATGATCTATTAGACTGTACCCTCGACGCAGCCAAGTACCTCGCGGACATGGCAGTGGACTCTCTACGCCTCCAGGCCAGGGCGGCCGCCATCATAAATCGAGCCTCCAGAGCACTATGGCTCAAACTCTGGGACGCAGACTCAGAATCTAAGACTCTGCTTCAAAATTTACCC
This sequence comes from Neoceratodus forsteri, assembly GCA_016271365.2. Taxonomy (NCBI): domain Eukaryota; kingdom Metazoa; phylum Chordata; order Ceratodontiformes; family Ceratodontidae; genus Neoceratodus; species Neoceratodus forsteri. The sequence continues at coordinate 965,040,637 of CM028131.1, read as the reverse complement.
CTTAAGGGGGGTCATGTATTTGGGGAAGGCCTACAGGCTTATCTTAAACAGAGGGAAGAGGGTAGGGACCTCTTAAGGAATAGGTCAAGACCCGCACATCTGCCAGCTGCTAGGTGCAGATTTTGGCCCGGAGCCAAGAGCCAAAGCCGCAGGGAACCCTACTCACAAAACCACTCCTTTCGGAGTAGGGTACCCACATCCTTCTCACGCACTTCCACCTTCAACAGCTACAAGTCCCCCTCCTCCTTCAGACCTCGAGGTCAAAGGTCCGGAGGCCGTGGAAGAGGATTCAGGGGAAAACAGTGACGCCGTTTCCCCGAGAATCCCTCAATACCCCCCGGTCGGCCAACGTTTGGCCCTGTTCGCCCACCGCTGGGAGATCACCACGTCGGACAGGTGGGTCCGGGACGTGGTCTCCAGGGGATACACTGTAGAGCTGACCCACCACTCCATACCCCAATGGTTCGTCTCGTCTCCAGTCTCCAGAAGGAGGGCCTCACCACACCAGGTACAGGGTATCCTGGCAGATCTGATCCTGAACAGGGCCATTCAACCAGTCCCAGTTCAGGAGCAGGGGAAAGGCGTGTACTCCATCTTCTTCCTAGTGCCAAAGAAGTTGGGGGAGCCCAGGCCCATCCTGGACCTAAAATGCCTGAACAAGTACGTGATCCCACGTTGGTTCAAGATGGAGACGGTCCGATCCATCCTAAGGGGGATCAGGGTAGGTGACTTCCTAACCTCAATCAATCTAAAGGACGCCTACCTACATATTCCCATCATCAAGAACCACAGAAGGTTTCTACGCTTCCACATCTTGGGTCAGCACTTCCAGTACCGGGCACTCCCATTCGGCCTGTCCTCAGCCCCAGGGTCTTCAAGGTCTCCATCACCTTGGTGGTCAGGCTCAGGGAACAAGGGCTGGACATAGTCCCGTATCTAGACAACTGGCTCATACGCCGACGGTCCAGGGATCAGGCCAAGCCACACAGACTTCGCCGTACGTGCACTCAGGGACCACGGATGGGTGGTGAACGAGAAAAAGAGCCAGCTCCGCCCAACCCAGCAGATCGAGCATCTTGGGGCCACCATCAACTCAGCAGATGGCTGGGCAAAGCCGGCCCCAGCACGGATACGCAGCCTCCGGCACCTGGCTGGACATCTAAGGTCACACCCTCGCACCACAGTGGCAGAGGTCACGAAACTCCTGGGCTACATGGCCTCCTGCATCGACCTCGTCCCGTGGGCCAGGTGGCACATGCGCCCACTCCAAAATTTCATTCTGGCAAGCGGAGCGCCAAGCGAGTTCAACTTGCACGCCCGGTACAGCTGCCTGCAGAAGTGAGATCCTCCCTGAGGTGGTGGACCACTCCAGGAAATCTGACAAGAGGGGTCCCACTGGAAGCACCCCCCCGATTCCCATCGAGACGGATGCGAGTCTCTCCGGTTGGGGAGCCTGCCTGGGGGACGAGTCAGTGCAGGGGACCTGGTCCCCAGCGGAGGCCCTACTCTCAATAAACGTACTGGAGATGAGAGCGGTGTTCCACACGCTCCAGGCTTTCCACCACATCATACAGAAACAGTCGGTTCTGATCAAATCAGACAACCACGTGACGGTGGCATACATAGCGAAACAGGGGGGCACCAGAAGCAAGGCTATGTCACGGGAAACCGCAAGAGTAATAAGCTGGGCTCAAATTCACCTAACCCACCTGGGGGCGGTCCATTTAGCCGGGAAGCTGAACATAAGAGCGGATTGGCTCAGCCGCCAACAGATTCATCCCGGAGAATGGCGTCTGCACCCAGACCTGTTTCGCCTAATCCAAACGACGTGGGGCCCAGTATCCATAGACCTAATGGCCTCAAGGAACAACACCCAGGTGGACAGGTACCTGTCCAGGTTCAGGAGCCGCACTCCCAGGGCACAGATGCACTGTCTCAGGAGTGGCCTCGGAGCCAGCGCTTGCACGTTCCCCCTCTACCTCTCATTCCTCAAGTCGTGGAAAGATCCGGAGATCCCAAGTCACTGTCATCCTGGTGGCCCCGTACTGGCCCCGAAGATCATGGTTCACAGCGATCACAGAGATTGCTCTAGCCAGCTTCCGGATCCCGACCCGGCCAGATATGCTATCGCAGGGTCCCGTGCTGCACCCGGCCCCTCGAACTCTGAAGCTCACGGCCTGGCTCCTGAGAGGGAACGGCTGTCGGCTCATGGGTACCACGAGTCGGTCATAGGCACGCTGCTTCAGTCTCGTCGCGCCTCCACCACCTCCACATACGAGAGGCAATGGGCCTTCTTCGCACAGTGGTGCCACCGGCGAGGCTCGGTACTGGAACAAGCGGATCTCCCCACTATCTTGCTGTTCCTGCAGCAGGGGGTGGATAAGGGTTTGGCACCCTCCTCCTTGAGGGTGCAGCTGGCAGCCATAGGGGCGGCCAGAGGCCTGGTCGAGGGGCACCCTCCAGGAGCCCACCTGGACGTGATCCGGTTCCTAAGGGCCGTGGACCTCATGCGACCCAGGGCCAGACCTGGGGTCACACCTCGGGACCTACCCCTGGTATTGGACTCCTTAAGGGCACCACCATACGAACCCCTCGCCGAAGCAGACCTCTTCTGGGTAGGTCTGAGACCGCCTTTCTCGTGGCCATCTGCTTCGGCCAGGAGAATTGGGGAGCTGGTGCACTGTCCTGCTACGCCCTATACCACCTTCACCCCCAAGGAGTACGACTTGGACTGTCCCGCATTCCAACTGAAGATCCCCACGAAGTTCCATATGGAACAACCAATAGACCTACCCACCCTGACCGCCTATCTCTCAGGATGGGAACAGCCCCTGGACCCTCTAGGACGCCGGGTCGGCGCTCTCGGTCTACTTGGCCAAGTCGCAACCCATCCGCAAGACGGAGAGACTCTTCATCATCTCCAAGGGTCAGTGACAGGGGCTAGCGGCATCCAAGACCACCATCGCAGGGTGGATCAAACAGGTCATGCTCCACGCCTATAGGGAAAGGTATCTGACCCCGCCACAGGGGCTCAGAGCACACTCCACAAGGGCGGTTTCCACCTCTTGGGTGGAACGAGCACTGGTATCCTCTGAGGACATCTGTAGGGCAGCCACTTGGAGCTCCCTACACACCTTCGCGAGGTACTACAGGCTGGAGCAACTGCAGGATTTCAGACTGGTCTTCACCTCCCACGTCCTTGCAGTGGCCACACATCTCGGTCCCTCCGATACATCTGAATCCCACCCGGGGACTTGAACTGCTTCTTATCTCCCATGAGGTAATGTCTGGAGTGCCATGAGATGCCAACCAATCACAATGGGTGTTTACTCACCTGGTAAAGGTGATTGTGTTGGTTGGCATCCAAGGCACTCCAAGGCCCTCCCTCGGGTATGATCGGAGCATACCACAAGAGAAGGAAAGGAGAGAATCTGGAGGTCCCTACTCCTTCAACCTTATTCCGCTACAAGTAAACTCAAGTCGAACCTTGGTTCGAGGTAGTGTGTACAGAATAGGCAATAAATTCAGGCCTCCGGCCCCATTATTGTACCCTGTCGTTGCATGTCTCATCTTTAATAGTCTCTATTGTGTGCTTTGCTTGCTTGTGTTCTACTTTCTTCCTTTCAGCTATGGAAAATTCAAACTGGAGAGCAGGGGTTCCTGGGACCTGGATATACTGGAAATCTGATCTGGGTCATGTGCATCATTAGCCTATCAGGTGGGCTGTAACCCATGAGGTAATGTCTGGAGTGCCACGGATGCCAACCAACACAATCACCTTTACCAGGTGAGTAAACACCCAATACTACTAGCACCTAACAAAAGTCCCACTGTGCCACCAAGAAATTTACTTTCAGAATTGACAGCCTGAATTCTCTGCTCCACAAAATTGAAGGAAAAAAAGTCAGACTTCCTACCAATGGCCTTTAAGTTGTTCACATATGCTACTTTAAATCACTTTCTAAAGAAAGTAGGGAAATAAAACTAGAAACAAAAACTAGTGATTTCAAAATCCTAAGTATTTCTTATCTACTGTAATTATTTTTTTTTGTTGAAAGGCTTTAGTCTGTGGTTCAATGGCTGAAGCAACAGCCACACCCCAACCTATTTAAACTCTTCCTTCCTGCTTCATTCAGAAGCATTTTTCTTTGCTGCCTGAGGCTCTGTCTTCTCTCTGGGCTGGCCTTTACTTGGGCCCTGCCCCCCCTACATTGTTTTTCTCATACCTTCCCTTGTCTTTAGAATCTTCTGGCTGTCCTGGAATCTCTGCCTGGTTTGTACTTCTGCTTCTGGGTCAGTATTTTTCCTCCGGCTGCAGTCTGTATGGGCTTCTATCATAGCCACTTGTTTCTTCCTTTTGCTCCAGTGGTTGTGTTTGCTTGTTTGCTTTTTGGGTCTTTTTAGTTCTAGCGTCCCTTGTTTGCTTTGCTATATTCAGATGCATTGCTAATCTGGCTTCTATTTCATTTATCATACTTCAGCAATTTCTCTCTTATCTGTACTTGTTACCTGTGTGCTCTCAGTTTCAACTGTTGTTTTTGGCAGTCTCTGTGTACACCTCCTTAACTGTTTACACCTACCTCACTCAGTACTGGCTCCTCTTAGTAGCTAGAAGTCTGTCTTTCATTCCTCTGGCTGCTCTTGTGGTGTTTTACTCTATTATTTTACTCCTCCCTCCTGCATTTGTGTTATTCAGGCTCATTTGTTGCTATTTCTTTGTATTAACAAACCATACTTTTACCAAAACCTCAGCAATCTATTTCTGACTTCTACCACACTGAAACTTCAGCATTTAATTGGCTCTAGTATCTTTTTTTTGGGGGTGGGAGTTACTCTACCAACAAGCTGCTATTTCATTTCATTGTGCTCAGATTGTGACTTCCCTGTTATTTCCATGGTGGGGAAAAAAAGAAACAGGGACATTGATGGCAGATAAGTACCCAGTCTATTTCCCTACCTATTGGATAAGCTGCAGATCCTAGTTTTACCAACCTTCTACTTCCTCCTACCTCCCACTAGAATTGCCTTATGTCTGTCCCATGCATTTTTAATTCCCCACTGTTTTTGACCCCACAACCTCCTCAGGAAGGCCGTTCCATGCATCCACCACCCTCTCCATGAAAAAATACTTCCTCACATTGCCCCTGGGATGTCCCCCCCTCTATCTTCAAATTGTGCCCCCTTGTTCTTGCACATCTCTTTTTCTGAACGATGCTACCCTCTTGAACTTTGTTGATGCCCTTAAGTAACTTGAACATTTTTATCATGCCTCCCCTCCTTTCCTCGAGGGTATACATATTAAGCTCTTTTAGTATCTCTTCATATGGCTTCTGGTGCAGACTCTATGCCATTTTAGTTGCCCTCCTCTGTACTGCCTCCATCCTGTCTATGTCCTTGCAGAAATGAGACCTCCAGAACTGTACATACTACTCCAGATGGGATCTCACCAACTATCTGTACAGAGGAATAACAACTTCCTATTTTCTACTGGTGATGCCTCTCCCTTTGCAGCCCAGTATCCTCCCAGCCCTCCTTACTGCCTTCTCACATTGGTTGCCTACCTTTAGGTCATTGGATATACGAACATATGAACATACTAAATGCCAGCAGAAACAGACCTCATGATTTATCAAGTCTGCCCGATTGTGCAGCTAGCCCCTCAACTTGCAGCAGCCCCACCCTCCCCTTCCCTCCTCCTCCTAACTATCCCTCCCTCACTCTGTCCCACCCTCTCTTAAATCCTCCCACCATTCTACACGATACCACCTCCTTGGGCAGAGTGTTCCACTTATCTACCACTCTTTCTGTGAAAAGGTGTCTCCTGATTTCCCTCCTGAATCTCCCCCCTCCAGTCTCAGCTGATGCCCTCTCATGTCCCTCCCCCATCTCACGTAAAGAATCCCTTCTGTATTAATCCTGTTAATACCCTTTAGGTACTTAAAGATGTTGATCCTATCCCCCTTATCCCTCCTCTCTTCCAGGGAATACATTTGCAGCTCTCCCAGCCTCTCCTTGTAGGATTTACCCTCACATCTCTGTATCATCTTGGTTGCCCTACATTGCACCCTCTCCAGCAATCTGATGTCCCTCTTCAGGAATGGACACCAGTACTGCACACAGTATTCCAGGTGCAGCCTGACCAGTGACCTGCACAGGGATAGGATCACTTCTCTGTGCCTGGAGGAGATTCCTCTTGCTATGCACCCCAGCATCTTGTTTGCCATTGCAGCCACCTCCCTGTACTGAGATGAAAGGTTCATATTCTCCATGATTAGTACCCCTAGATTCTTTTTCTCCACTGTGCTTATCAACTGTACCCCTCCCAGCTGATATTTCCTCCACTGGTTCTTTGCTCCGAAGTACAGTGCACTTCTTGCCATTGAACCCCAACTGCTATGTCTCTGACCATTCCTGTAGTTTGGTCAGGTCTTCCTGTAGCCCCCTCCACGCCCTGTATGTCATCTACCACTGCACCAATCTTAGTATTGTCTGTGAAAAGACTGATCCTACTCTGGATACCATTTGAGCTGGGGCACCCCACTCATAAAGTCCCTTGGTGATGACAGTTCCCCCCCACCACCACTACCCTTTGCTGCCTACCCCTCAGCCAGTTGGTGATCCAGGTGACCATGTTTGTCCCCGCCCCAATGTATTCCAGTTTCCCCCTCAGCCTCCCATGTGGCACTGAGTCAAAGACCTTGCTGAAGTCCAATTATAGGATGTCCACTGCATGGCCATGTCCAGTTCCCTGGTAACCTAGTTGTAGTACTCAACTAGGTTTGCCTGGCAGGATCTGCCCAATACAAAACCATGCTGGTGGCCATCTTGGAGCCCATTGTCCTCTGGAAAGGTCACCAGTCTCTCCTTTAGGATTGACTCCATGAGTTTCCCCACAATTGAAGTGAGAATCACTAGTCTGTAGTTGCCTGGATCATCCTTCGGGATATGACTACCCCCAGGTCCCTTTCCATTTTTGTTCTCATTTACACCTCCCCCCCATTGTGTGCTCCTCCCTTAGGTTTTTATTTCCCAGGTGCATTACTTTGCACTTCTTTGCATTGAATCTATGCTGCCATACTTTTGACCATTCCTCCAACCTTGCCAAGTCCCTTCTCATCCTTTCCACTCCCACTTGTGTATCAATCCTGTTGAAGATCTTTGTGTTGTCTGCAAAGAGGCATACTTTTCCTTCCAGTCACTCTGCAATGTCACCTATAAAGACATTAAAGAGGACAGGTCCCAGTACTGAACCCTGCAGTACCCTGCTAGTAATGCCCTTCTTTGGAATGGAATCTGTTTACTATTACCCTCTGAATCCTGTTGTCCAGCCAATTTTTTACCCAGTTTACCACCCTGTGACCCACTCCGAGGCTGGCTAACTTGTTTATCAATCTTTTGTGTGGGACTGTGTCAAATGCCTTGCTAAAGGCTAGGTAGGCCATGTCCACAGCCCCTCCCAGGTCTACTACTTTGGTCACATCGGCAAAGAAATCTATTAGATTCATCTGACATGACCTTCCCACTGTGAATCCATGTTGCCTTGTGTCCTGTGCCACACTGGCCTCTAGGTACTCAACAGTTCTTTCTTTCAGAAGGGATTCCATCATTTTCCCTACCACTGAGGTGAAACTAACAGCTCTGTGGTTTTCTGTCTTTGCCTTGCTCCACTTTTGTACAGGGGAATCACATCCACCCTCCTCCTGTTCTCAGTTACCACACCATCTTCCCATGATTTGTTAAAAAGGGTAGTCGGTAGCCTGAGATGTGGGCGCATGCACAAGGGCGATGTCCAAAATGGCAGTGCTTTATGGTCAAAAGAAGCCTGAATGGTAATGGGGAGTGTAGGGCAACCAGATGTGGGGTTGGGCAAATCTGGTGACAGGATGTCACTATACATACACAAGCACAGGGGAGGGAGTGAGCATGGTGAGCATGGGCTGGGAGGAGGTGGAGGGGATGTAGGGGGTGGTGCTGTGGTGGGTTGCCAAGTTGCGCTGTGGCATCAGGGGTTGGCCTCCAGTTGGGGTGGGTGAGGTTTTGGGTTCAGGTCTGGGTGCTGGTGCAATTTTATTGCGCCCTGCCCAATACTTTATTTTTCATGCTTTGGCCTCCCTCCTGACATGCACCACCCTGGAGTTGAGAATCCTTCAGTATGGAGGTGTGGGGGGCTAAGCCCCCCATGTGGGTGTGTGTGTGGGGGGGGGCTCAGCTCCCCCACAGAAAGCATGAAATTGTAAGTCCCCAGCACCGTTGTTTCATGTGCTGAGGGTGTTGGAATGCCAAAAATGTTTTTGCCACTCTGACGTCGCGATAACACGACTCACCTTTAGGCAGTTGCCATTATCACATAGAACTGGGTAGTCAGTGGTGCCACTAGTTCGCCCTTCAGTTCATTTAGAATTCTTAGGTGAAGCCCATCAGGCCCCATTGCTTTGTCCACCTTCAGTTTTAGGAATTATTTCAGGACCTTTTCTTCTGTGAATGGACTAGTATTAACACCTCTATCAAGTGTGCTTCTATTATTTGGTTTAGGTACCTTCCCCTCCTCTTCTTCTGTGAATACTGATCAGAAGTATTCGTTCAGTATCTCTGCTTTGTCACTGTCACCCTCTGTCAACCCCCCCTTACCTTTATTAAGCCTAACAATCCCTTCCCTGGTCTTTCTTTGCTCCCTAATGTACCTAGAAAAGGTTTTAAACCCCTTCTTATCTGAGTTGGCTATCTTTTCCTCTGTTTGGGCCTTTGCTATTCTGACTGCTTTCTCCACTTCCTTCTGCTTTAACTGGTACAGTTCTCTGTCCTGCTGCTTCTGTGTTTCCTTATACTTCTTGAATGCTATCTTTCCCCCAACCTTCCTCGCCACCTCTTTTGAGAATCATAGTGTTTTTTTCCTTTGTTTAGTTTTATTTGCTTCACACAAAGGCTTGTTGCCTCAGTGATGGAAGCTTTGATTTTTTCCCCATTGTTCCTCCACCCCACCTTCTGGCCCGTTTGCTAGTGCTTTTCTGAAGCACTCCCCAATTTTGCAAAGCCATCCCTCCTAAATCCAGTATCCTCACCTTTGTGTGTCTTGACTCTATGGCAGTGTTTATCGTGAACCAGTGTTTGGTGGTCGCTTGTTCCCAGATGGCTACCCACTTCTAAATCCGAGATCCTCTCTCCTTCCCTGTTTAAGAGTACCAGGTCTAAGATTTCTCCCTCCTGAGTTGGTTCCAACACTAGCTATCTGAGGCATGCCCCCTGTAGGGCATTGAGAATTGCCCTGCTCTTGGATGTGACTGCAGAAAAGGTGCTCCACTTAACATCTGGCATATTCAGGTCCCCAGCCACCAATATCTCCTCCTTTTCTGCCATTCTAAGGATGCCTTATGTCATTTCCTTGTCCATTTCTTCCCCCAAGACAGTGATCTGTATACAACCCCCATACAGACTGTGATGCCATTTCCTGTCTCCAGAGTGACTCACAGTGCCTCCTCTCTTCCCTGATTACCCTTTAGTTTCATTGCTTTGATCCCTTACCTTACATAGCTAGCTACTCCTCTTCCTCCTCTTTTAACCCTGGCCCTCCTGTAGATTGTGTACCCTGGTATGTTGACATTCCAGTCATGGTTCTCTGTGTACCATGTTTCTGTGACTGCTATAATATCCAGGTGTCCCCTCTTCCATCAAGGGCACTAGTTCAGGGAGCTTGTTACCCAGACTATGTGCATTGGTACTCATCACCCTCCACTTTTTGACAGCCTTACCCCTTGTAGTCCCATCCCTGTCTTTGCCTTTTTTCCATTGACCCTTGTCCTGCTCCCTATTGACTTCTCTACCTTAGTGTTTACCTCACTAACTACCCTGTTTTGTGGGTGGGGGGACTGGGATTTCCATTTTTCTTTTCAGTACCTCCCCCTTGTCTAGTTTAAATGTTTGCCAATAAAGCATTTAAACTTATCGCCTAGGAGCCTGGCTCCCCCTCCTCAACAGATGCAGACTATTGAGCCAGTATAGGCCTCCATCCCTCCAGGTAGACCCCCAGTCCCCAGTGAAGCCAAAGTTCTAAGCTCCGCAGCAGTATTTCAACCATTCATTGAATCTTATGGTGCAGAGTTCCCTAGCCTCTCCCATGCCACAGACAGGCAGCACCTCTGACATAATTACCGTGCATGCTACTTGTCTAAGGCCCTTCCCCAACTCTATAAACTCCTCCTGCACTGCTCTGATTCCATTCCCAGCTAGGTCATTTGTCTCTAGGTGGACAATGACATCCAGCTCTCTCTCACATGCTGCTGCTTACACTACCATGAGTATTCGCTGCCTGTCTCACCCAGTCATGGCTCAGGGCAGGCACCTTACCTCCCTCCCTCTCCCCTTCTCCCAGTTCTACCCTCCTAATGATTGAGTCCCCCACCAGGTATTGTTTCCTCCCCCTGTGGTGGCTCATGCCACCCTCCTCTGTGGAGGTTCCCAGCATCCTCCTTGGTCTCCAATGTTGATGCCTCCATAAAGGAGCCACACTCCAACAAAACAGCATATGAACCGAGGAGATATACAACCAGAGGGATGCACCTGTGATCTACCACCCTCACCCTCCCTGAGCCCACTGTAGTCCAACCACTCCTCTTTCTTGGCAACCTCTGAGGCAGTGGCAGTGGCCCTGGTGGTTCCTGGGTGGGAGGAGGTTTCTCGAATCCTCGCAAGATCAGCCTGGAGATGGTCAACCTCCTCCCTCAGACCAGAGAGGTGCCTGCAAATAGGGCAGCATTGCAGCCTCCAGAACGTCTCCCAAAAGGCTGCCGCCCCACAGCTAGGGCATTGCACCACTTCCCACAATGCTCTCTCCCATCCTGTTTGTTTTTGTTTTTGTTAGTGTGTGTGAGCATGTGCTCACACACACTAACAACAGGGGGACTGTGATGTCACAGTGGGGCATTGTGACGTCACAGTGGGCACCGTGGCTCCAACTAACAGTAGCATGCTTTATGTAAGCTAAATGATTTTGCCCTGGTCCTTTGCCTCCATGACTTCTCAGTTGTCCATGCATTAATATAGTAACCTTGCAGCCTACTTGGCTTTCAAGATAGCCCTTGCATTCCATTACTGCATTGCAAACACTCCTTACTGAAATAACCAAACTCAGCAATTTATAGAAAAACCTTGGCAGTGTAAGAGTTAATGGCATTTAAGGTATTCAGGCTAATCATATCAATTCTCTGTTTATGCTGCAACCATAGCAATCACTGCTGAAACTCATTTATTCAATTACACTAATCCTTATCATTTCAATTTCTGGCATCACAGCATCTCACTACTTAATCACCTACCTTCAATGACACCATTAATTCAGCTTCCCTAATGGAACTGAATGGCTTGCTTTTGCTGGCTTTGCTTATATCATTCAATCATATTAAGCATTCCTATCAGTCAATCTCATCAGTCAATCTCATTAGTCAATCGTATCAGTTCATTGTATCAGTCAATTGCCTCAGTCAATCATATCGCCCAGGTTAACGATACTTAACAGATGGCCGTTGGCTTCCCCCGGCCTCCTCATATTTAATGCTTCATAGTTGACTGTATGCTGTCATGTATAAATCAGAACCATGCCAATCCTGACCATTACTTTCTAAGTCTCAGGGCCAGCACTGCAGCCGATGGTCTCGCTCTGCATTGAAGTCTGCATCTTGAGCATGCGAAACTCGGGGTGGTATCCTTCTCATTTGGCCAATAGTGGGAATGTCTTTGCTCTGGGCAGAGCTTTAACCATGCAACCAATCAATGGCACCTCTTGATGTAGAATTTATGAGTTCAATTAAGAGGGATGGGATCCTCACGCTCCAGAAGAGCGCTCATTTAGCTAGCCGGATCGGGTTCGGCGGCACCCTCTACACTATTATTTTCACAATAACCTCTGGTTCACCTAGTCTGTTTTTACTTGGTACACTGGTTGAGTGCCTCAGTGGTCATCACTCTCCTCCTCTCACCTTGGGGGTCCCAAACTAGCTTCAGAGTATCCATTGTTGCAGAGGGCTCTCGCAGCCCTTCATTTCGTTCTTGTTAAAGGGATCATGAGAGCTTTCCACCAAATTGGAATATTTTCCTCCCCTTGGATTGGGTTTATAAATTGCAGCAGCAGAGCCATCACTAAATAAAACATCCCTAGCCTGGAAGGAAGATAACCTAGGCCTTGGATCCCCAGGGGTTTCCTCCTCAAAGGGGGGGGTTCTTCTCCTCAGTGCCAAAGGTCATAATTTTTAGTTACTTTAATTGTAAATTCCCTAAGTTACTTAGGTAGATTTCTGCAGTTATTCAGGTAGGTTTCTGCTATTGAATGGAGATGGATGGTGGCCCTCCTTTGCCATTCCCTCTCTCCTTGGAAAGTCTTGCTGTCTCGTTATAATTCATTCAACCTACATTAAAATCATTAGTCATTTCAGTTATCTCTGACCATTACTCTTATCTCTGCTGACCAATGTGTATGTTCAAATCTCAATATCAACTTGTCACCTCTGCAATACTTGCTAATCTACTCTCTTTTGGGACTTTTCCTAAGCTATCTTTAGTCTAAGGGAATCATTCCTGTGGCACCTCTAGGAGTGGAACCCTTCTCCAGGGTTCCTGCCTTTGGCATCCCTACAGGGTAATATTCCTGAGACACAGAGAGGTGAATGGCCACAACAAAGTTTATTCAGCATGTTGCATAAGCTCAGCACCACACCAAGTTGCATAAGCACACTGAACTGAAAGGCTTTGGCCTGTGGTTCAATGACTGAAGCAACAGCCGTTCCCCCCCTTGACCTATTTAAACTCTTCCTTCCTGCTTCATTCAGAAGCATTTTCCTTTGCCCCACCATTCTCCCCTCCTTCTCCAGTGGCTAGCCTCTCTTCTCAGGGGCTTTTCCTAAGCTCATTTTAGCCTAAGGGAATCATTACCATGGCATCTCTAGGGGTGGAACCCTCCTCTGTGGTTCCTGCCTTCGGCATACCTACAGGGTGGTATTCCAGAGGCATAGAGAGGTGAACATCCACAGCAAAGTTTATTCAGCATGTTGCATAAGCACAACACCACACCAAGTTGCATAAGCACCTTGAAACTATTTTAATCCCATTTTATAAAAACAATAAGACACTACAGATTGTTAGTAGTATTATTCTGAGTGCACTTCCAGGGGCTGAAGGCACTCAGCCTGTGTCCTCCTGCCTCATTACACCCCATGACATGTATTTATGGCACTGCTACCAACAGATTTCCATGTCATATTGCTTTCTACTGCTACTCCTGGTGCTAGGAATGGGATGACTGCTTCAGTAGGTCTGTTTCATATACTGTAAGCTGACTCCACAAAAATGCAAGCCTGGGCATGCCTTGGACCCTCCACGGCCCCTCAGGAACCAGCCCAGTAATCCCTGCATGGCAGTCCTGTGTCCAGGAGACCTCCCACCTGCTAAACTAAATGGCAAAGGACTTCCCCACCCACCTGGGCGTACCTCGGACCCTCCATGGCCCCTCGGGAACCAGCTCAGAAATCCCTGCACAGTGGTCCTGTGTCCAGGAGACCACCCACCCACTAAACTAAACAGCAAAGGGCTTCTCCATCTGCCTGGGTGTGCCTTGGTCCCTCCACGGCCCTGCAGGAACCAGCACAGTAGTCCCTGCATGGCGGTCCTATGTCCAGAAGACCACCCGCCTGCTAAACTAAACGGCAACAGTAATCCAAATCACCAGCATGGCTCTTTGTTTGGAGCACATTCAAGCCAAGGAATTTTGAACTTGGTTTTGGTGCCTTTTCTCAGCATAATCTTAGGGACACAATACTGCTACTTTCAGCCCCTTTGGATGCTGCTGAGGCCACTGCAGCACTAAACTTGAATTAATCTGCACAGTAGCTCACTAAGCTTTTAATTAATTTTTGCAGAAGCAGCCTAACTCTAAATTGTACTGCTTGCATTTGGGAGGACTTCTGCAACTAGAAATACAGTCTGTGCCACTCTAATGTTATTGAATTTCTTGCTAAAATCAGAAGTCTACTCTGGGCTGTAAGATGTTAATGTAACTTAGAGATTTGAGCTCCATTTTAGAATAATTTTTAGTGCAGTTACTCCCCTGACGTCTGTGTTTTTTGAAAATTTTCCTCTCTTTTTTTCTTTTTTCAATTGAACTATCTTAGGCTCCTGCCTCAGTCCTGCTTCCTAACTGGTGCTCTCTTGTTCTAAACCCACCCAGTCTGCCTTTGTATTCTGTAGTCCTGCCCCTATTCTTCCCTGTTTAACCTTGCCCGTATCCTCTTCCTCCTCCTCCTCTCTCTCTCGCTCTCCCAGGACTTCTCCACCCACCTGGGTATGCCTCAGACCCTCCACGGCCCCTCAGGAACCAGCCCAGTAATCCCTGCATGGTGGTCCTGTGTCCAGGAGACCGCCGGCCCACTAAACTAAATGGCAACTGTAAACTGAATCACCAGCACGGCTCTTTGTTTGGGGCACATTCAAGCCAAGGAATTTTGAACTTGGTTTTGATGCCTTTTCTCAGCATTCTTAAGGACACAATACTGCTGCTTTTAGAGCCCTTGGATGCCGCTGAGGTCACTGCAGCACTAAACTTGAATTAATCTGCACAGTAGCTCACTAAGCTTTTAATTAATTTGTGCAGAAGCAGTCTAACTCTAAATTGTACTGCTTGCATTTGGGAGGACTTCTGCAACTAGAAATACAGTCTGTGCCACTCTAACCAAAAGCCCCTCTGGTGCTTTGTGCTGGCTCCCACCACCCCCCACCCTCCCACCCTATCTGGGCATTTACTTATATAGCTCACTTTTGTTAGTTTCATGTAGAAACTAACAGTCTATTTTGCCATTTGCTTCTTATAAAAATCTACCACTAGGGGCATCTGATTAACACTGGTGCTCACTGCTTACTTAAAGGAACTGTTTGTTCTCTGCTTTACAGCTGCAGACTTTCTTCTCACATTGATAATATTTTTCTGATGCTACACATCATGACTCGCACACTTCTGTTCTCGCTTGTGACCAGCCTATTGCTCCACTCACTTGCTAGGCTCTCCCTGGTCCCATGCTCCCATTGATATACCTGGCAGCAACACCCGAATGAAGATTTCCACTTTTCTAACCTGCTGATCAGACCTATTTACTGCTTTGATCTCACTCCACTATTAATCCCCAGATACCTCAATTATCTGGTAGCTGCCTACTTAAACTATTCACTCAGCCCAAAAATCACTCTTGTCACCCTGTTTATCCATCACAAATTCTGGTATCTTATGCTGCTCGCTATCCTGTTGGCAGGCGATGTGGAATTGAACCCTGGTCCTTCACATCATCAGACATGCAATGATGTCTCCTGGGCCACTACTTCAGGGCTCTGCATAGCCCACCTAAATATTAGGAGCATAATGTGTAATCTCTGTGATCTAGAAGCGTGGGTCTCCATACATAACCTGGACATATTGTGCCTATCTGAGACGTGGCTAAAACTTTCTACCCCTGATTCTGTCTGCTTGTTAAAAGATTATAGTCTCCTCAGGCATGACCGAATATCACCAAAGTGGGGGGGGGTTGCATTATTTTATAAAGCACATCTAAGTATTTTGCTGACTAATATCCCACAGTCCTTCATATGTGAATCCCTCCATGCACTCCTACATTTGGGCCTTAAAAAACTACACATAATTGTTGCCTACAAGCCGCCCTATGGAGGGCTATCTGCCTTCTCAAATTTACTGGAGGAAGTAGTAAAAATAGCAGGGAACAGTGAACTGCTTATTCTTGGGGATATGAGTCTAAACTGGCTTGGGCAAACACATAGCTCAATTCTATCTATAATCTAAAACTATCACCTGCACCAAGTCATATCTGTGCCCACAAGGATCTACCCTAAAGCAACATCCAGCAAGCTATTGGATTGGGTATTAACAAATAGGGTTGACAGAACTGTGGATGCAGGCATCCTTCCAGACTCCATATCTGATCACTCCCCCATCTTTTGTATCTTGCAACACTCCAGCTCCCAGTCTCTGCCACCACGCTCTATCACCTTCAGGAACTATGCCAACCTAGATCAGGCAATGTTCCTATATGATGTTTACTGTATTGATTGGTCTTATCTTTCTCAGTCCCTGGATGCCCAAACAACTCTAGACTATTTTCTAGACCAATTTCTTGCAGTCCAGAATAGACATACACCCCTTGTGACCCAACATGTTTGAGTGAAACCCACTAGGTGGTTACACAAAAATCTCCTAGCTGCGCTATATTCCAGGGATAAGAACTGGAGGCATTTCAGGAAATCAGGCCTCAATACTGACATCCAGACATATAGGACCCAGAGAAGTGTTTGTAAAAAGCAGATCAGACTAGCAAAAAGCTCTTATTGTAAGGGGCTATTGCTGGAAGCATCTGGTGACCCTAGGAAATGCTGGGCTCATGTGAAAACATTCCTGGGGCAAAGAAAACTCACCTGGAAGACGATATGGTCATAAATGGAGTCCATTGTAATGACCCCAGGACCATTGCCAAAGCATTTAATAAGCAATTCTCAAACCTGTCCAGCTTCACCTCTGCACTCCTCACCAAGCAGCCCTCATCCATATCCACTCCACCCATCCCTTCTGCATTTCCCCCTCCTTTTTACTTTAAGGTGGTACCTAAATCTGAAGTTCTCAGCTTATTGAACTCCATTTCTGATAATACTAGTGAAGGCTCGGATGGCATCGAGCCCAAACTTTTAAAACTGGCTGCACCATTCATTGCTCAACCTTTGTCTAGGATTTTCACCCTCTCGTTTTGTAATGGATATGTCCCTGTGATCTGGAAAGTGGCCAAAGTCACCCCTGTCCCAAAGAAAGGAGATAAAAGGGTCATGCCTAACTATCATCCAATAGCCATACTAGAAGTCTTATGCAAAATAATGGAAAAATTTTAATCTATCCAAGTTACTGAATTCCTGACCAAATATAACCTCCTCTCACCAATTCAGTATGGCTTTAGCAAAGGTCATAGCACCTCCACTGCCTTGCTTCATCTTACAAATGACACTCTTACTGCAATGGACAATGGCCACCTTACAGGGATGGTGGTGGTTTTTATTGACCTCACTAAGGCATTTGACCTTGTTGATCATCCTCTTCTACTAGATAACCTCCTAGCCTTGGTTTCTCTCGTAACTTGGTGGCCCGGTTTAATAGCTATCTATCAAACAGAACCCAGCTTGTCAAATTCAATTCTTCTGAGTCCAGCCCCTTGCCAATTAACCTAGGTGTTCCTCAGGGATCAATATGAGGCCCCCTTCTTTTCTCTATTTTTATTAATAGCATCTCGTCAGTTATCCCCGATTGCTCTGTGATCTTATATGTGGATGACCTAGTCCTGTACAGCAGGGATAAGAATGTATGCCACATAAACCAGACATTCTCATCTGCTTTCATGTCTATTCAATCTTGGCTCTTCCACTATAAGTTAATCCTTAATGCTAGTAAAGTGCAAACCATGTTGTTTGGGACAGCAGTCAAACTAAAACACAATTGGGACTTATTTAAGGTATCTGGTCAGGGTGGGCTGGTCCTGGAATCGGTACGCTCTTTCAGGTATCTTGGAGTCCTCCTTGATGAAAATCTTAATTTTGATAAACACATAACAGCTACCTGTAAATCAGTTAATGCTAAAATTGGGGTAGCCTACAAAACAAGTTATGTCCTTACACAGTCAGCTAGATTAGCCATTGCCCATGGGATATTGTTCCCATCGCTATCCTATGGGGTAGTCACTTATCTCTATGCATCCCTCTCTCTCCTCTGGAAATAGGATACCACCTATAACAGCATCTGCAGTTATGCCTCTGCCTCCCCCTGGTCAAAACACCACTGTCAGCTTTATGCTGATCTAAATTGGCTACCCCCCACTTCTGCTTGTGCTCTGGTCCTTGGCTTTTTGACTGACAATATTGTTAGAGCAGGTATCCCTGTCTCGCTTGCCTCCTTGTTAACTCTGCTGCCTTCCTCGCAAGGTCTTCAATCCTCTGATACATCCATGCTGTTTATAACTAGATGTAAATCTAACAAAGGAACCCTAGCTTTCTCGCACTCGGTGGCCAAACTCTGGAAATCCCTACCTCTCGAGGTCCGTCTAGCTCCCAGTCATGGCCAATTCAAAAACAAATATCACTCCTTCCTCTTTAGCCAGGTCTCCTGTACCTGCTTCAAACCCCCTGATCATGACACCCTGTCTCTGCTGCTCTGCTGTCACACTTCCGCTTGCTGTAACTTGATCTCTACATTCCTGCCCATCTAGTTTCATTCAGGCACTTACTTTTCAACTGACTATGCTTTATGCTCTGAAACCAAATTGTTGTTTGCTTAATGTGTTGTTCTTGAACTTTGTATTGCTTATGTACTCTTAACTATCCTGTAATTACCTATGTACCAGTGAACTCTAGTTTTTCTCAGTATTTGTTTTTTCTCTCAGTACACAAAATGTACTCCCTGTTTTACCCCGCTTCACTGTAACCTCTTGGGTCGTGCCTGGAAATAGTCATGCTTTGGCTATGGCATTTACCCGGTAAACAAAACCCAAATAAATAATTAAATTAATACTGTAACCTGATGTAAATTACCATGTTTGTATGAACCTTTTGTACCAACCAATGTAACTTTGTTTCTGTAACCTATTCCATACATTGTACCTCAGTTCATGATGCAACCCTGATGTTTAATAGCGTGTCTGTTTTGAACCATTTCTGTATTTGCCACTGTTTGTTAACTTTGTAACTGCTCTGTAATTCTCCTGGGTCAAGCCTGAAAATAGTCATCTCTATGGCTAGCGCACTTACCCGGTAAACAAAAACTAAATAAAATAAATAAAAATGAAAGAGCTGAACAAACTTCCAGCATTACAGTTTGCTAAATAAAACAGTTTCAGCCAGAACTGGTCCAGAATTTAAATTCATTTTACATTACTGCTTATTTTTAGGATAAATAATTGACTTTGGTTATGATAGTGTACTGTAAGGTCTGGGGCCCTTAAGGGATAACTCAAGATTCAAGAAAGCTAGTTAGAGTTCACTAGATTTCAAGGACAAAAACAGAAAAAGGGTAAAAGTGATGAGTATTAACTGCAACCACTTTAAACCTCCTAGCAATCCTTCCGCAGTGAGGGATCATTGTCCCGGATTCCCCCCATTCCCTCACAAAAAGACAGAGACCA
This sequence comes from Neoceratodus forsteri, assembly GCA_016271365.2. NCBI lineage: Eukaryota > Metazoa > Chordata > Ceratodontiformes > Ceratodontidae > Neoceratodus > Neoceratodus forsteri. Next base: position 965,021,441 of record CM028131.1, on the reverse strand, counting down.
CTGTTTGTTGTTGTGCTCAGATCTGGCAATTAATTTATTTATATGTCATAATCCCATGTTCCATTTCATCATCTTTTATTATTATATCTCTCACAATTGCATTTATTTGCATCTATATATCCATCTCTGATCATCCCTCTTTCTTCCTGTTTTATTCCCCCCAGATGAAAACCTGGGTGCCTTCTTCTCCTTTTCTGTTAGGTAACGGTGAAAACTGAGACCACTTTTTTCCTTCAGCTTCTTCTTCTTTTCCTCTTAATCCTTTTTCTTCCCCCCTCCCCCCCTTTTTCACCATTAGCCTGTCTCCAGCTCACATTGAATGACTGGCTTTCCCCTCAATTTTAGGGTATTGTTCCCCCCTACCTCGGGAACCTCCATCACAATCCTTCTATCTCTCTTGTTTTTTTTAACCTCCATTTTTTGCATGCCTCCTCCATGCTTCTATAAAACCCATCATTTCTGTATTAAACATGTCTATAGCTAGATCTGACAGATGCATGCCATCTGGCCTGTAGAAATCCTCTACCCACTCTTCCACACCCCGCAGTATTACTTGTCCTCCCATTTTCCTTATCAGCATCCCTACCCTTCTATTCATCTTTCTCCTGGCCCCTATCCACAGCTCTATGGCTGTGCTCATGTCTCCAAACCCTTCTTGGGATCATATCTGACCATGCAAGGTATACCCTAGGCCACCACCATTGTATTGTCTCTAGGTCCCTTTTTACCTGTATGTATGTGTCCACCCATGGCTTCCCCCCTAGGTCATTACCCCCTAGATGTATAATAATTAGGTCTGGAATGGGTCACTGCTCCTTCAGCTCTTTCAGGGTAGGGAGCAATTGTACCCATCTCATCCCCTGGATGCCGTGCCACACCAACCTACAGTGCTTCACATCTTGGTATAGCTGTTTTCCCTCAGCCTTTTTCTCAGCTCCCCTTTCTGCCCAATAAATACAAGACTGGCCACAGATCCAGACTTCCATGGTCCTCCCTCTTCCTATAGAGTTTAAGCAAAATAAATCTCTTATATATGGTCTTAGTTTTTTTTATAATATCCCCCCTCCCTGTCCCCCCACCCCCCCTTGTGGCTCCAAATGTCCAACAAAACGCAGGTGATACGTTAGTCTCCATGCTGCAGTGTTCAAATATATCTCTTGTAACTGGCAGACCACCAGTGCCCCTTTTCCAAAATATTATTCACCATCTCCCCTGCCGCTGCTCACTGTGAGGCAGCCCCTATCCTTAGGAAGTGGGATGAGTAATTAATTGGATCCTCCCCCAGGAATTGCATGCCTTTTTTGAGCAAGGCTGTGATTTGATAACTTGTGACCTTTTTTCCATCACCATGTACAAATGATCTCCCTGTCCTATTTACATGTTCTGTGGTGAAAGCCCACAAAGTGTTTACTGAACACACTGTGCCCTCTACATGTTTCTTTAGTGTTACCATGCAACCCTGCCCCCTTTGATCCATCTTTGATCTCTTAATCATGATTTGTACCCCCTTCATCCCCCAGCTTATATCTTCCCATTCCAATCCCCCTTCCTTTTTTTTATTGCCATGCCACACCACCTCACTCACTCTCATGGCCCCTGCAAACATCACCACATAAATTGTGTGAAATAGTTGGGCCTCGGCTTTTGACCTGCAGTTAGTCGGTAAAGCATCTTTTAGCTTTGCAAGCCATTGCTCCCCATTGGTCTTCTATTATCCACAATCCCCTCTCTTAACCTGCCCCACCCCTGCATCATTCTTCTAATGAACATCAATTTTGTCAGGTCCTTCCATCCCTTTAGGCTGCAAACTACACTAATCCCTGCCAAATAGACCACCATTGTGGGGTGGGCTGTTCCTCTTTGCCATTGTTCTACTGTAAATTTTCCTAGTTGCTCTTCTGTGAGTGGCCTACTTACCCCCATGTGGTGTGTTGCCCTGAATGTTTGAAACACTTGCCAGGCCCCATCGTAGGCCCTCAGAGTCCGTGGTACCCATGAACTGCCAAACAATAGTTCTGCTCCTTCCTGCCAATGTCCCATATGTCCATTGGTATGAGTGTTTTTTGCTCCTCTGCCGTTGGTGCCAGCCACCGGAAATGATCCAGCTGCAGACGGGAAAGGCTGTCAGCTAGGGTATTGTATAACCCTTCTATGTGTTTTGCTCTGAATGACATGTTCATTTGTAAAGCCCTTAGCACTAAACATCTCAAGACCTGCATGACCGCTTCTGACCTGGCTCCCCTGTTGTTTAAAATCTCTACCACTGCCTTATTGTCACACCAAAATGTCATTTTCTGATTCTGTAATTCTTCCCCCCACACCAGGGTGCAACCCCAAATGGGTATGATCTCCAACAGTGTTATATCTTTTATCTTACCATCCTTCACCCAGTCTGCAGGCCACGGTTAGGTGAACCATCTGCCCCTCAAATAACCCCCCCATCCCTAGGCCCCCGCTGCATCTGTGTAGAGCTCAGGGTCTGTGTTATAAACCCATTCCTCCTGCCAGAAAGAGCAGCCATTATAGGTACTGAGGAATTCCTCCCATGCCTTAAAATCATCCTTGACTCCTTTCATCATGTCTACCCATTGGTGTGGTCTGGTCACCCCAGCTGTAGCCCTTGCTAACCTTTTAGTGAAAGCTCTCCCTGGCCCAATATCCCTGCATGCGAAGTTCAGGTGTCCCAATACTTGCTGTACCTGTTTTAATTGTACTCATCTCCTACTGGTATGCATTTGAATCAGCTCCTTCAGTTTTCTCACTTTTTTGTCTGTCAGCCTAATTGTTTATCTTGGGGCATCTATCTCGATACCCAAAAATTCTTGCACCTTACTGGGCCCTTCTGTTTTTCCGGGTGTCAATGGAACCCCTAATTCTCCACACAGTTCTTGGAAACTGGTCAACATTTTTTCTGTCTCCTTCTTCCCCCTGCCTATAAAAAGGAAATCATCCAAACAGTGAATGACTGTTTTGTAACCAGCCTTCTCTTGAAATATCCACTGTAAACAGGTGCTGAATGCTTTGAATGTCACACATGCTATAGAACATCCCATGGGCATGGCCTTGTCAAAATAGTACTGCCCCCCGATTTTAAACCCCAGCAGGTCCCAGTCTTCTCTTCTAACCGGAAGTAACCTGAAAGCAGACTCTATATCCATTTTTGCCATCTAGGCATCATCATTTGCTCGGATGACCCTGACTGCATCTTCTAATGTGGCATATATCACCTTACTATATTCCTCACCAATAAAAATCATTCACTGAATCCCCTTCAGGAAAGGATAGGTGGTTAATCCTCCTGTATTTTCCCTCCTGTTTTTTGGGTCTCAAGCCCAATGGGGAAATCCTCATATTTTGCAATGGGGGAGTATCATAAGGTCCTCCTATTCTTCCTGTAGCTTTTTCCTTCTCTATCTTTTGTCTTAACATTTCTTCCTTCCCTTTAACCGAACCCAGATTGTTCGCCACTCTTGCTCGCCTTAGTCCCTCACACTGCAATGAAAAACCTGTGTGAAAACCTTTCTTAATCATCTCTGCTATTTTTCTATTCGGGTATCTGTCCAACCATTCCTTCCATGCCTCTATCCTGATGGTGGTTCTTGCTTCTGTAAATTACCCTTTCTCTTTCTTTTTTTTTTTGCAAATAACCAAACTTTATTGAAATTTATCAAACATAACATATATATCATACAAGTACATAATACAAAGGCACCATAAAACAATAAATGGAAAAAAAAAAGGAGAAGTAACAAAGCAGAACAAGACCCCTAAAACCCCCCCACCCCTGGCAGCTATCCCTATGGCTGACTCACTAATAATGAGTACAAACATAATGTAACCTCGGAAAACAAACAAATAAGACCCAAATATAGTAATATAACTCAGTCTTCAAAGGGAGGTAACATGGAGGAGAGGATTCACCCAAATAATGTGCCAAACTGGGGTCGATATCCTTCCAGTAATTAAAAGTGAGTGTTGTAAGTTTTAACGCTAATACCCGTACCTATCCTTCAAACATTGGAATAGCTTCCCCCAACATTGCAAGAATATTGGTGAAGCATTATACAAAGAAAGAGCCGATCTTTCTGCATTCAATGCGCTCATAAACTCCTCCCACTACTCCGTACACGAAGGAGTCCAATCACCTCTCCAGTGGCGCAGAATTATCAGTTTAGTTACTGCTGCTACCATAGCTAATCGACATTTAGTTAATTTGCTATGTATTTTATCAAACACGCCAAATATACAAGCCTCTGGAGTGAAGAATCTGTCCAGATCGTAGAATTGACCAATAATTTGCTTCACCAAATGCCACAGTCCCACCACCTTAGGGCAGGTCCAAAACTTGTGGTAGCTGGTAGCCAGAGAATCATTACACTCAGTACAATTCGCGAAAAGCGACTACTCATCCTTGAAAGCTTAGCTGGTGAAAAATATAGATTATGAAGTAACTTAAATTGAACTACTTTTAATCTATCCTGTTGACAATTTATGAATATCGACTCAACCCTTTTCCCAAATTTCTGCTGATTTACCTAAAGACAGATTTAATTCCCAGTATATCGGAACTGGTGACACTTTCAAAGAGTCTTTGACTATAATATGTATACATTTTGATATCACCTTACCCGCTTACGTAAACCCTTTCAACTCCACAAGCGTAGGTCCCAAAATATTTTGCCCCAGCCTCTTACCAAAATATGACTTGACGCAGCTTAAAATTTGACTTAATTTTAAGAAGGATTGACATTTACCTTCCGATTTCTCCGCCAGAGCCTGAAGTGAAAGAAGCCTATTGTTCTGAAAAAGATCCTGAACCCGCCACTTCATTTCCCCTTCAATTCCCCGTCTAGATATAGGTTGCTTCCCGATGATCAAATTCGGATTTCCTACTATAGGTTGGATAAGTCATATCGTTGTGAGATTTTAAATTTCATGTAAAACTGTTGCAAGGCTTTAATATCCCATCCTAACGGGGTATCCCTCGCCCTCTTTGGAATTTTAACCCATGGAACATAAAGTAAAGACTCCAAATCCAGCTTAAGGCCACTAACAAATAAACAATCTAAATGAAGGCCAGGGTATGTTAGGTCCTCGTCGCACTCCCAGGCACTCGACCTCACCAGGTGGATCGCAAGGTAATAAGCATAAAAGTCCGGTAGTTGGAGCCCTCCGAGTCGTCGCTGCCGAGTAAGTTTGAGGTAACTTCTTCTAGGGGGTCTCCAATTTCATAGGAAACCACACATTGTTGAAATAACGGCTTGAAAAGGACTTTGGCAAGTACACATTTAAATTAGATAGAGTATAAAAGTTTGGGCATAACCATCATTTTATCGTGTTGGCTCTTCGAAAAGTCAGTGGGAGCTTTGACCATCTAACCAAACCTTCCTTGATAGTTTTAACTAAGGGTTTAAGATTTAAATCAATTAAGTTCTCTAAATTCTTAGATATTTGAATCCCCAAATAGGTTATTGATTTGGTTTGCCAACAAAGTCCCAGGGAGAGGCACCAACTTCTATGAAGAAAAGGGGACAAAGCATAGACTGACGTTTTGGCCTTGTTTAAATTGTATCCTGAACACTTACTGAACTTATCAATTAAATCTAGAGCTTTAGGAAGGGAAGAAGTAGTGTCCGAGATGTGTAACAGTAAGTCGTCTGCAAATGCAGATAGTTTAAACTCGGTGCCTCCAATCCATAGCCCCTTCACCTCTCTATTGGACTTAATGGAACGAATCAACGGTTCAATGTATAAATTAAAAAGGTATGGTGATAAAGGGCAACCCTGCCGAGTACCTCTAGAGAGGGGAAAGGCCTCGTAAATTAAGTTGTTACATTGGATTTTAGCTACAGGGCAAGAATATAAAATGCGAACCATGTGAATAAATCTATCTGGAAGGCCTAGCTTTGACAGTGTAGAGAACATGAAAGCCGATTCCACCCTGTCAAAGGCTTTCTCTACATCTAAAGAAACTAATAACGCATCCAACGCAGGGTCCATAGACTCAGAAACCATGTAAAACAACTTACGGAAGTGATCAGCTGAGGAGCAACCCTCCACAAAACCAGCTTGCTCTGGACTCAATAAAGTCCCAAACTCGTTTTAATCTGTTGGCCAGAATTTTAGCAAAGACTTTAACATCCAAGTTTAGCAATGAAATCGGCCTATAGCTACCCACTTCGTCAGTGGGCTTGCCTGGTTTTGGCAACAGAATAATCTTAGCCTCAAATGGTGTCTGGTCCCTGATCCCTTGATCACACCAAAAGGAAAATAGCTCCTGCAATAGAGGTGCAAGAATATTTTTAAATTGCTGATAAAAGAAAGCTGAAAATCCATCCGGGCCAGGTGCTTTGTCTGAGCAAAATGAATCAATAACACTTTCTATTTCTTGACCGAAATGGGGGCTATCAATTGAGGACCAGCATCTCTTGAGAGTTTAGTAATGAAATGGTTTCTAAAACTCTTGTGACTCATCTAATACCTGGGTGGAGGCTGCTTGCTTGTATAGAGCTTTTGGTAGAAGGACTTAAAGATACCTAGTATTTCAGCCGGATCCGTAATCACTTGCCCTGATTCCGGGTGGTTAAGAGCAGTCACCCACCTTGCCGAAGATTTCTGTTTTAGCTGCAAGCCAGCAGCCTTCCTTCCTACTGCCTTGTCCCAGGTATAAAGCCTTGACTCTGGAGGCTAAACTAATGACTTTCTCTCTCTGCATGTCCGCATACCGATTTCTTAAAAAGATTAATTTGTTTTCTTGTTCTACCATTGTTTGATTATCGTTTAGCTTTTCTAATTCCTTTATTTCCTTTAAACATTTGTCTAATAGTGTCCTTGACTTGATCTTGCAGACAGTTGCTAAGCGTATTAACTCGCCACGCCACACCGACTTAAGAGCCACCCACGTTTGGTCAATAACATTAATGGAACCCCAATTACTGGTGATAGAGCTTTCTAAGAACAATTTAAAGCTGGCTAATGTATTGGAATCTTTTAAATCCTTTCTCTTTCTTCCCTTCTCTGCCACCCAAGTCTCCCTTATTGTTCAGTGTCTGTCCTTGCTGATCAGTGATTCTGTCTCCCTCTACTTGCATGCCCCCTGCTTCTCCCCCCTCTATTCCATGCCTGCCCCCTATACCCCTGCCCTTCCCAAAAAAACTGTTGACTTGATCCTTGCGCCTCTGATCCTTGGGTTCCCTGGACCCATGTTGTCCTGCATCTGCTCACTGGATGTGTTTCTCTGCATTTTGAACATGCGTGCTGAAAGTGGCATTGTGGCCAGGAACAAAAAGCCGTATTGTAGGCCCAGCAACACCTCTGGGGTATCGTTCCTTTCTTCCCAAACCCCCCCCAGCGTGGACTGGTCAGTCACATAGTCTGTCCACAAATCTAATTGCGTCATATCCCATCTTATGTCCCCATAAGTCGCCATTCTCTGCCGAAAGAATTTGTCATAATATATCCACCCCACACCCCCTTTTGCCTTTGCTTGCCTTATTATCAGGGAGTATATGATGAGTGGGATACCCAACTCTGGCTTTCTTTCCAATACTATGGCTGAGAATGTGGTGAAACCTACAAACCATCCTTCCCAAGTCTTCCCTTTGGTGAATTTGTCCTCTTCTTTCTTACCTAACAAACTACTGCTGTTGCCATTTCACCCTTCCCTATATTCTCTGCTTCTTCGTATTTGACTGCCGCTTCCCAGCTTACTAAGGTGAATATGTCCACATACTCATCTTTCCATATCTTTTCTTTTGTGGCCAACGGGATGTGTTCCCCTACACTCATCCCAGGAACTCCTATCTCCCTTGTTCCTTTTCCCTCTTTCTCCATTCCCCCTTCCTTTTCCTTTGGCACCTCCTTGTCTGACCTAATCTCTGCCAGTGCTGACTCCATCTGCCCCAAACTCCCTGTCCTGAGTGCCGAAACAATTTGGCTTATAAGCTCTTTGATGTTGTCACCCACGGAGCCGGGTGAGTTACCTGTGACCTTGTCCATTCCTTGTTGCCTGCTGTCCTCCTGGTGTCCAAGCATGGGCCCAGTGGTTGAAGGGGTGGTTGCCCTAATAGTGGCTGTGGAGGAACTACTGTGCACTGGGGACAAGTCTGGGCTCCACTATAGGAACCACAAACTGGTTCTGGGGAGGTACTGATGGTACCGGGTCAATGGGCTGCAGAGGTACTGGACTAGCCGCCCTGGTAGGTCCAACTATCAGTGTCGGAACCATGGTTGGGCTGCGTGGCCTCTCAGCCACCCCTTTTCCTCTGCCCCCTTTTCCCTTCCCCACTTTCCTGTTCTCCCCGGATCTCCTAGGTTCCTCTCCTTCCACTAGCTCCCACATTCTATTAGCTTTTTCTACCAGCTCCACTATAGCCCTGTAGGTGTTCTCCTTCGTAGGCCTGCTCTTCTTTGGTGCCATGTTCCTTGCTTCTTGCACCTGTAAAATATAACTGAAGAAAAGGAAGAGAAAAGTCTGTTATTAAAACTCTGCCTACAGTAGTCTCTCACATGGCCAGGCCCGCTTCCAAAAGACCATCGACTAATAGTCAAAACGTGCCTTTTCTGCACTAAACTGCACTCCTGGCCATCAAATTATTTATTCTCCACCATTTAATCTGTCGGCCCAAATTATGCCCTGCCTGAGGCCTTCAACCACGCAGCTCCCTGTGCCTTTCCGAGGCAAAACTCCAAACAAGGCTTTTTTTGTGTATATGCTCTCACCGCTTCTCCATCCCCCAGGTTATTATCTCCCCCCCTCTGGCCAGTAGGGCCAAAAACACTCTTTGTGTGCCCCACAACCTCTGATTGCTCATGACCACCAAGCGCCTCATGCTCTGCCACCTGTGGTCTTCCAGGCCTAGACCTATCCCCCCTGCATATAGCATTTTTGGGGTGTGCCACATGGCCTCCCAGCCTGAGTGCTAGCACCATTCCCTTGAGGAGCCAAAAAAATTATTATTACACCCCCGTAGCATCCGCCGCCATGTTCCTGGCCTGTCGGGCCTAGCCTCTCTTCCTGCGTCCCCCCAGCCATCCTCTGGCCACTTATGGCCAAGCTGCATCCCCTGTGCTTCCTCTTGTGACCTCCTGGCCTGTAGATACCCTCCATACATGCTCTTGCATGCCTCTGGTTGCAGGCCCTCTAGGCCTGTTCGGTCCCCACCCTCCACCCATTCCCATATGCCTCGTTGGTCCCACACAGTCCCTAGGCCTCACCCCCCACCCCACCTCTTCTCCTGAGGGGCATCCAATATCGCCACTTTTGTGTGCTTTGCAGTGTCCAGGTCATGTCTTCCCTTGCTGTTCTTCCACCACCTACTGGACCTGCTATCTTAAAAATGCTGCCCCTCGCCAGTCACACCCGCGGCATCTGATGCCACGCCACGTGGTCCCCACTCGTGGGCACTCTCCTGACATGCTTCTCTGCCCCATGCCCTACATCTTACTCAGCCTGCAATTCTCTTTAAAACCATTTTAATCACCATAGAGGGGAAACAAACTACAGCACCATGCACTTAGATAAGCACTACCTCTCGCTGAAATACATTCATGGCGTCTGACGTCACATGGTTGCCGCTCATGGGAGCTCTCCTGACATGTTCCTCTGCTTCTATGCCCTACATCATAAATTGGACTGTGATTCTCTTTAAAAACTATTTAAATCACCACAGAGGGGACACCAACTACTAAACCATGTGCTTTAGAGAAGCGCTACCTCTCCCTGAAATGCACCCACAGTGTCTGACGTCACACCACGTGGTCATCACTCCTGGGTGCTCTCCCTTCTTGCCCCTCTGCCGCCTCACTCAACATCTTGCTCTGCCTGTGATTTTGCTCATAATCCCTCAATCCTTACAAAGGGGGGTTGCAATTTCCAGGCCAGCTGCTCTTGGGACAATACAACGTTCACCTCCGCTAGCAAAACCTTCGCTCTGCCTTCAAGCAAAGCCCCACTTCCCACCAACATAGTCTCCAAGGATTATCTCATGCTGTACAGACATTCTTCCACTTCCCCACAACTCAGCTGATCACCACAAGTGATACCCTCTCCAGGCAACAACCTCTGGAACCTACCTGTGCAAAGTTTATAAACTAGCCCTTCTGGGCAAATAACTCTTAGCAACCACTTGTTGGTCCTCACAATTCTTTCTCTAAATGCATCACAAAACAGTACTATTTCCCTAGAGTATAACATTATTATATATGTTTCTATGTATATTCTGTTCTCTGTTTTATTCTCATTTTTTTTTATATAGCCCACTTGTTTCTTGCCTTACCTTCTTGTCTGTGGTGCACAAACCTCAGCTCCAAAATAAGATCCTAGTTTGCCAATCTGAAGTGCTGCAGTTCCAATGCAGATCAAAACTCCAGCAAAAGTGGCTAAACCACTCTTGTGCTGTCCATTATGTACCTCCTCTTACCCCTCCCCCTTCCTGTTGCTTGGCCATTGTTCTGTCCCCCGGTCCCTCTCCTTCCCTCCCCCCTCCCCTTCTGAGCACACCATCTTAATAAGAAAGGGAAAGGGTGTACCAGGACAACCTGGTCTGCCCCTTAAAGGGCAAACTCCATTAGTTTACCTTGTTCAGGCTCCTTCCCCAGTAGAGGAAGTTATCAAACCAATAGCCTTCAGCACATTCTCTCTGGAAAATCCAGCAACAATGGACAATCAAGGATACAGATGTCTGCTTCAAAACAAAGGCTGCCTCATTTATTTGATAAGTGGTACTTGGAAAATGTTGTTAAGCTGTAAAGCCTGTTTCAAATACATTTGGTATACAGGGCTCTCACAATTGTCCATAGATTGAAAGTCCCAGTGATACTGCATAGTATTCATTACTTGTGTTATATCAGCCAGTCAGCACTCAGAACTGCCAGGAGCTGTTATTCTACATACAGTGGTTGTCTTGTGAAAGAACATTAAAGTGGAGTGTTTCACTTCATTGAGGGGGGATCACACTAGGTTTAAAAAAGTGAAAATATATTATGAATCACTCTAGTCTTCTCAAATTATTTATAACATGAAACAATTCCAAAAACAGATAGTTCCATGGCTCGGTGGTGTTAAGTTGACTTGGATAGTATCAGGGTAAAAAATGCAGAAGAACAGCACCCACCTCCCCTTCATGAATATGGAAAAATGGACACTTCACAGCTTGAAGTTCAAGAGTGCAAACAGCTTCTTTATTAAAGTCCCTTGTGACAAGATTAGTGCAAAGAGCATTACCAAGTGCTAAACATGTTCAGTAGTCTGGCAAGTTAATTCCAAAGGACACCAGCTCAGCATTCTCAAACGTCAACTGACAGTTCACGCACTGTGCATTCTCAGAGTTGTGCTGCTCCATTGGCTATCTCACTGTGTTCAGGCAGTGGTGGTGCTAACTTCGAGGGCTTCTCCCCCACTGCCAGTCACACAACCACCTCCCCCCATCCCTGGCACTGGGCAGTTGTTCCCTTCCTGTCCAGGGTCTGTTGCCACCCTCATCCCCCATGCTGCCCCAGCTAGACCACCATGGGCCCTGCCAGCCATCAGATGTATGGTCTGCAGGTCCCTGCCATGACCGCCACTGCTGCTCAACAGTGTGGCAGCTCATGGCATTCTTCCCCCCATGCACCATTTGTACAGTGCACAGGACAGCTTGCAGCAGACTCAGGGGATCTGGCACTGGGATGCCACTTTTTGCAAAATCCAGCACAGGGTCCCTAGTGCACCCGAGTTTGCCGCAGTTGGGGCTTTGGCACATGGTGTGCTGATCTAAGGGGGGTTAAACATAAGCCCCCAATATTATAAAAACATAATTCCAATCCCTAGCTACAAGGTCTGAGATTCTAAAGGCTTTCAAAATATCCTGATCTGATTTTTCAATCTGTAAATAGTGCTTAGTTTTACTCAATGAGGAGCCAATGGATTCATGCATATTCATTGTAATGCCTCTGAACACCAATAGGGCTGTGTTTTTGACATCATTTGACATTACTGGGTTAACTGATTCCTCCTAGTTTTCATTACATGCTCATTGCTGAATCACATTTGTCTTCCCAGAGGAGCCTGTTATCCTCTCCTTGGCCCTTGAATATTGTAACTTACATGTGGGTCAGACACGTCTAAAATACTTAACAGAGGGTTCAGCTCATATGTCTTTTTTCTTAGCTGTTGATCTCTATCATCTGTTTTTGTGGGTGTTTTAGCCTTTTTTTGCTTTATTTATTTATTTTCCTTTTCCCAGTATGTCCGACTTTTCACTTTCATTCTCTTTCCTTCTCTTTCACAGGTGAAGGTAAGTCCCTAACAAATAGGGGTGGGAGATTAACTTCAATCTCTCTATTTTGTATAGCAGGGTTAGGGGTGAATTACTACATTTATTTGTTTCCCAAAAAAGGAGCAAATTTCATTTTCCTCATATATCTGCTTTATGTGGTCCTCCATTAAACTTTGGATCATATATTGATTGTCCATTACACTGGTCCATAGACACATTATTTCCTCTTTAGTTACCCATATCTCTAAAATGACCACATTTGCATTAAATGGGATTTCAATATATTTCAAGAGATCTCGTGGAAGAAATGATTATGTAAGTTATTTCCTAGCGGAAAGGTTTGTTGAATATCTTCTGATTTTCTTTTTGTCTCCTATCTTTCCCTAGTAGATTCTTCTAAAAAAAAGGTTCCCGTATCAATTTGGATGAGGAAAAGTCACTTATCTCAGGGGAACAAGAGAGTTTAAGTTCCTGTGTATCATATGTTGCTCCCTTTATTAACTTAGATGGTTCATATTTTTGGAATTCCTTCTCCATTAGTATGTCCTTAAGTCCATGTTTATTACTACTAATTCATTTACAACCTCTACCAGGTTATATGGTTTTTCATTTAGGAAGTGCTGCCAATTCATATCAGAATTATTTGAGAATACAGAGTAATTACCATTTCATTCTCCTTATTTTTATTTGAAAGTTTTAAATAATGAGGAGGAAGATTATTAGAACCATTTAGAGTTCTCACTTCCTATCTCCTAGAGATATCCTTCTGTAGGTGGGTAAAACATAATACAGTTTGGATCTTTAATATGACTATTTTGCAAAGCATTTGGGATTTCAATGGTTATTACTTGTTGGGAATTAATAACTGGTGGTTGTGATACTACAATATTATCTTTGTGTACTACTAGAGAAAGGGGAGAGGGAGGTATGGTGTTGGCCCAGGGTAGTCTGTGAATATAGAGAATGAGATTGAGCACCTAGAAAAATGGTGAGTCAATCTCAGTGACTGTGATCAAGGCTACCTAGGGAGGAGGGTGACTGGATACTGTGGTTGGTAAAAACCGCAACAGGAACCAGTGTGTATACACGAGCATGTGCACCCACAATGGAGGGGGGAGAGACAGGGGAGGGATAACATGTGAGAGGGGTTGTGGTGAGCAGCTGCTGAGCTGGATCTCTGGTGTTGTGGGAGGGTGGTCAGCTGCGAGGCATGGGGTACCGGGTTCTGGTCCAGCGTGGTGATTTTTTTTTGCCACCTGGTGGCATGTATTTTGTCAACTTTTTCATCCCCCCGACATGCACCCCCTTGGACTTGAGAATCCATAAGTAGGGGGGTGATGGGGCACAGTCCCATATTAAAAATGAGACCTGTAGGTCTTGGGAGCCTTTTTTCTGTGTGCTGCCAGTGTGCATTGCTGAAATTAATTTTTGGCGATGTACAGGCACCATAATAGCTATCGCTGTTTCTCGATTGCTGTTATGACATGGAACCCCTGCCCAGCACCATGGCATGGAGGGACAGGAAGTGAATCCTCAGTATTGCAAGAGCAGCTGCATGGGAGACGGAGAGGGAGCTGGATGTCATTGTCCACCTAGGGACAAATGACTTAGCTGGGCATGGGATCAGAGCAGTGCAGGAGGAGTTAGTGAAGTTTGGGAGGGGCCTTAGACAAGTAGCACACATGGTAAGCTTCTTGGAGGTGCTGCGTGTCTATGGCATGGGTGAGGCAAGGGTACTATGCACCATGAGAGTCAATGAATGGTTGAAAAACTGGTGTGGAGCACAGGGTTTTGGCTTCATTGTGACTGGTGTTCCACCTGGAAGGATACACACCTATACAGGAATGATGGTCTGCATCTGTCCAGGAGGAGAACCAGGCTCCTATGCAATAGGTTTAAATGTTTCATTGGCAAGCTTTTAAACTAGCCAAGGGGGGAGGCACTGACAAGACGCAGGGAATTCCCAGCCTCACCCTACAAAACAGGGTAGTTACCGAGGTAAAAACCAAGGTAGAGAGGTCGATAGGGGGGAGAACAGGGGTAAATGGAGAAAAAGGCAAAGACAGTAAGGGCAGGGATGAGGCTAAGAGGGGTAAGTCATCAAAAAATGGAGGGTGACGAGGACCAATGCCCATAGTCTGGGTAACAAGCTTCCTGAATTAGTGGCCTTGATGGAAGAAGGACACCTGGATATCGTGGCAGTCATAGAAACATGGTACACAAAGAACCATGACTAGGATGTCAACATACCAGGGTACACAATCTACAGGAGGGACAGGGAGGGTAAAAGAGGAGGAGGATTTGCTTTCTACATTAGGGAAGGGATCAAAGCAATGGAACTAAAGGGTAAATGGGGAGGGAAGGAGAGGAGGAACTGTTGGTCACCTTGAAGACAGGCAATAGCACCACAGTCTGCACAGCGGTTGTATATGGATCCCCATCTCAGGGGAAGGAAATGGACAAGGAAATGATAGAAGGTATCCTAGAATGGCAAAAAAAGGGGAGATATTGTTGATGGGGGACCTGAATATACCAGATGTTAACTGGAGCACATGTGCTGCAGCTACATCTAAGACTGGGATCATTCTTGATGCACTGCAGGGGGCATGCCTCAGACAGCTAGTGTTGGAATCCACTCAGGAGGGAGCAATCTTAAACCTGGTATTCTCAAATGGAGATGGAGAGAGGATCACAGATTTAGAAGTGGGTAGCCATCTGGGAGCTAGTGACCACCGAACTGTGTAGTTCAGAATAAACACAGCTGTACAGTCAAGCCATACAAAGGCAAAGGTACAAGACTTTAGGAGGGTTGACTTTGGCAAAATGGGTGAGGATGGAGGGGTGGAAGAACAAAGAGGAAAAATCAAAACTGCCATCACAGAGGCAACAAGCCTTTGTGTGAAGCAAATAAACAAAACAAAACAAAGTAAAAAAAACACTATGGTTCTCAAAAGAGGTGGCGGGGAAGGTTAGGGAGAAAAAGATAGCAGTCAGGAAGTATAAGGAATCACAGAAGGAGCGGGACAGAGAACTATATCAGTTAAAGCAGAAGGAAACAAGGAAAGCAGTCAGAATAGCGAAGGCCCAAAGAGAGGAAAAAACAGCCAACTAATTTAAGAAGGAGATAAAACCTCTTATAGGTACATCAGGGAGCAAAGGAAAACCAAGGGAGGGATACTGAGGCCTGAGAAAGGGGAGGGGAGTTGGGCAGAAGATGACAGTGAAAAGGCAGAGATACTGAATGAATACTTTTGCTCAGTATTCACAAAAGAAGAAGAGGGGGAGGTACCTAAACCAAACAATAGAAGCTCTCTGGACAGGGGGGTCGATAACCAGTTCATTCACAAAAGAAAGGGTCTTGAAAGAACTCCTAAAACTCAAGGTGGACAAAGGAATGAGGCCTGAGGGGATTCACCCCAGAATTCTAAAAGAACTAAGGAGAGACCCAGTGACAGCACTGATTACCCTTTTTTAACAAATCATGGGAAAATAGTGTGGTTCCTGAGGACTGGAGGAGGGTGGATGTGATTCCTCTTCACAAAAGTGGGAGCAAGGCAGATGCAGGAAACTACAGACCTGTTAGTTTGACCTCAGTGGTAGGGAAAATGATGGAATCATTTC
This sequence comes from Neoceratodus forsteri, assembly GCA_016271365.2. NCBI lineage: Eukaryota > Metazoa > Chordata > Ceratodontiformes > Ceratodontidae > Neoceratodus > Neoceratodus forsteri. The sequence continues at coordinate 965,005,563 of CM028131.1, read as the reverse complement.
TGAAAGAAAGAATTGCTGAGTACCTAGAGGCCAGTGGGGCACAGGACCTGAGGCAACAAGGATTCACAGTGGGAAGGTCATGTCAGACAAATCTAATATATTTCTTTGACTGGGTGACCCACAGTAGTAGACCAGGGAGGGGCTGTGGAGGTGGCCTACCTAGACTTTAGCAAGGCATTTGACACAGTCCCACACAAAAGATAATAACCAAGTTAGCTAGCCTGGGAGAGAGTCCCAGGGTGGTAGCCTGGGTAACAAACTGGCTGGACAACAGGACACAAAGGGTAATAGTAAACGGAGTACACTCTGAAGAAAGGGTGGTTACTAGTGGGGTACCACAGGGTTCAGTACTGGGACCGGTGCTCTCTAATGTCTTTATAGGAGACATTGCAGAGGGGCTGGAAGGAAAAGTATGCCTTTTTACAGACAACACAAAGATCTGCAACAGGGTTGATACACAAGGGGGATGGAAAGGCTGAGAAGGGACTTGGTAAGGTTGGAGGAATGGTCAAAAATATGGCAGCGTAGATTCAATGCAAAAAAGTGCAAAGTAATGCACCTTGGAAACAAAAACCCAGGGGAAGAGAACACAATTGGAGGGTACTAAGAACAACAAAAATGGAAAGAGACCTGGGGGTAGTCATATCAGATGATCTTAAGTTAGGCAAGCAATGTGAGAAGGCAGTAAGCAGGGCTGGGGGGATAGTGGGCTGCATAGGGAGAGGCATCACCAGTAGAAAACTGTAAGTTGTTATCCCTCTGTACAGACAGTTGTTGGGACCCCATTTGGAGTACTGCGTGCAGTTCTGGAGACTACATCTCTGCAAGGACATAGACAGGATGGAGGCAGTCCAGAGGAGGGTGACTAAAATGTTGCAGGGTCTGCTACAGAAGCCATACAAAGAGAGACTTAAAGAGATTAATATGTATATGCTTGAGGAAAGGAGAGAGAGGGGAGACATGATAGAAAACTTTCAAGTACCTCTAGGAAATCAACAAAATCCAAGACGAGAGCATCTTTCAGAAAAAGAGATGTGCAAGAACAAGAGGGCACAATTTGAAGATGGGGGGGGGACTGCTCAGGGGCAAAATCAGGAAGTATTTGTTCATGGAGAGGGCAGAGGAGGCATGGGACCACCTTTCTAAGGAGGTCATGGGGTCAAAAAGAGTGGGGGAATTCAAGAGTGCATGGGACAGACAAGGCAGTAGGTTGTTGATTCACTAGAATCTGCAGCTTATCCAATAAGTAGAGAAATGGGCAGACTAGGTGGGCCAAGCAGTCCTTATCTGCCATCAAAGTCTATGTTTCTATCTACAGTATAAAGTCTAAAATTTTCAATTGCGCAACATTAATATCTTTTTCCACTCACCTTGTCTTTTCCTTTTTCCATTTGAAAGTGTGCTTTCTGAAATGGTTCTTCTTATTGACTGGGGTATTGCATGCACATTATTTTCCCCCTTTTTAGTTTTATTTTTAGTAGCAAATATGGGTATTTCCTCCATTGTAGTTAGAGGTTCAGAAAGTAATTCCTGTGACCTGGCACATCTATTCTTCATGTTAGCAGAATGTAACCCTACAAAAACTGTATACAACTATATAAAATGTCACCTGGCTACAACCTCAACTAATAAACAATTATAAAAAGGGTATCAGAAATGCTGCAATCTGATTGGCTGTTAGAATTCCAACAGCCTTACTTTAATCCATGTTATACTGTCATGTACAGCCTGATCACCATGGCAGATGAATTCTTTCTGTCAGCATTCCATCCTCTAGCCCTGCTGAATGTGTGGAATGATGCATTCTGATTTTGAACCAGCATTCTTAAACGGTTGGTGGAAGAACTATTTTATTAAAAATCTCCCTCTAAATGAGGAAAACATTGAAAAAGTATACTTTTAACACTTTTATTTTGGTGTGTTTTTTATAACAGCAATAAGGCACTCCCAGGAGTTAGATTAACAGTCAGTTAATCACCCCTAAGGGCAATATGGCACTCGGCTGCACCTTGTGCCACATTACACCCTTAGTGGGTGATTAACAGTCTGTTAATCTAACCCCTGGTCATGCCTTATTGCTTAAATACTAAATCTTAAGAAAATGAATCTTATGAGCTATAACTATGAAATAAAATTATTCAAATATTAGTATCAAATATTAGTTTTCTATATTATCCGAGAGTCTTCACTTAGAGGAACATGTATTTTCCTCTTATAGTTGCCTCTTGGGGTACTTCATCCAAGTTCTGCCTCCGCTTAAATGATCAGTCATGTTTCAGAAGCTGACGTGGATAAATATTGCCACCTTCTGTCCTAAGATGTAATAAAAGGAACCTAAAATGGGCAGTGCAAATCTAGGAAGTCATCCACTGAAATGGAGCCAAACGATGTTTAGGTGCTTTATTCTAATATCAGATAGTCACTTTACTGGCCCTAGGTTAATTTCACATAGAACAATGTATAATTTAATTAATCAATTAATACTGATCAGCATTATTCAGTATTAATTAAGTAAACTATTGGAAGGCCATACCTGTAGTTCAATGGGGTGGAGCAACTAACCACTCCCCTGCTCAGGCCATAAAATGGGCTGCTCCTCCTCACAGCTCCCTCGATTGTTTTTGTTGTGGCTGGAGGCTCTGTTTCTCTCTTCTCTCCCTGTGTTTTGGACTCTACTTTTTCTTTCCATTCTCCTTCTTTATGCCTCAGTTTGTTTGGTTTGTGTTTCTCTTCTGTTTGTGTTTTTCCCATTTGTCACCCCATTTGTCTGCCTCTGGGTGCTGCTTTGCTTCACCTGTCTTCCATCTTCCCCACCCACTGCTCGATCCACGGCTCTCTGTACATCCCTCAATCCCTCCTACTATGTTTGTTTTTCCCCATCCCTTGTGCCATTTGCATGGCCCATTTCCTCTGTCCATCTTTTCTGTTTTGCCTGTGCTCATTTTTACCTGTCCTGTTTTTTCCCTTGAGTCCCCACTCAGTCTGCTCAGTTCTGCTGATCGCGCTGCAGCCCGCTCTTTTACCTCAGCTTGAGGGGGCCCGCTTGGATGATCTGCTGTGCCGCTTGCTCTGCGGTTTCCTGCCACATTGTGCAGCCCTCCCGTGAGGCCCACTCCTCTTGGCTGCTTCTCTTTCTTCTCCTCTTGCCTCCTCATCTGCCGTTGTGGGCTGCTTGGAACTCTGCCCTTTCTGCACTCGGAAGGATGGGACCCACCTGCAGTTTTCCTTTGCATTCTCTTTTTTGTTGCTTCTGCTTGCTGTGAGGCTTCTTTTCGGGCTTCTACTACCCTGCCAATTACATTTTTCTGTTCGCTTATTTATTGCCATCCTAGTCCTATGTTCAGGACACCTCAGCACCATGTCAGCCTAGTTACAGCTGTTGGCATTACCTCAGTTTCATTTATCTTAAACTTTTAATTTGCTGTTTGGTGCCATGGTGCCTAGTTCATGACTTCTCTGTTTTTCCCACAGTGGGTGACTTTGTCATCACAGTGGGCATCATGGCTCTAGACAGTGGGAAAAGCTTTATAATTATAATTTATTTAATCAGTCACTGGCTCGCCAGTCCTTCTACTGCTGCTCTGCATAGCCTTCATGGCTTCAAAGCAATCAGAAGTTCAAGTCAATCCTGACTAACTGACAGCCACTGGCTCCACCCGGCCTTCTACCATCTCTCACACAATTAACAATACATCAGCCTTCATGGCATTAACGCAATCAGCATCCCTATGGATAACCCTCGGCACAGGAGATAAAACCCCATTATAGGTGGAAATAGTTGAGAGACCCCCATTACAAGAATTAGGGATAAGGAGCTTCTTGAAACAATCCTTACAACGGCTGACAAAGGTGAGCTGCTGCTTGCAGGAGACTTCAGTCTCTCTGATGTGAACTGGGTCTCCTACACAGCCTCATCAGAAAAGAGCAAGGCATTTCTCATTACTGTGCAAGAGGCAGGTCTAACACAGCTAGTAGATTCACTAACAAGGGAAGATGCAGTCCTAGACCTTGTGCTAACAAACAGCACAAGGATATCTGATGTTAAAATAGGAATCAGTTTGGGCTCCAGCGATCACAGATCAATATGGTTCACAGTCAACAGACAAGAAGTCACCAGCCACACCAAACTAAAAATCATCAACTTCAAAAATGCAAACTTCAACAAGATGAAGTCCGTCTTTTCAAGTCTGTATGAAAACATAAAAGATGGAGACCATAAGCAGAGATGGACAGCATTGAAGACGTCGTTAAACACTGTCACAGCAAAATACTCAAACCTCTCTGGTTTACGAAAGAGGTGGCATTGAAAATAAAATAAAAGAAAAAAGTCTTCAGACAGTATAAAGAATCAAAGAAAGACTGTGATATGAAAGAATCCAGGACCAAGCTCAAAGAGTCCGGGAAGGCAATCAGGGTAGTCAAAGCACAAACTGAAGAAAAAATTGTGGCAGAAATTAAAACCTTCCATAGGTATATCCGGGAAAATAGAAAGACCAGGGAGGGTATGGTCAGACTAAGAAACAAGAAAGGAGGGTGATGTATAGAAAGCAGAAGTAATAAATGAATTCTTCTGCTCCATTTTTACAAAAGAACAGAATGGTAATGGTCCAACACTAGCTACGGGTCTCCACATCCAAGAAGCAGACACAAGCCCCATTAGAAAACAGAGGGCTCTAGAATAATTAAATAAATTGAAGACAGTCATAGCTATGGGACTAGATGGAATTCATCCTTGGGTATTGAAAGAGCTTAGGGAGGAACTTGCTGCCCCATTGGCCAAACTGTTTAATAAATCACTGAAGAGCAGACAGGTACCAGAGGACTGGAATAAGGCCACTGTAGCACCCCTACACAAGAGCAGAAGCAAGGAAGAGGTAGGGAACTACCACTCTGTCAGTCTCACCTAAATTGTGGGGAAAATTATGGAATCATTACTAAAGGAAAGGATAGTGGCATACTTGGAAACCAGTGGGAGGCTTGACCCTAAGCAACATGGCTTTACAACTGGTAGGTCATGCCAGACAAACATGACAGAATTCTTTTTACTGGGTGACAAAAGTAGTAGACCAAGGTGGGGCAGTAGATGTTGTAAATCTAGACTTTAGTAAGGCCTTTGATTCCATCCCCCACAGGAGGCTTATTAACAAACTGGGAAATGCAGATTTAGGAGAGTACATTGTCAATTGAGTGAGAAACTGGCTTCATGGGAGGACTCAGAATGTTGTAGTGAACAGCACCATGACAAGAGAGGGGATGGTGACCAGTGGGGTTCTACAGGGTTCAGTGCTTGGACCAATCCTCTTCAACATATTCATCTGCGACATCGCAGATGGATTGAAGGGGAAAGTATGCCTGTTTGCAGATGACACCAAGCTCTGCAACAGGGTGGACACACAGGAAGGGGCCATAGAGATGGAATTGGACCTAATGAAACTGGAAACATTTTCCAGAACTTGGCAGTTCTCAACTTGCATCCCCATCCCTCTGTATTACTGATTTTCCATCCCAACTTCACTTCTTGTCTCCCTTCATTGGGTAGGAGCTCTACATACCCTCTGGTTGAGACAACCTCCCTGCCCCTTCCCTTTTACTCTGCATCACCAGTGTTTCTACATTATTTCCTTCTTCCACCCTTGGACACCAACCTTCCCCTATCCCTCCTTGTTCTTACTTGACACCCTCTCAGTCCTTCCCCTCCCTCTCCTCTCCTCTCTCCCCTTAGTGTTTTTAATTCTACTATATTAATTAACCCTGCTTTCTTTGCCGCATTTAGTTATTGCGTGTATGTACATGCTGTCCACACCTTGTACTTTTTCCTGTACTACTTCAAGCCTGTATGAACTTATGTTTTATTTTATTTTATGCCCTGTATTATAATTGTACCCATTTTATTTGATTGTAATTACTTGTGATTCCTTTGTATAAATATGTGATGATGCTCCACCCAGGTCCATCTTGCAAATGAGCATTGCTCAACAATGATCACCTGGATAAATAAAGATTTTGACTGATTGATTGATTGATTGATTGATTGAGTTGAAGTTCAATGCAAAGAAGTGTAAGGTCATCCACCTAGGGAAAAGAAACCCAGGAAAAAATTACCATCTAGGGGGCCAACAATTAGCCATCACAACCCTAGAGTGGGATCTAGGGATCATGGTGTCCAACAACCTAAAGGTAGGGAGACAATGTGATAAGGCAGCACAGAAAGCCAGTAATATCCTAGGTTGCATCAGAAGAGGGATCACAAACAGAAAGCATGAAGTGATAATCCCACTTTACTGATCCTTGGTGAGGCCACACCTGGAATACTGTGTCCAGTTCTGGAGACACCACCTAAAAAAGGATATAGACCATTTGGAAACTGTGCAAACAAGACCTACAATGATTGTTCAGGACCCATGAACCCTATGAGACAAGATTTAAAGAATTAAACAGGTACTCCCTGGAAAAGAAGAGAAACAGAGGAGCCATGATAGAAACCTTTAAATACCTAAAGGGTATCAACTCAGTGCAGAATCAGAACCTCTTCCAAGAACATAAGGCGGCAAATACTAAAAGCCACAACAGACATCTAAAGGGAGGGAGATTTTGGAGCAACATTAGGAAATTTTTCTTCACCGTAAAGGTGGTGGAGCCATGGAACAGGCTGCCACAGGAGGTCATGGATGCCAAGACAGTTAAGGAGTTCAAAATATCTTGGGACAGATATAGAGGAATACTGAAATAAGGGAATATACTTGGGGAGTAGGTCAAATAATGGGCAGACTAGATGTATCACACAGCCCCCATCTGCCATCATGTTCTTATGTTCTTATTCATTCTTGAACCTCACCTCTTCACACACCGACTTCGCAGGTCCTCCTACCTAACTGTCGGCTGCGGGCTTCTCCCAGCTGTTACCATCTGTCTCTCTAATACAATTCAATTCACTCCTAATTTGGTTTCTTAATGGATCTTGGTGGCATGCACTCCTGTGGTTACAAAGTGTTGTTTACCACATCTAGACCAACGCCAAGGTCCCCATTGCTCAGTCCAACCTATGTGAAGGTCTACTCACTGTGATCAATTATCTGAGCATGACCTCGTCGCATCCCATGCTGCATTTCGACATTACTTTTGTATCTACTTTAGAGACATGCCAACCATATCTATTACTTCCATGGCTCGGGGCTAGCCTGCAGCTGACGGTCTCACTCTGCACCCATGAAGTCAGCATCTTGAGCATACGAAGCTCGGAGTGGGGTCCTTCTCATCTGGCCCATAGTGGAATTATCCTCACTCTGGGTGGACCTTCAGTCATCAACTGTACTGATGGCACCTCTAGATGTAGAATTTATGACTTCAGCAGCTAGGGTTGGGGCTTTCACGGGAAAGGCCCCTTTAACTGCCAGGGTGGGATGAGAGGCACCCTTGAAGCTATTCTCCCTATGACCACCTCTGGTTCACCCAGTTTGTTCTTAGATTGGTAGGCCAGCTGAGTCCTTTGCTGGTCATTACTCTCCTCCTCCTACCTCAGAGGTGGCACCATGTGCCCCGTGTTGCAGAGATCACTCACAACCCTTCTCTGTGTTCCCGTTAGAGGGATAGAGTGATAGCATTCCCCTAAATTGAAAATCCATCCCAGGATTGGTCTACTAAATCACATTAGCAGAGGCGTCACTAAATTAAAATGTCCCAAAGCCTGGAGGGAAGGCGACCTAGGCCTTGGATCCCCAGAGGTTTCCTCCTCAAAGGGTTTTTTCCTCTCCTCCATGCCAAGGGTTATAATACTTAGATAGGTGTAGTAATATTCCCTAGGTTATGTATTCAGGTTTCCTCTGTTGGATGGAGACAGATGGTGACCCTGTAGATATTTCCTCTCTCCCCCATAGCTGTTCCCTCTCTCCTTTGGAAGTCATGCCTTCATACCTTATATTCAGACCTATGAGAGGGTCACTATTCATCCACTGCCTCCTGCCTACTCTACTCAAGCTCATTTCCACACCACCTACCAACCTTTGTACAGGTCTTTGATTCAGATAAGTGTTCAGCACCTCATATGCACTGCTCAACACTCTTTTTGGGCTCCTTCCTAAGGTACCTTTAGCCAAGGGAATCATTCCTGTGGCACCTCTGGGGTGGAACCCTCCTCTAGGGTTCCTTGCCTTTGTACCCCTACAGGGTGGTATATCCCATGAATAGAGAGGCAAACAGCTGAAGATTATCTAAGTTACACAAGTATAACACTAGACCAAGTTGTGTAGGCTCATTGAACTAAATAAAGAGATTCAAGCTAAAACTAAGTTCTGCTAGTAACCAATAGTACGAGCAATAAGCAACAAATAAAATAAGTAGTAGAACATTGTAAGTTCAACTGAAACTTCTCTCAAATCTAATAAATCTAATAAAATCTAGTTAGTTATGGTGTTGAACAATGAACTAAACATTAGCGAAAGTACAATAAAATATAAAATATTATTAAAAGTACTTATACAACAGCAGTGTGCTTCTTAATGATTGTAAATAAGATTACAATATACTAATAGTATGAAGTAACATGACTTATTTTGAGTTTTTAATCATATAGGCCCTGATTTTAAAAAAAGCATGCTAGTGTGGCACAAATAATTGTACAGTGCTTGCGCTAGTGTCAGACCCAGCGGCTACTATATTCAGTTGGGTAGCAGACCGGCACTATCTGATTGAATGTCATACCAAGTCTGCACAGTGCTAAGTGAAACTGTGCTACTCTGACATGGACGTGGACTGTACATAGCCTACAGGGAATTTCATTACCTGGAATGGCTAGTGCTGAGACCCCTGTAGGCTATATTCAGCCACAACATACAAATGAGACCATTGGGCCTGCAAGGTACTAAGGGGTCATTTACACGTTGTTACGGACTCATTTGAATGGTGTGCAGCACCCATTAGCACCCATCTTGTGGGTGTCTGACACATTCCCTTATGTCTAGTGGTACCCCCACCCCCAATCACCTATCTTACATTACAAAATGCAGTCCCTGGTGTCTAGCAGCACCCCTCACCCCCCATCACCCTTCATGCATTCTAAAATGCAGTCCTTGGGAGGAGGGCTACTATGGGTGGGTAGGGGGACAGTGGACCACCAGTGATTACATGTACGTATGTCAACAGGTGATCAGGGGTTGGGGAACCACTGGACACCAGGGCTAAAGCTACATACTAAGGAATGGGTGATCGGGGCTGGGGAGCACACTAGACAGCAGGGACTGCATTTTAGAATGTATGATGAGTGGTCTGGGTGGTGGAGGGTGGCACTAGACACTAGAGACAGCATTTTAGAATATATGATGAGCAATCAGGATGGGCAGCTGTAGCACAGCTGCCCTGCCTTCAGTGGGGTTGGGACATGGGCTTATCACCCATTTAAGATATGGTTTTCAACAGCAGTAAATAGTACTTGCTCATTTGCATGGGTGTAGTGGTATTTTAGTGCCTGAGTGTGGCCAGATTTGGTGGGCATTAACTGGGCCTCTGAATATGGCTCTGCCCAAGGCAAAAGCACAAACCCGAGTAGTGCTGGCACAAACCAAGTTAGCACTGGCACTAACATTTGAATATCAGGCCCATTATGTTTTAAAACTAGAGAAACATTGCTTACTTTTCTTTATGTAGAAAATGTTCTAAGCTTATCTAGCATTGCTTTATTAAGGAAGTGCTCCAAAACAGGTGACAATATGCTTCAGATTGAACCTCCTTGCTGAGTCCCCCACCTTCAGTGATTTGTATTGAGAACTTTACTCTGCTCTGGATATACCAAGTTTGTGGTAGGGGTTTAAAAAAGGTTGCAATATACAACCAGTTTACACAAGTCCTTGAATGTAAACTTTGTTTGCTAAAATAGTGAGTTCATCTTCATTTAAGTTTGTCTTTGATTATTTATTTATTTATTTATTTTTTTTTTTTTATTTTAGTTTTTGTTGACCGGGTAAGTGCAGTAGACAAATCCTGCCTATTTTCAGGCACGGCCTGGGGGAGGGGGATACAGATGAATGCCAACTGACCTTGAACCAGATTACACTGTTGGTGGTATTTTTAGTGAATGAGCGAAATTTGGCCAGGACACCGGGGAAATTCCCCTACTCTGCTTCCTCTGAGCAGGGGGGACCCATTTTCCGGTGGGACCAAGATGGCTGCCTCTGGACATGCTGTGGAGGACATGGAGGTGTTGGAGGCAGGGGAGTTGGTCTCCTCCCCTGTTTCTGGATTGCCAGAGACCTCATCGATTCTTCCTCAAGCTTTTTCTAATGGATCTAAGTTGCATGCATCTCCCAGTTCATTTCCTTCCTCAGAAACCTCGATGGATCAAAGTAAGCAAACAATTGTTTCTTCCCAGTCTGTTCCTATACTGCAACAGCTAGCATCTGCTAAAGAGTCTCTACATAATGCTGAATGTTTACGACCTACAGATGTGGACGCTTGGCTATTACTTGAGGAAACACGCTATCTTACAAAGAAACAGGAGCTTTTAGCACTTAAGAACTCAGCTTTGCAGCTGCCTACTGATTCTGACTCACTGTTGCAGACTGCTGCATCAGACGCCTGAAAAACAGCCTTGACATTTCTGCATTCCAATGTGGTCTGTTCGACGATTTCTTCTAGTTCTGCTGCTGAAACTTCTCCTGAAAACCTCACTGATTCCCCTGATCTTCTTCCACGAACCACTGCATCTAACTTGCCCCCTGCAGAGGTTGTTCCTCAGGAAGACTGGTCAGTTGACTCTGCTCTTGTTGTGGCAGGGTGGGAGAGGGATCCAGTTGTCGGTACCTGGCGCTCCGGTCCTTCCCCCGTTCGGATCACCCCTGCAGACGCCCCAGCTATTTCTCCTGTGCAAGACCAGTTGGATTTTATGCTTATGCCTGCTTTGCGCTTAACACAGAATCCAATTCTCAATTTACCGGTTTCCACTTCTCCTGCAGCTCCATTTTCAGACTCCGACCCTCTTCAATGAAGTTTACCACCCCAGGGCCCTGGTCTAGCACCTCAACGGACTGAACGACTGACTTCTCTTGCTTCTACATCTACTAAAACGTATGCATCTTGTTTTTCTGTTCCCACCCAACAGGCTAAGAGACACAATGCTGTCAGATTACAGTATTTGAGGGGTTTACCTGACATGCCTGATAGGGTTTTTGTTGGGTGCACTTTGCTTAAAGACTCCATGAAATTTGCTGCTTATGATATCCACGCATTGATACATGTTTCTAATGAGTCCCATTTCGATTTAAGTTTTAAAACCTTAAAAGGTTTAGAGAAATTTTGGTCCCAATTTCATCTGTTGAAAAATATCCCTTTATGGTCACCTTTCAGTGCAATTCCTTTAACGAAACCTGCACAAAAGACTGTCACTATTCTGTTTAGAAGGTGTTAGTTTGAACGATATTACAGTTTGGCTGAAACAAAGATGTACAGTGCTCTCGGACCCTGAAGCTATTTGTGATTCGGAAAATTTATGGACGGGAGGGTGGAGGGTTAGGGTTATGCTCTGAACTGCTGATACTGGTATTCAACACCTACCCAATAGTTTTCTGTTAGGCAGGGATAGGGAAGTTTTGTTCTATTCTGGACAACCTAAAGCCTGTTATAAGAGCGGTTCCACCTCTCATCTCAGCAGCATTTTTGACACTATTAAGTGTACTGTTTGTGGTGGTCTTGGTCATGCAGGCTCACAGTGTACTGAAGAACCTCTCTGTGTTTTATGTGAAGACCTGGGACATACTTTTCAGCAATGTTCCTGGGCTGCCCATAATTCTCCTACTTTAGCTGATGGAGAGGAGCAACGGCTTATTATTACAGTGGTCCAACGCTCTAACATTAAGGGTCCCTCTTCTTTTACTTCTACAGTTGCCCCCCTCCCCCCTCCTACTACTTTAGCTGAATTCCATAGTGTTGTTTCCACTGCCACTGTAGTAACTGTTGGGGAGGATTTGATGGAGCCTGTCCCACAACCTGTTATGTTTTCTCTACCTCCCCATCCTCCTTCTTCCCCAGTTCTTCCTAGCTGTTCTACTTCTGGTGGCTCTTCTATGGGACCTCCCCCGGCACCATTAGAAACAATGGAACCTTCCCCCTTCTGACCCTTTTACTACACCTTCTAGAATTACAAGGGGTTCAAGAAAGTTTGGTTCACCTTCCTCTAAGGCTCAGAGGGTAGAGACTCTCCCTTTGATGAATAAATATGAATTGCTGCGACATACTTCTGAAAACACAGACTCTGACTCTTCTTCTGTCCAGTCCTCTCACCCTGAAGTTACTACAGATACTGAAGTCCCTATCGACAATGTGTGGTCCCACAAAAATGGAAAGCCAAAGCCAAGACAAAACATAAAGAATGTACCCCAAGGAATGGTAGACAGAGGTGATTGCTATGCATATGTCTACTTCTTTTGTAATACATACTGTTAATGTTAACAGTATAAAAAAAAACAACATAAGAGGGATTCAGTTTTTCCATTTTTGTCTTGCCTTACTGCCGGTCTCATACTTCTACAAGATGTTAGATTCCATTGTTTGCCTGAAATTTCTAGGGCCCAAAAATCCTGGCATTTAGGCTTCTCCTATTGGTCATTTGGACAGGAGACATGTTCTGGGGTGGGTATTTTGTTTCATCTTCCTAATGTCTCTATTATTAAGATTATAGATTTATGCCCTGGCAGAGTATTATTGATAGACTTTAGGTTCCTTTCTATCCCTTTTCGGATTATCTATATTTATGCCCCACAAACCAAGTTGCTTAGGCTTGAACTCTTGAAAGTGGTTCGACCCTATCTTTACACCTCTATGCACGTCATTTTTGGTGGTGATTTCAATTGTGGGTTGTCCACTAAGGACAGGTCCTCATTCTCAAAAACCACAAAATTATTTTGTGATACCACTTTTCTCAAAAATCTTTTATTTTCTGCAAAACTGAAGGATGTTTATCTTTCTCTCACCCAGTCACATACTCCTACCTTTCATAAAGGCTCTTTAGCTACCAGGATAGATTATTTTTTTGTGTCCTCCTTTTTACAAACTTCCACTGCTGAAGTACAGGTGGCTGAATTTTCAGATCATGATTTGCTTACCATTTTTTTTGGTACTAAGAATGTTGCAACTTTTGGTCCTGGCACTTGGAAATTTAATGTTTCCTTATTGGAGAATTCTCTGTTGTTAACACTTCTAAATCTTTTTTCAAAACAGAAAATCTGTGTTTTTCTCACGATGATCCTTGTGGTGGTGGTTAGATATGAAGAAGGATTTGACGAAATTACTGAAACTTTAGCAAAACCCATCATGAAGATTGTTATTTCACATACCATAGGACACGACATCAGCTGCAAAAGCTCCTTACCCTTTCGTATACCACTGACCAGGATTTTTCTTCACAAATTAGTACCCTGAAAAAATCTTTAATGGAATATCACTCCAAAAAATATGCTTCAATGCAACAATGTCAATGTTTTAGTGTAAAAGGTGCTTATGATGTGATCTGCCCGTTTGCACATTTTTCTAAACAGATTACGGGAAGAACCATTGATACTATTATGACTTGAAGCTGGTCATACAATTGCTGATTCTAGGCTTATCCAAAATTATGTGGCCGAGTATACGCAGAACTTATTCAGTCCATTCCCTATATGTCTACATGATATATTGACCTTCCTTAGTCCCATTTCTGTTCCTGATGTGCAACAATCAGTATCTGATATGCTTGCTTGTGATATTCAGGCACAAGAAGTAGTTGAGGTCATCACAACTCTGTGATCTGGAGTATCTCCAGGCTTGGATGGCCTTCCGAATGAGCTTTATAAATTGCTTAATATTGAGTTGAGCGTGGAATTGGCCGCAGTTTATAACTTCCTTTTAAAAGCTGATACTTTACCATTAGAATTTAATATGGGTAGTACCTTCTATATCCATAAGAAAGGAGACAGAAAATTACTGACTAATTGGAGGCCTCTTAGCCTATTGAATACAGACTTTAAAATTTTAACTAAAATTATTGCTCTCCGTCTAGCAAAGCTGGCCCATCTTGTTATTTCGGAAGCTCAATCTAGTAATGTTCCAGGCAGAAGTATACATAATCATGTCCTTTTATTACGGGAATTGGTGGGACATGGCAATTCAAATAGGTTAGCAGGCCTCCTGTATTCATTGGATCAAAGACAGGCATTTGATTCGGTGAGTCATGACTTTTTATGGCAGGTTTTGAGACATTATAGGGTTCCTGTGACTACTCTCTCCTAGTTACGCTTATTATATTCTACAGCCACTTCTATCCCTCTTGTTAACGGCTGGAAGGGTCCTTTGATACCTTTAAAGAGAGATGTTAGACAGGGGTGTCCACTCAGTCCCCTTTTGTATATCTTTTTTTTGGATCCCTTACTTCGCACCATTAATACAGCACACAATGTTAGGCCTATTTGTTCCTTACCACTTTCTGTTTTAGCCTATGCTGATGACATGAGTTTAATAGTAGCTGATGTTCCTTCGGCAGATGCATCTCTCCATCTCTGTAAGTCCTTTGGTCTTGTTTCAGGAACTTGGAGAAATGTGTTGGTCGACGGCTTGGATCTCAGCAGTCGAATGATGTAATAGTTTCCAGTATTGCACTTTATGACACCCGTATTAAGATTTTGGGCATTCTATTTGACTCAGGTCCTTTAGACATTCTCAACTGGACTCCTAAACTGGGCCTAGTGCAGGCCAAAGTTTCTCTTTGGAACATCTGGAAACTCAGTAAAAAAAAGAGGGTTTACTTGATAAAGTGTCACTTGCTCCCGATTTTTTTGTTTTTGGCTTATGTTTTTCCCCCTCCTCGTGTTTTGGAAACCAAACTTCTGAGTATATTTTTTCAGGCCTTATGGGGCAACTGCCTGAATCCTATTAAGCGTTCTAATACCTGCTTACCTTTCAAGGAAGGTGGTCTTAATATGATACACCCATTATTTTTTTATAATAGTTTATTTTCTGTGACTAATCTTAAACCACTTTTAGTTAATTATGATGTGGGATGGGAATTTTATTTTTTTCAATCCTGTCAACCCTAGTTTCATCTCTGGGACCTTAACACTTTGAAACAGGTTAAACATGTATCGTCTACCCCTTCTTATCTTCGCGATACCTTTTGCCATTTAAAACAATGGAAGATTACTAGCCATATGATTATGACTCAAAATAGGAAAGCCATTTATAATTTTTTGATAGATACCACTTGTGCAGACCTTGTAATTTTTTCCAAATGTCCCCCTACTTCCTTACCTGCTTTATTCACACTGTTAAGGAATCCTCGCATCCCCCAGAAGATGTGGGATCTACATTGGCTTAATTGTCATGAATGGATCAATATTAAGGCAAATCATAAACATAAACAGCTAAATGAAAGATTGTGTTCCAGACCTTTATGTGTAAATCAGGATAAAACAATACAACACCTGTTTTTTCTTTGTTCCTATATCACTAGTTTTTGGTTATTTTTAGTGAACAGATGGAAGGAACCTTTATTTACTTCTGTTACTTATGAGATGTTATTGTATGGTAGGTTTCCAGCCACCTGGAGAGAGTGGAATACTGACACTCTGAACTTCTTGTTTACCATCATTAAATGGCATTTATGGACTGCTCGCTGTCTTTTCACCTTGCAGTAAAAAGATATGTCCCACCTACTGGTGGTCCAAAGTATTCAACAGGATTTAAAAGATGTTTATTTTTCTGAACTAAGAAGTTTGTCATCTGGATCATTGTTTGCTTTATGCAAATGCTTACCATGGGTGAGTGATTCTGATTCTCCTGTTACATGAGTCTTTTGTATTTATTTTTGTCAATGTGATTTTGGTTTGTAGTTTCTTTGTCAATAAAAATTTCCCCTACTCTTTTCGATAAGTGCCATGGGATCTTTAACATCCACCTGAACTACCACCAGAACAGGCCGATGGGTCCTTGGTTTAACATCTCATCTGAAAGATGGCCCCTCAGAATTGCAGTACCCCTCTCATGCTGCACTACAGTGTCAGTACTGGGATATTAACCCAAGTGCCAGATGTGGGAAATGAACCCACAGCCCTCTGATCTCCTGGCCTCAAAGGCGAGCGTGCTACCTACTGAGCCACTGACACCGCTTTGCCCCCTGGTTGTTGATCCTTTGCAGTGCTAAAACAGGTCATAACACTCAACCCTATTTATTCTCCTCAGGTGTTTAAATGGTTCTATCATGACCCCTATCTAGTAGTAGTAGTAAAAATGTTATTCTAAATTCAGAAAAGGATAGCCGAATTTAGCCAAGGCTCATTTTCAATGAGGTCCCACAGTACAAAAGTAGCACTTTCACAGTAAAAATCTTATTTACAAAATATACAATAAGACGTACATAATAGTATTATAGATTGCACAGTGAGTTAATATAACTTAACTACAACAAGCTTTCGGTAACAAGGCAGCATCACAAATCAAGTTCTTATAGCTCTCTGGGATATTGTACGTTTTTGCAACCTCAAGTGGCCAGGTAAACTGTTCCATAGCTTAGGGCCCACACATGTAAAGCTAGAGTTTCCCCTTACAGTTTTCATATCTGACACCATGTGTATTCAGTTGTCCCTGCTGTATGTAAACCCTCCTTTACATTCTGCTTCTGGATTCCAGCAAGTACACTACATGTTCAGAATGAGTAGGCACTCATCAAATGTTTTCCTGTGCTGATCCAGGTTCATCTTTTTGGCTCACTTTTGGATGGCCTGAGAGCATAGTGCAGTGAGAGACCACTTAAGGGGGGTGGGCATTGTGTTGCAAGGGAATTTCAGGCCTAAAGACGCAATGACAGACCAGATCCTGTAAGGGCCAATCAATCTATGAGAGGAGTCTTTTTTAGTCTACATTTTGTCTTGTAAAATTTGGTGTGTGGACTGTGCAGTTGTGGGGCTGAAGAGGAGTTGGACACTTTGATCTACCTTTAAGCACTCTTTACTGAGCTTGTCTGTGGACTTTGGTTATTGGGACAGCTAGGGGTGCCTTTTTGTGATTTTGTATTTATTTATTTTGTTATATTTGTAGTGGGCATAGTGTATATGGGGGTGTTTGGATGTGAGTCTGGTGTATGAGTGTGTCGTGAAAGATTTGAGTCGGGGGTGATTTATTTTTGTGGTTTTATTTTGGGTTTTGGGATTGTGCTGTTATTGGTTGGGGGAGGGTTTGGGGGAGTTTTAGTGTGGTTTTAGTTGGTTAGGATGTGTCTTGGGGAAAGGGGTATCCCTCCCTTCTCTTAATATTTGGAGTAGCTGCAGACTCCACCTATTCAGTTGTCCCTAATCCCTGCAGTGGCTCTCTGCCACTGTGGGGAAGTGGGGATATCACTGGCATGGCTTTGTTCCAGGAGATGAAGATGATGATGAGACCATAATCAAGAGTAGGATAAGGAGCCACACTGGGTCAAAACAGAACTGGGACAGGGGTTCTCACTGCTTAGTTCCTATCCTGAGGGCTCCTGAAACACCACTGGATAGCATAGTCACTAAGCCCATTGGCATGACCCCTCCCTTTAGGGAAATTCTTTGTAATGGTAGGTCCATCAGGAATAAGACCACAATAATAATGGATTTTGTCTCAGATTCCATGGTGGACCTGGTGTGCATTACCAAGGCCTGGTTGGTAGATGATTCTGGCACAGTGCCGGAGGCCACTATCCCTCTGGGTTATATGATGGGGTACTGTCATAGGTGGGCGTGCAGAAGAGGTAGCCATCTGTTTTAGATCTGACCTGAAACTTGCATCTTACCCAGTAGGTCAAAATAGGTCATTTGAATGTGTGGCCTTTAAGGGTGATGCGTGTGTGGTAGTAAGATCCTTCTTGTGTACCAGTATCCCGGCTGCGACTGTAGATTCCTACAGGAATTTGGGGAATTCTTGGCTAGCCTGACATTGGAGTACCCCAGGTGGCTTATGATAGGTGGCTTCAATATCTGGGCTGACAACGAATCCCTTTTACATGGTCAGCAATTTTTCTGACAGATGGAACTGTTGTGCTTCACACAGCATGTTATCTTTATGACTCACCAATTTGGTCACAGTTTGGATCTCATTTTCTCACTGGGACTTGAAATATTTAATGTTGGGGTTGATATACTGTAATCAGTTGGTCAGATTGTCATGATGTGCGGATTCAGATCAGGGCCCCCTGAAGGGTATAAAACTCCCGGTAGAGTTTGCCCTGTACTGACCTTCGAGGCTCCTGTCGGTATTGGACTGCTCAAGTTTACCGTGTGTGTGTGTGTGTGAAGCGGACCAAGACTGCTATCTGGAGCTGGGCTTTTGTGCTAGCAGCTCCAGTTCTCTGGAATAAAGTGTCATGCAAACTTAGGGAGGCCCCTTCATTTGAGGTATTTAAGCGAGGGGTTAAACCACCAACTGTTTATAATAGGCTACCCCAATAACATGCAATATTTATTAATGTAAAGAGAAATTGTTTCTAAGATCTTATAGCTATTTATTGTGCTGCTGCAAATTGTTATGTTTGTAAGGCACCCAGAGCCTTTGGGATTGGGGGCCTAAGAAACAAAAACTGCTATTACTTCTGTATGTGCTTCTTATCTTTTTTCGGCAATGCTTTAAGTTTCATTAACTGCACTGTAACTGCATTGCAATAGCAATGTAGTTACATGCAACAGACGTGTAAGTACTGTGTAATTACCCCTGTTTCATGTAATTAATGAATACTTACCCCACAATTTCACTGAAATTGACTCTTAAAATAAAGTGTAACTAAGACACAGTTTGTGTACAGAGCTATTAGCATGGTTCTGATAGGTGAACAGCTAATGCTTAGCCTTCTCTACACAACCCGTGACATAGTAAAACCTCCAAATTTCTTGTTCTAGGATGAGAACTTTGCAGAATGTTCTTCATAAGAAAAGCAATTAAAAAGCATTTTTTCACATCAGTGCTTATTCAGGTACAGATAAATATGGATTGTTTGGAAGTAAGCATCTCCATTCTGTGAATAGAAACTTTACTAACTGCTGCCAATTAAGTCAAATTTCCTGTCCCCTTAAAACCTAACACAGAAACTTACCATATGGCTGCACATCATCCCTACTCTACTACATTTGCCCTAGTAAGAGACACATGTCCCAGGTCCACTATTGACTTTGAAATCTCAACCTACATACAGCCATGCTGCATAGTTCACTGTGATGCAAGAAAAGGGGCTGGATTTTCGAAACCCATAGCATAATGCAAGGTGCTTGCATCAACCAAGTCTGACACAAGAGGCACCTTGCACCAAGGGCAGTGCCAAGAGCTATTTTCAAAGGCAGCCTGTGTCACCCAGCAGGCTCCTGCACCAAAGTGTGCTAGTGCCTGCCTTGTGCCATCAAAGTGGCTGCAGCATGGTGCTAGGGGGCTTGTGGCATACCCAAACTGCCACAGTCCTCAATTCCTGAATTTCAAAGGCCTGCCCAGGAACTAAGTGCCAAGCACTGTTAGACCAGCAAAGGGCTGGTCTAACGATACTTAGACATCTCCTGGGAGGGTCCTCTAGTATGTGCCACTGTGTGGCCTGCCCCAATCCATCCCCAATGGGTGCTCCCTGGTGAGCTAGTGGTCCACCCTCCCTGCCCTGACTGAGCCTGTATATAGCCTCCCTGGTGCTCTAGTGGCCCCCCCACCTGGCACGTAGTGCCCACAACCCCACACCCCCAATCCATACCTGAGATTTGGTGACCAGCACAGCCCTCCACACACTACCATTGCTGGCTGCCGAATTAACTGTTAGCATGTGTACTGTATACAGCACTTGCTCTGACAGTTCATTCGGCGGCCGGCCATGGTGGCATGAGGTCGGCTGTGCTGGTTGTCGGATCGGGGTACAGGAGGAGGTGGGAGTGGGGAGGTGGGCACTATGTGCCGGGTGGGGGGCCACTAAACCACCTGGGTCCCAGTGTGTTTGGGCATGAGGGTTCTGGTGGCACAGTGGTGTGGGGGGGCTCTAGCCATCACCTTGCCCCTGTTTGTGGGTGCCACAGACATTCTGCAGCTGTTGCAACATTCTGGGTGGGTGCGCCCTCCATTTGGCATGCTGCCACCTGTGCTGCAGGCTGTGGGACTTAGGTGCTGGGACCCTGTGGAATGGAAAGTCGGGCACAGGTTCCTGGACACACCCGCACTTGGCGCAAACTGCCACTGTCACAGCTTGCATTGGGGCTTTGAAACTCTGGCCCAAGGACTCCAAATCTTCCCTTAGATACAGTAGCAAACCATCTGAACCCCCTGCACCAGGACCATCAAGCAACCAGGATGGCAAATGGCTCATCCCTGTAGATTATTTTTTTCAAGTTGTCTTACATATCATTTGTTTCACAGTAAAATTAAAAACAAAGAGGAGTGTTTTTATGGATGGGTATAACATGAAGAATCTGCCTAAGGTTGACTTTGTACACAACAACAACAAAAAGGGAATAGATGCTATATTCCTTATTATTTTGTTGACAAAGCCAGTCAGCTACTCTTTCATATTATCCCCATCCATAACACAACACCCTTCTGTTTTTCACAAAATTCTAAGGACACACTAATCCTATCTGGCCTCTGGCATATGAGTATCTGACCAAAGAATTCCCCCTTCCCTTTTTCCTTAATCAGGTAGCCAGATTAAAGCCAGGTGACCTTTAATGCATTTATATATTTCCAATTGTATAGTAAGACGCAGGAACTGCAACTTACACAGAATGCTCAGCTGCATTTTAAAAATAGTACAGTAAGGCCTGAAGAAAATAATGATAGCCAACCTGCGGGACACCCCAGTATAGGGCCTGAACCACATAATAGACCTCCCTCCACCGGTGTAAATGCAGGGGGGGGGAAACATTTGCCTCACTCTTCAAGCTACCAATTTTGCCTGCAAAAACCCATTATGCTGTCAGACTCTCATATACAGGAGACTTGGCACAAATCCCAGAGTCTTTATGGCAAGAACTTTATTATAGGACAGCATGAAGTATTTTGCAAATGAAATATATGCCCTCATTCACATCTCGGGGGAATCGACCTTTGACATGAGCTATAAGACCATGGCAGGCCTGGAGCATTTCTGGACTGAATACAGTGCATTAAAAAAGTCTACTGTATGGGCCCATTTCACTGCAATTCCTCTTACGAAACCAGCACAGAAGTCAATAAGTGTACTTTTTTGTAATGAGAGTGTCAGTATCTACGATCTTACATACTGGTTAAAGCAGAGATGTACCCTGATGGAAGACCCGGAGGCAATATGGACACTGAAAATATCTGGACTAGGGGTTGGAGTGTAAAAGTTTTACTAAAAAAACACAGATACAGGGGTACAGCACTTACCTAACTCTTTTTTTTCCTGGGGAGGGATCATGGGATTCTGTCCTACCCAGGTCAGCCGAAAACCTGTTATAAATGTGGGTCAGGGGAACATCTGAGCAATGCTTGTGACACTATGAAATGCACCCTATATGGGGAACTGGGACATATCAGCACAAACAGCTTAAATGAATGCAACTGTAATTTGTGTGATGAGCAAGGACACACCTTTCAAAATTGCAAGTGGGCAGCCCAATCATGATAGGGAACGAACCGATGGAGAAGAACAGAAACTGCTCATAACACTAACACAGAAAAACAAACTAGGGAAGTCAGGTAGTGCTGGTACTGATCCTGTAATCCCCCCACATACCCCCAACCCAGAGACACAGGTTGAAGAACCCCAGTCCACTTCAGGGCAAGGGAAAAGCCAAAAGAACAATATTATAGAAGTGATACTTGATCATAATGATACTAATAGCATGATGCAGATTGAGATGCGCCCTCCCCCAATTCCGAAGAAGGAATAGTTTAGGAGGGTAACAAGACAAAAGAGAAAAGCAGTAGCATCTAGCAGTGGTCAACATAAAATTGTCCCATTATCAAATCAATGTGAGATTCTGTAATCTGACAACTCTGAGGAGGACTCAGATGCATTGTCCATTTCTTCTTCCCTGCATGAGGTTACGACAGATACAGAGGCGCAGCTAGCTGTGAGGGAACCTAAGAAAAGGAAAGCCAAATTAAAAAGTAAAGAACATGCTATGAGGAGAGGAACATTTAAATAATGCCTAATCCTTTTTCAGTGTATACTGTGAATGTTAACAGTATTAAGAGAATAAGAACAAGCATTTGTCAATGCCGAATGTTGTCACACTGGCATTGGCAGTGGGAATGGCAGAGCTACAGATGCATAGCACTGTGATTTTGTGAATGTGTCTCAAAAGGTGATTTTGCACAGTGAGCACGCCATTGTGTGCCACAGCTGCGGAAACACGTTTTGGGCAGGCTGTGAAAAATGGCAGCTGGATTGTTGATAAGGAGATGTGCAGAAATTCCAGTGGTGAAAATGTGGCATGAAAATATTGCATATTGACGAAGTTACAAGGGTGCATGGAAACTGCGCAATGCACGCTTGCAACACAGTCTGTGGGCTGTCGGGACCAAATTTTCAACATATGCATTTTAGAACCTCTGCTCATGAATAGTGTCACCGTCATTTCCTCAAACTGTCCTGAAAACTGATTTTGCACAGCGACCATGCAATTCTGTGCCGGACGTGTGAAAACACATTTCAGGCAGCTGCACTATTTATAAGGAGGTATGGAAAAATGCCAATGATGAACAGCTGGAGTGAAACTATTACAAATTCACAGTCATGAGCGTGCGTGCAAACTGTGCAACGCAGGCTCGTAAAACACTGATTTTATTGACTTTTGTTCCCAAATTTTCAACATAGGCATTTTAGGACATCTGCTAATGAACAGTGTCACTGTCATTTTCATCATGTGTCTTGAACAAGGGCTTTCCACAGCAACCGTGCTATTCTGCGCTGGAACTGTGGAAATAGATTTTGGTCAGGATGTGAAAAATGACATCTGTACTGTTCATTAGGAGGTGGAGAACAATGGCACTGTTGAAAATCTGGAGTGAAAATATTAGAAGTTTGCGAACATACGAGGGTGCGTG
Organism: Neoceratodus forsteri; assembly: GCA_016271365.2. Classification (NCBI taxonomy): domain Eukaryota; kingdom Metazoa; phylum Chordata; order Ceratodontiformes; family Ceratodontidae; genus Neoceratodus; species Neoceratodus forsteri. The sequence goes on along the minus strand of CM028131.1, from coordinate 964,982,556 downwards.
CAAACTGCGCAACGCACACCCATAACACAATCATTTTATGGAGTATTGTCACCAAATTTTCAACACAAGCATTTTAGGATCTCTGCTCATGGACAGTGTCACTGTCATTTTCATAATGTGTCCCAAACACTGATTTCACACAGCGACCGTGCTATTCTGCGCTGGAAGTGCGAAAACACATTTCAGCCAGGATGTGAAAAATGACAGCTGTATGGTTCACAAGAAGGTGTGGTAAAATGCCAATTTTGAGAATCTGGCATGAAAATAGTGCGAATGCTCTAACTTACGAGCATGTGTTGCGCAATTGCTACGCACGCTCGTAAAACAATCATTGTTTGGATTTTTCCCACCAAATTTGCAACATAGGCTTTTTGATAGCCCCCTCATGAACAGTGGTACTGTAATTTTGTTACCCTGACCTGAAAGGTGATTCCACACAGTGACTGCGAAATTACCTTTTGGGACGGAATAATGGCATGGCAGTGCAAGAATTCATGAGAAGGGGTCCCAAAAAACCCATGTTGAAAATTTGGGGCTAAAAGTCACAAAAATGCCTGAGATATGCACTAAAGTTGAAAAAAACATATTTATTCCATCATACAGCTTACCGGCATTTCCTCAGTTCGCGGTTGGCTTTGAAGAGTGCAGATGTTTTCCCGGTCCACCGAAGATCGTTGAGCTGGACTCTGCAGGTAAGTATGGGGTGATGGGGGTGAAGGAGGCAGGTGCGCAGAGGGTGGAGTGCGGGTGGGGAGGGGCATCATGACTATGAGGGACCGTTTAGTTTACAAGAAACAAAAAACATTGCAGGACAGGTTTTTGCAGGGAATTGCATACTAGGTGGGCTCCCAGTGTGCTACCTAACTGTTGGGGGCTGTCTGTAGTTGATGGGGATTAGGCACCCTCATCGGCAAACAACACAAGGGAGTAATTTATGGTGGCGGGATTGGGCACCCTCGCCAGTAATAATGAGGAAGGGTGAGGGGCACAGAGCTAGGGGAATTGGGAACCCCTCAGCATTAAACAATTTGGGGGTTCTTCATGCCAGTGGGAGTAGGCTTCCCAGCAGCACACAAGGAAAGGGAGGGTAAAAGCCGAGGGGATTAGGCACCCCAAGGCATATCCTGATGGGGTGTGCTTTATGCTGATGGGAGTGGAAACACATCAGCACATTCATAGGAGGAAGGGTCAACTGACAGGGGGATTGGGCACCCCGGAAGTTGGCAGTTCAGTGGCCAGTGTGCCGCCATGAGCATAATGTCGGTGAGCATGTAAAGAAAAGGTCCCCTTCGTCTGATGATCTTTGCTCAGATTGCAGCGGACCTTTTCTCAGATGTGCTCACCACATTATGTATGCATAGTGTGATACTGGCATGCAGGCTGATTGCAGAATGAGGGATGCACCTTCTGATGCATGCCCTGCATTTGCCCTACAGCGACTGCACCTCCAAAACTGCACTGTCCCAAGATGTTGGCTGTGCAAGTGCACCAACATAAAAAAGGAAAGCAGTGTTCTCTTTTCTATCTTGTTTGCAATTAGGCAGAATATTTTTGCAAGATGTGAGGTTTCACACACTCAAAGAAATATAAGCAGCATCACGTGAATGGTTCCCTGGGCCTTCTTACTGGTCCATAGGGTAGGACACATGCTCAGGGGTAAGGATTCTTTTTTTACAACAAGAGAGGAAGGTCTTGAAACTCTTGGATTTAGTTCCAGGAAGGGTTGTCATTTTAGATGTAGTCATTGACCAGATTCCCTATAGATTGATTAATGTGCATGCACCCCAAACAAGAGCTACTAGAAGTAAAATGTTTAGGCTTCTTCAACCTTTTTGTACACATCGTATCACATAATACTGGCTAGGGATTTTAACTGTCTAATAATACCAAGGGAAATGAAGCAATTCTGTGACTCAAATATGTTATTACAAATTATTAAACAAGTGAATTTGCATAACATTTATTTTAGGCATAATAAAAAACATACAACCACATTCCATAAAGGTAGCTTAGCTACTACAATTCATTATTTTTTCACACCTGAAACATTACAGGTTCAGGCAACAACTCACATGGCACTGGAATTTTCAGACCACAACATATTAGAATTAAAAAATGGAATACATAACATGTCAAATGGAGGTCCAGGAACATGGAAATTTAATACATCCCTGCTACAAAATATTTATATAGTAGAATATTTGCATCAACTTATCCAAGCCAGGAAATCAGTTTATATTTTATATGATAACCCGGTAAGATGGTGGAAAGACACAAAAGCTGATATGACCAGACTCTGTAAAGATCTTAGTAAAAAAAAATAGTAATGACCAATGTATACAATATTTACAAAACAGAAGACTATTGCAACAATTGCTATCAGTTACACATGAGACAGGATGTTTAGTCCCCCAGATTCAGGATATTAAACAAACGATGATTGATTTTCATAAGACAAAAGCACATATGCTCTACCATCAGCAGCAATTTAACAGAATGGGTATTATTGAGGAAGTTTGTCCTTTTGATGCTTATGCAAAGAGGAAAGTGGCAAAAAATATGTTAGAACTAAAAAACAATAAGGGAAAGGTAGGTACCACAAAAGCGGAACTCCTGCATCTGAGCATACAAGACTAATATATACTCCCCTTACAACTAACGTGTCAGATCTAAAATAATTTTTAAAACATTTAGAGATCCCCAGATTGATCAGAATACACTAGATAATATGTCTTGCACCAATAGAGGCAAGTGATGTTCAGGAGGTACTACTGACATTGGGAAATGGAAAATCTCCGGGCCCTGATGGGCTGCCTAATGAAATTTATAAAACATTTGGCAGGGAATTAGCAGAAGAGTTAGCTACAGTCTTCAATAGTATGTTGTCCACAGATGAGCTACCTCTATACATGAACACAGGGCTTCTCACATACATTCATAAAAAGGGGGACAAAACTACTTGACCTGGCGACCAATAAGCCTGTTGAATACTGATTTTAAAATCTTAACTAAAATATTAACAAACAGGTTACTAATACTAGCTCAATGTTTAATATCCACAGCCCAAAATTTTGCAATCCCAAGACAGCATGTACAGCAGCATTTACTGTGTATCAGAGAAATTGTAGAAAAAGGGAAAAATGGATCAGTAAATGGTTATCTGGCCTCCCTTGATCAGGAGAAGGCCTTTGATAGGGTTAAGCATGCATTTCTATGGAACATCTTAAAACACTATCAGATTCCAGATACTGTAATTAAATGGAAACAATGTATTTATAAAACAGTGACAGTTATCACAACAGTACAAGAATGGAGGGGCCCATGGTACATCTACAGAGTGGGGTAAGACAAGGGTGTCCACTAAGCCCCATATTATATAATTTCTTTATAGATCCCTTACTGCAGAAAATTAACACCTCAGGTTAGATAAGAACAATAGAAGCCTTAGGACAAACCTTTCCCTGGAAAGTTTTAGCATTTGTGGATGATATGACTGTAGTAGTTAAGGATAAGAATCTCTTACAGAAGTTTTTGATTTATGTACTAAATTTGGTTCTCTATTGAGAGCCTCCTTAAACATTGAAAAATGTATAGGGTAATGTCTAAACTACACATTAGAGGAAAGGAAAACAATTGGAGGCATGGATATTAGCCCAGAACATACTAAAATACTTGGAATAGAATATGGTAAGGGGGATCTGGACAAGAGAAATTGGGAAACAAAACTGGAAATAGGGAGACAGAAAGTTAGTCACTGGAATAGATGGAAAGTAAGCAAATTAAAATGGGTATATTTAATGAAAACATTTTTATTTCCTGTTTTCTTATATATGAGCTTTATTTTTCCCCCTCCTAAAAAATAGAAACCAGCATTCTCAGTATATTTTTCAGGCTATATGGGGAAGCTATTTAAATCCAATTAAAAGGAATGTGCTATATCTCCCAATAAAAAAAGGGGGAGTCTCAACATGATCATCCCGATTATCTTTTTTCATAGTTTTTTCATTTATATGAATATAAAACCAATAATCATGGGACGACAAATAGGATGGGAGTACATGTTGCAGGACACTTGTACAATATGGTTACAACAATGGGAAAGAAATCAGTTTAAAACATTTAAAAAATCTAACTTACTTCCAGAATACATTAGGTGTACTTATCAGAGACTGAAACAGTGGAAGGTAATTTCCCAAGTCATTAATTTGAATAGAAAACAATGTTATCACTATATTCTTTCTACAGTGTGCACAATGGGAATAGTTTTTGAAAAATGCCTAGCAGCCGATAGATCAACACTATTAAAGTTCTTAAACAATAAAATAATTCTGGAAAACATGTGGGACATCCATTGGTTAGCGTGCCATGAGAAAATCAATACTAAGTCTAATCAAAAGCACAAACAGCTATCAGAAAGATTATATGCGTGACTAAAATGTATCACACAACAAGAAACAATAGATCATTTATTTTTCTCCTGCTCCTTCATTAAGGGATTTCCTGTCTAACCAGTGGAAGGAGAATATTTTTGGGATGCTTACATATAATAATATTATGTATGGGAAATTTAGTAAAGAATGGATGAAATAGAATCTAAGTACTTTACAATTAATAATGGTTGTACTAAAATGGAATACATGGATAATGAGGTGTGCTTTTTCGCTATAACAAAAAGAGGGGAATTATATTGAACAGTTAAACAAAATTGAGACTGATTTAAAGATAGTGCTGTATATAGGAAGGAAAAAGGAGAGAAGTCACATGCAGAAGTTTTAGAGTTATGGAAAGAAAGCTTTGCCATGGATCTCTGACAATGATGTGCCTATAACATAAAGTGATGAAGCTTTGTTTATGGATGAAGGGATATGTTTTGTAAATATGTTTTGGAAAGATGTTTAAATTAATCTTGTTTAATCATCACAATGTATGACAAATTACACCTTTTGAGTTTGTCTGTTTATACTTTTGTTTTAATAAAAATTCCCCTACTCTTTTTGAGAAGTGCCATGGGATCTTTAACATCCACTTGAACTACCACCAGGACAGGCAGATGGGAACTCAGTTTAACATCTCATCCAAAAGACGGCACCTCAGGAGTGCAGTACACCCCCCCCCCATGATGCACTACAGTGTCAGTATTGGGATTTAACCCAAGTGCCTGGTGTGGGGATAGAATCCACAGCCTTATGATCTCCCAGCCTCAGAGGTGAGTGTGCTACCTGCTGAGCCATTGACACTGACCATATGAATGCTTTTTGGTTGAGAATCTGCGGTGACTTCACACCCATCGTTAGCAAGCTTGAAGAAGCAGCCAGTAATTAAGAAGTACAAAAGGAAGAAGCCAGGGACAAGCTGGGTAGGTAGGACAAAATAATTTAGATAATTCACATCAAGAAATTAAGCTAATTATCTTCTCTTGTACTGCAGCAGGCATCACTGTTCTCATGTAATAGTTTTCTTTGGGAAATGGTATTTGTAAGCTTGCAAATTACACTGTTCTCTGACAGTGCTGTGAGAAACTGTTGTGCACGTGGAGACATGAGTAAAATTGAAGCTAAAAATGTTGAGGAGGACATGATGGCTGACTTAAAAATTGAGGGGGACATGTCCCCTTCATTCCACAGTGGATGCACCCATGTGTGATACATTAAAAGTAAACTTGAATCTTATATCATTTAACAGCTTATCAAATGTCTCCAGTGATCCATCACAATGTTGCAGTTAAAAAGGTTGCTCTTTTATTTATTTATTTGGAATTTTGGAAACAACCTTTGAGTAAGAACTCTTTTACAAATGGTCCACATCCATTAAACAGTACAAATACAGACATAATTCAATTCACAGTACAAATATAGACATAGTTGAAATATCAGTACATAATTGCAATTCACAGTACAAATACAGACATAGTTGAATTATCAGTACAGAAAGAAACAAAAACATAGAAAACAGCTAAGAGTTTCTTATGAGTTTCATTAAGGGTTTAATACTAAGTGCTGTAGGGCATAAGGAAGTATATGAGAGACCTGAAACTGTAGGATAGGGAGAGAGTGGTTAGTGACTGGAACATGTTGATAGAGCAGCCCAGAAGGAACATTTTCACATTGCATTACAGCTTTGGAGCTTAGAATGTGGGGATGGTGCATGTGAGAATGTATGGTAAGGTGGGAGAAGGTAGTTAGCATGAGGGGGAGGAGGGAGAGAGGGGAAGGAGGGCAAGACCAAGCGGGAAGGGTGGTATCATGAGAGGAGATTGATGGAGAAAAGGGTGGTGGAGGGTGAGGGGAGGGGGACAGAGTAAGAGAGAGGGGCAATGAGGCATGAGACAAATGAGAGAGCGCAACCACTAGCGGAATAAGAGCTACAGAGCATGAGATGCCAGAGTCTGGGAAGCAGGGATAGGGAGTGGGGAAGGGTGGAATATGAAAGAAGTAGAAAAACACAAAATGTAGGGGGCTCCCACACATCTGTTTGTACACAGCCTCAGGATTGTGTATGACTTCAAGGCACAAAAAAAACCCCACTGAGTGTGGGGAGGTTAGCACCATCAGAAAAGGAAAGCCGCTGACTTGAAGTCTTGCTTAGAACTTTTAATATGGTCAGTGTGATAAGAAAACAAGTAGCAAAACAGCGAAAAGTGTCGAGTAAACAATAAAAAGTGCATTTAAACAGTGCAATAACTGGAAACAAAAACAGCGAACCCACTATATGACATTGTTTCAATACAGCAAATTTGCATTTGGACTATGGCCATTCCAACTATTTTTAATTAAGGTTGCCGCATGTGTGTTCTTTGCTGACATTTGAGTACATTGCTTCTTTCTTTCATGCACAAGACACTTGACTATGGATATGGTATACGCCATTTAAAAATTCCCAGCACATCATTGCACTGTTTATATGCACTTTGTATTATTTACTCTCCAGCTTTTTGGCTGTTTTGTTACTTGTTTTTTCACACTGACCATATTAAAAGTTCTAAGCGCGACTTCAAGTCTACGACTTTGTTTTTCTGATGATGCTAACCTTCACACACTAAGTGGTTTTCTTTTTTTGTTTTATATAAAAGAAGTGTAGTTTATAAAATGCTGCTTAACTTACAGGGACTGCTGAATTTCACTTCACTGTGATGGTGAACTATAAGTACTTATGCGAGTTATGATGTACATTTCTTAGTCGCTATTGAGGTTCATAAAAGTAGTTTCCTTAGATTCTTCAATGAAACATGGTCAACTACCAAGAAAATTTCATTCCAAGTAGGCTTTAATCCTCTTCTGATCAGCTGTTAAGTTTACAACTAACTAGTTACCAATACTTTTCAAAATAAGTTACTCCTTTATGAATTAGTTTGGGAAGAGGCAACAGTGATTTTTTGTTGTAAAAAAAAAAAAGACTGAATAGACCCTCAGGGACATAAGGAGATAAATATGCCCGTTGAATCACCTCCCACCAGGTTACATCTAATATGGGGGGGGGATGTGGTTACTGGGGCCTCTAACCATGTCAAATTGACCACGGCTACTTCTCCTGGTAGGCCAAGACTACTCCAGTTAGAGCCAGGATGCTAGCTTTAAACAATATTTGTCTGACTGACTCCAAAAACCTGACCAGTATACATCAATGTGGCATAAACTAAACAGGATTTCTGCTACTGGATAAATACAAATAAAACTCCATGGTACAGAGCACAACATTGAATGCTATGTCATAAAGCCCTACGAGGAGGCACAGAGGCTAGGGCTAATGGGTTGATCGTGGAAAATGAGCTCCACTAAAAAGAAACGAGGGCCATAAAACATGAACATTAGAAAGAGAGCACACCTTGAGCTTTTTGGGGAGAGATGGAGGCAGAAACACAGACAGGAGCCAGTGATAGAAATGCTACAGCAGTACAGTAGGAGAGGGGGAGAGTGGGCAGTGATACCCAGTGAGAGATTGATTACCAGCAGGCAGACATTCAGGGGTGGGGGGGGCAAAGAACAGGAGACCAAAGGGGAGTGAAGGGTGCGGAGGACCAGGAAAATGAAATGGAGCACTGAAAAAGAAAAGGACTGCAGCATGGGGGTGCTATTGAGCAGAGAAAATGGTGCAAATGAGAGCTGGATGGCAATCCCCAAAGAGCAGGGCGTCTAGGGCCCATCTCAAATTGCAGCTCTGCTTATCTCTGTCTTTTTTTGTTTGTAGTTTTGTGCGAAAGCCCCCAAGCATCCAACTAGACCCAGGCCTGATCCGCAGAATCCATGCCACCACATTCTCCCCAACTACACTAAATTCCACCCACTCCCCACATTTGGGGCCACACTGTGACTGGTGATTGAGCTAGGAGGAGCCGCTCAATGGAAGATCACAAAGGGACGATTGGTGAAATTCTTGCTCTGACCATAAAAGCCAGACTGCCACAACAAACAAAATGTCCCACCATCCTCTAACACTGCATCCATCCTGCCCCACTGGGAGTCAGGCTCCCAAACACTGTGCCAATTCTTGTCTAAGGATTACTGGATCCTGCCGTCTGGATCAGTTTTGTCAAATTGGACCCTATGAACTCTGCTTCTTTTTTTTTGTTTGTAGTTTTGTGCGAAGGCCCCCAAACATTCAGCTAGACCCAGGCCCGATCTATAGAATCCATGCTGCCACATTCTCCCAGACCGCACTAAATTCCACCCCCTCTCCATCTCTGGGGCCACACTGTGACTGGTAATCGAGCTAGGAGGAGCTGCTCAATGGAAGACCAGAAACGGATGGTGGGTGAAATTCTCACTCTGACCATAAGAGCCAGACTGCCTCAATAAAAAAATGTCCCACCGTCCTCTAACACTAGATCCATCCTGCCCTACCGGGAGCCAGCCTCTCAAACAATGTGCCAATTCCTGTCTAAGGATTACTGGATCCTGATGTCTGGATCAATTTTGCCAAATTGGACCCTATGAGCTCTAATTCTCTTTTTTTTGTTTGTGTGTAGTTATGTGCGAAAGCCCCCAAAAATCCAATCAGACTGCTGTGACCCCGCCCTGATCTACAGAACCCATGCTGCTGCATCCTCCCCAACAGCACTAAATTCTACCCCCTCGCCACTTCTGGGATCACACTACGACTGGTAACTGAGCCAGAAAGAGCCTCTAAATAGAAGAACACAAAGAGGTGGTGGGTGAAATGCCCCTGCCAACAGTAAGATCCAGACTGCCACAAAAAAAAATGTCTCACCGACCTATACTGCTGGATCCGACCTGCCCTACTGGGAGTTGGCCTCCCAATCACTGTGCCAATCCCTATCTAAGGAACACTGGATCCACAGTCTGGACTGATTTCGCCGAACTGGACCAGATGTAGAACTAATATGGGGGGTGAGGTGCCACGTGGTTGTGGGGGCCTGCAACCATACTAAATTGGCCACCACCACTTCTCCTGATAAGCCAAGCCTACCCCGGTTGGAGCCAGGATGCTGGCTTTAAACAATATTTATCTGACTGACTCCAAAAACCTGACCAGTCATGCACCAATGTGGCATAATCTAAAGAAAATTTTTGCTACTGGTTCAATAAAAATAAAACTCCAGGGTACAGAGCACAGCACTGAATGCTATGTTATAAAGCCCTCTGAGGGGGACACAGATGCTAGGGCTAATAGTTTTATCACAGAAAATGAGCTCCAAGCCGGCCCAGTGGCGCTGAGGGTTTGGCGCTGGGCGCCACCGCTCACGCGTGACCGAATCGAGAATGAGCCCGGGGCGTCGGGGGTCGGCAGGGAAGGGAAAGGATTGAGCATCCGGAGGACAGCTCTCCTTTCCCGGGAGGAAGGGGGACACACACTCGGCGCCTGACTGGCTACTGGTGGAAGCCGGAGGCACAGCAAGTGCATGAGTGCACAGAGGGGGTTGGGAGTGGTTGATGTCGGCGGTGACGCCTTGACGTTGGGGCACGCACCACTCTCAAGAAAAAGGGAAAATCACCCCGCAGCACTCCCGGTAGATGGAGCACCAGGCCCTGATCCCCAGTGCCCGGCCTGTCCCGGTACCAGCATCCCGACGACAACAAGAAGGACTTCGGGGGTGGCCCGGCCCCGTGCCCACCTGGGGGATATAACCACGGCTACATGGGGGACGGACTGCACTGGGCTCCAGGTATGAGGGCGGGGACTAGAAGGCCATAGGTGTCTCCCGAAGAGTGGGAGTGCTGCGGGCAGGGGGAGTATAAAGAATAAAAAAAAAAAAAGAAAATGAGCTCCACAATAATAAAAAAGAAGCGAGGGCCATAAAACATGAACATTAGAAAGAGTACACCTTGAGCTTTTCAGGATGAGATGGAGGCAGAAATGCAGACCAGAGCCAGTGACAGAAATGCCACAGCAGTAAAGGAGGAGAGGGGGGGGAAGAGTGGGCAGGGATACATGGCAAGAGATTGACTACCGATGGGCAGACATGCAGGGGTGGGGAGTGCAGATGGGAGTCCAAAAGGGAGGGAAGGGTGCAGAGGACCAGGAAAGCAAAATGGAGCACCAAAAAGGAAGAGAACTGCAGCATTGGGGGCTATTGAGCAGGGAAAATTGTGCAAGTGATGACTAGATGGCAACCCACATAGAGCAGCGTGGCAAGGGCCCATCTCAAATGCAGCTCTGCTTCTCTTTGTTTTTTTTTTTGTTTGTAGTTTTGTGCAAAGGCCCCCAAGCATCCAGTCAGACCATGGCCTGATATGCAGAATCCATGCTGACACATTCTCCCATACCACACTAAATTCCACCCTTCCCCACTTCTGGGGCCACACTGTGACTGGTAACTGAGCTAGGAGGAGGAGGAGCTGCTCACTGGAAGACCACAAAGAGACAGTGGGTGAAATTCTCAGTCCGACCATAAGAGCCAGACTGCCACAACAAAAAAGGTCCCACTGTTCTCTAACACTGGATCCATCCTTCCCTACCAGCAGTTGACCTCCCAGTCACTGCGCCAATCCCTATCTAAGAATTTCTGGATTCTGCCGTCTGAACCAGTTTCACCGAATTAGACCCTATGAGCTCTGCTTCTTTTTTTTTTTTGTGGCAGTTATGTGCGAAACCCAAGAATCCAGTTAGAATGCTGTGACCCAGACCCAATCTGTGGAACCCATGCTGCCACATCCTCCACAACAGCACTAAATTCTACCCCCCTCTCCACCTCTGGGGCCACACTGTGGCTGGTAACTGAGCCAGGAGGAGCCTCTAAACAGAAGACCACAAAGGGATGATGGGTGAAATTTCCCCCACTGACAGTAAGAGTCAAACTACCCCCAAAAAAAGAAAAAGTCCCATCGACCTCTTCCACTGGATCTGTCCTGCCCTACTGGTAGTTGGCCTTCCAATCACTGTGCTAATCCCTGTCTAAGGATCACTGGACCCTGCCATCTGGGCTGATTTCACCGACTTGGACCCAATGAAGAACTCAGTTAAAGTCCCACATGGTAAGATAGAGGGAGAGTCCTCCTTCTATTTCCTTCTTTCTTCTTTGACATGGCAGACTGTGCATGTATGAAAACTAGTGCTGTGCGACTGCTAATGCAGAGTGCGGAATGCTTTACAGACAGGAAGGTGGATATGACTGTGAGGCAACTCTACACTGTTGTTCATTCTGAAAAGTCTCCTTTTTCAGTCGCAGAAGGTCTGCAGGGCTCCACCTACTGCAGCCCTAAAAACAAAAAGCAACACAAAAATATGTTCTAGACTTAAGTTTTGTTCAGAAGAGTTTCACTGTTTCTAGAGCATGTTGGAGCCATTCAGAATCCAAAACATTTATATGTAGCAACATTTGCAACACACTAGCATTAAATAATGCACTCTGCAAAACAGAAGAAGAAACTTGTCTTAATTTGTAATGGGAGACAAGCAACAGAATTTTTGTTTTTGAGGAATTTAAAACCAGTTTGGAGTGAAGTAAGTGAGGTCGTAAACTGTTGAAACCATTCTGAAGAATAAGATATCCAGAATTAAGTGAAAACAGAGGCATAAAATAATATTATTATCAGCATAATGTTACAAAAAAACACATTATTAAAGAAATTACATAGACTGTGCAATAAATAGAAAAGAAAATAGGGACCAGTATTGAACCTTGTGGAAACTTCTTCAAACACTTAAGGAATTTGATTCTTTACAATTACAGTAACAAATACCTTCTGGGAATAACTGGATAGGTAACTACAGAAACAAAATACAGTAGTTGGTCCCGTGTTCACAATAGTTAGACAATCCAGGAGAAAGACAAGAGCACCCTTGTCAAAGGCACTGGAGAAATCAACAAATGCCTCCCCTGTACAATTTTCTTGGTCAGAAGCTACAGTGTGTTGATATTATCCAGGACCCTCAACATGGTCATCATGGTGCTGTGCTTAGAGTAGAATCTTGATTGAAACTGATTGTGCAGTTGGTTGCCCTCAAAATATGATTTTGTAGTTGGCTACCCTCAAAATATGCTACACCACCGCCCCCACCACCACCCTTGATGAGCTCTTTGTTATATACAGTAGTTTAAATAGAGCCCAACCACCACACACGACCGCAAAAATTCTACCAGTCTGCTTTCCCCTCTGCAGCTTATCACGGTTCACCACTAGATGCCACTAGATGTGTTCCCATTTTCCAGACATGTAGAACATTAATATACTGCTCCCCATAGACCTTGTTGAGTCATATAGTACTCAAAATCCATCTACCACCCTCAGATACACCGGTCTCTGGCTACAGACCATCTGCTGGTGCCCTGACATACCCCCCACTTCCTTCATCTTGTTCCTCATCTCACTCACTCTGGGCACCCTCCTTGTGCCCTAAGTATCCCCTCCACCCTTATTCTACCCTAAGATGCTGAGCTGTTATACACTAAACCTCCCTATGCTCCCCTTTTCATACCCCTCAACTACTTCCTCCTTTGTTCTGCCCCCACTAATCACCTTACCACCTGGACAACTGGCCTATCCATACTGCGCCCCAGTTTCCATGCTGGGCTGCTAGCACTAAAGTTCCCCACACAGGCAATCACAGCATTGCCACACCAGTCCCCTCTCCCCCACTGTAAGTTTCTGTTAGTGCTATCCAGAACCTTGGTAACAATCCTACTACTTATAGCAGGGGACATTGAGCCCAACCCTGGTCCAGCCCCACCCCATCCTCTCCAACTCCCACGGGGCCTAAAGCTAGCCCACTTAAATATCAGGAGCCTTATCACAAAAATTGCACTGCTCCAGCCGATTGCTTTATCCCTCAAACCTGACGTCCTGATTAATACTGAGTCATGGCTAAAACCTCACACCCAGGATGCTTACATCTCAATCCTGGGTTACCCAATAATCTGACAAGATTGGACCAGCCACAAAAAAGGTGGGGGCATTGTCATGCACATCAGCTCCTCCCTCCAAATCACCCTGTACCACTTTTACTATCACACATGCTGATTACTGATTCCTTGATGGTGAAAATCACCCTCCCCACTCCATCCCAATTTTTGCAGCAGGCTCCTACTGCCCCCCTCCACCCGGCTCCCCTAGTCCACTATCAGGGACCTCCTAGCTACCCTAAATTCTCATGCATCTGGTGGGGAGCTCCATGTTCTTGGAGACTTCAATGTAAACTGGCTCTTCTCCTCTAGCTCTAAGATTCAAAATGATGTAGCCGCACTATATCTGTCCCAACTGATTATGGAACCCACCCACCTAAATTCAAAAACCTCTAGCCATACCCTACTAGACTGGGCACTCAGTTACCACCTGCATTGGATAATATCTGCTAGTCTTTTACCCAACTTCCTAAGCGACCATCATCTAATCTATTTGGTGAGAAAAGTCCATAGGCCCAAGGCACCCCCAACCCCCCAAAACCGTACTGGTTTGGTCCTTCAAATCCTTGGATCAAACTTCACTCCAAAATGATCTGGCTAACATAGATTGGTCATTCATCCCTCATGCCACCTCTATCGATTCTGCCCTGGAGTATTACAAGTCCAAGTTCCTCTCAGTCTAGGACACCCATGCCCCTCTCAGATGAACTTGGGTGTAGTGCTCTCATCTGCCCTGGATCACTGCAGATATCATGGCCAGCCTCAGGGCCAGGGACCAGGCTTGGGAATCCCATAAAGTTACCAGCTCCACCTTGGCTTACCAGAAGTACCATACTCTGTGTAATACTTGCACACATCAAATACACTGGGCAAAAACATACTATTTCAAATTGACCTTCCACACCAATATTAATCACCCCTCTAAATTCTGGAAGGTGGTAAAATCACTCTCCCCCCCCAGCCCCTCACCCCTGTCTTACACGCAGGCGGCTCCATGGAAACAGAACTACCCACAGTGGCTACAGAGTTTAACTCTTTCTTCACAAACTGTACATCATCACTCCTGTCCTCTCTCCCACCTGCTCCAGCAGTCCCTCCCACCTCATCATGCCCCACCAAGCCTCCTCCCCTGATTTCTACTTCCTCCCTGTGACCCCAGCCAATGTTTGCAAAGCACTACTTGCACTAAACCCTTTCAAGGGCAAATGTCCCACAGGGCTGGACTCCAAATTATACTTCCTGTCAACCCTGGCCATTGCCTCCCTCCTGGCCTCACTCTTCAACCTTTTCTTCTCTCTCTCTCTCGCTTCAATCCCAGCTGAATGGAAGCATGCCACAGTCATCCCCCTGCCAAAAGGTGGTGATCCCTTCTCCCCCAGAAACTACCACCCTATCTCCCTCCTCCCCATCCTTGCAAAGCTCCAGGAACACTTAGTCCTCTTCCAGCTCTTCTCCTTCCTTGACTCCACCTGCTTCTTCACACCTTACCAGTCTGGGTTTAGAAAGTTCCACTCTACCTCCACTTCCCTCCTGAGGCTCACCAACTCCATCCTCACCATTATGGATCAAGGCCACATCACATCCGCCATTTTTGTTGACCTAGCAAAGGCTTTCGACACTGTATCTCACCCTCACCTCCTTTCCAAGCTTTCTCTCACTGGCTCTATAGGGAGACCACCAACTGGTTCTACTCCTATGTCATAGGCAGGACACAGTCTGTCAGGATTGGAAATGCCATCTCTTCCTCCCTCCCCATATTAACTGGTGTTCCCAAGGCTCAGTCCTTTGCCCACTACTGTTCTTCATCTTCCTAAATGATTTGCCCTCAACCTGCCCTCACACATCCATTCACATGTATATGGATGACACTGTCCTGTATGCATCTGGCCTCCCAACATCTGATGTGGCAGCCAGACTTCAGCATGACTTCAACAATGTCCAGCTCTGGTTTTGCTCAAATCAGCTCTTCCTGAATGCCAAGAAAATTGTCTCCATGACCATCGGCACAAGGCAGAGACTGTCTCGGCTCCCTTCCCCCCTCATCTTCCACACCCTGGATAGGACTAAGCTGGAGGACTGTACCTCCTTTAGTTACCTTTTGGTTTGGCTTGACCAGCACCTCAACTTTTCCATACATATTAAGGCCATCCACAAGAAGCTGCATCCCAAGCTGGGTGCCCTGTTCCACAACAGTGGATGTATCCCACTGCAGGCATGCCGTGCAATTGTGCAGAAAATGATTCTCCCAATCTTTGACTATGGCGATGTAGTCTACAGTGCCACTCCCAAGACTTCTCTAACCCTGCTGGATACCCTATTCCACTCTTTCTGCCATTTTGCCCTTGACTGTCCCCCCACTACCCACACCTGTGTTCTTTACCAATCCCTGTGTGTCCCCTCACTTAAGGATAGAAGGCTGTCCTACAGTGCTCAGCTTACAGCCAAGTTCTGGACCCAGTCCCTGTCCTTGTACCTCTCCACAGCCCTTGTCTTGCCTCCCCCCTCACACTCCCTTAGACATTTTGGCACCCGCTCTTTCACCATCCCATGCAAGTCCACCACTGCAGGCCAGACAGCCTTCTCTTACCGCATGCCTAAATTTTGGAATTCACTCTCCTCGGACATTCACCACGCCTCCTCCACACACCACCTCAGCTCTTTCCTTCATGCGTGTCACAGCCTAGAAAGCCAGGACTTACATTAGTAAGGTGTTGGGTAAAACCAGGCTTGGTAGTGACTCAATCGACATGAAATTGGTGAAAGTTGCCTTGGACAAGTTGGTGGTTCCCATCACCAAGATCTGTGACAAGTCACTCACCCTAGCAAAATTCTCTGTGACCTGGAAAGTAGCTCTCATCACCCCAGTCCTAAAATGTGGGGACCAGTCTTGCACTGCTAACTATAGACCAATGTCTATCCTCTCCTCCCCTTGGAGGAACTTGAAGAGATTGTGGCTGCCCAGGTCATGGAGTACCTTCAGAAGTACAGTCTACTATACCCACAGCAACACAGATTCCATCAGTGTCATAGCACAGCAACAGCCTTAGTTGAATTCACAGACTACATTCACAAGGCCTTGGACAGGGGCAACCTGGTGGGATCTATCTTCATTGAGCTCACCAAAGCCTTTGATACTGTCAACCATCACATCCTGCTTGATAAGCTGCCATTTTGCCCTTGACTGTCCCCCCACGATCCACCCCTGTGTTCTTTACCAATCCCTGTGTGTCCCCTCACTTAAGGATAGAAGGCTGTCCTACAGTGCTCAGCTTACAGCCAGGTTCTGGACTCAGTCCCTGTCCTTGTACCTCTCCACAGCCCTTGTCTTGCCTCCCCCCCTCACACTCCCTTAGACATTTTAGCACCCGCTCTTTCACCATCCCATGCAAGTCCACCACTGCAGGCCAGACAGCCTTCTCTTACCGCATGCCTAATGTTTGGAATTCATTCCCCTCGGACATTCACCACGCCTCCTCCACACACCACCTCAGCTCTTTCCTTCATGCGTGTCACAGCCTAGAAAGCCAGGACTTACATTAGTAAGGTGTTGGGTAAAACCAGGCTTGGTAGTGACTCAATCGACATGAAATTGGTGAAAGTTGCCTTGGACAAGTTGGTGGTTCCCATCACCAAAATCTGTGACAAGTCACTCACCCTAGCGAAATTCTCTGTGACCTGGAAAGTAGCTCTCATCACCCCAGTCCTAAAATGTGGGGACCAGTCTTGCACTGCTAACTATAGACCAATAGTTCTCAGACTTTGTCACGCTGAGCCTCCCCAAATCCATGGAAAAGATTTTGAGCCTCCCCCAAAAATTGAAATAATCTTGGGCCTCCTCAAAGAAAATTAACATACTATACTTTGCATAGTACACCATGAATAAATTGAAACCACTTTGAGTACTTGGCTCACATTCAGTTCTTTGTCTTATACTGACTTGGAACTTTTTGAAAAGAGCTCCTGTGCTCAAAAGTGTTATCTGAAAACAAATAAAATAAATATTATTTGGCTTATTGTACCCCCCACATGCCAACCTACTTGCTCTGCTATTTTCATTCTTAAGCCATTGTTACCCCTTGTTGTGGTACTTTCATGGGTCAGACTACTTTCTCTCTTTCTCTCTACATGAAATAACCTCTCCTACATACTTTGCCTCTCCTTCCTTCTCTGCTCCTAAGCAACATCTCGGGATTATTTTGCTCCTTCCTCATTGTTCTTAGCACTTCTATGCTCAACCCTTGTATTTGGGCTGTTCTGCTATTAGTTTACAAATTGATCAATTACTACAACTAATTATTAATTTATTGTTTATATTTATTTGCACTATTGCTCACTGTATATTTCTTGATTGTTTTGCAGTTACGCTTCAAAATGTATTCACTCCCTACCCTACCCTACCCTGGGTACACCTGAAATGAGCCTTGGCTCATTCACCTTCCCTTTTCACCTATTAGTAAATAAATACATAAAATTCACCTACTATTATTATCCTCTTTAAGTTTGCTTCATCTCTTCACACAAAATATATTAAACCCAAAATTTAAATACAGTACTTTTTCAGACGTGCTTGAGCCTCCCTTGGAACAGGTTGGGGCCTCCCAAGGGAGGCTGGCCTCACCATTTGAGAACCCCTGCTATAGACCAATGTCTATCCTCTCCTCCCCTTGGAGGAACTTGAAGAGATTGTGGCTGACCAGGTCATGGAGTACCTTCAGAAGTACAGTCTACTATACCCACAGCAACACAGATTCCATCAGTGCCATAGCACAGCAACAGCCTTAGTTGAATTCGCAGACTACATTCACAAGGCCTTGGATAGGGGCAACCTGGTGGGATGTATCTTCATTGAGCTCACCAAAGCCTTTGATACTGTCAACCATCACATCTTGCTTGATAAGCTGCTGCATCTTGGGTTAGCCTCTGAAGTCATCTTGTGGTTCCAGGATTACTTAACCAGTAGAGTACAGAGTGTAAAAATTGGGACAGCTACTTCCTCATCTAGGGATATTGTACTGGGTGTCCCACAAGGGTCTATACTGGGCCCCCTCCTTTTTAGTCTGTTTATTAACATGCTATCAGAGGCTTGCAATAGCAAGATTATTCTGTATGCGGAGGATGTGGTCATCCTTAGTAGTAGTGCCCAGCTTCAGCACCTACAGGATGATTTGCAGTGCTCATTTCGCATCTTGGATGCCTAGTTCAGCTCACAGAAATTGCTTCTCAACTATAAGAAGATGAAGACGATGCTGATAACCAGTCACCAGCACAAGAAATCTCTTCGGGCCCTTGCCATCACTAATAACAAGGCTGTTCCACTTGAGCAGGTCAACTCTTTTAAATACTTGGGCGTAATCATTGATGACATCCTCTCTTGTGTGCAGCACATTATTCAGGTTGTAAAAACAGTGAACACCAAACTCAAAGTTCTCTACAGGCACAGGCAGTACCTAACTCCTGAGGTCCTCAGGTTGGCAGTCTCCTCTTCCATCTTGTCTGTTATTGACTACGGACTCGTGGTTTATGGGTTGGCATCTGACACTGCACTAAAATGAGTAAGCACAGCCATCAACAAGGCCGGTAGGCTGGCTCTAGGGGCTGAAAATCTTCTACACACCTGCTCCCTCTATGAGCGCACTAACTGGCTCAGTCTTGCCAACAGAATCAAATGCCAAACGTGCCTGCTCGGCATGAAATCTCTCCTAGGTAAAGATCTGTTGTCCTTCAAAGAACTGCTCTGGCCAGGTAGATCCAGGTATTGCCCTAGAGGGCAGACTCGCTGCCAACTAGCCATCTCTTTCAGAAAAATGGCACTTGGCCAAAGGTCCTTCGAATACAGGACTCCTTCTTGGCTAAATGAGATCCCAGCCCACCTTTTACTCTCTAACAGCCTCCCCATCTTCAAGGTGGAACTAAAACATCACTTGGCTGAGGCCTGTAGCTGCAGGTAACTTGTTGCACTATCACCTGGTAGCTAGGACAAAGCCCACTCCTAAGCTGCATTCCCCTGATCTGTGTGCCACCTGCTGTCCCAGTTACTCCAGTGTTTAAACTTCTTACTCCCCATGGGCTACTTGCCAGTCTTCTAACTAGAGCCTTCCATAACCACAGCCTGTTGATGTGCCTTTTTGTTTACTGTCCTTAACACATCACTCTGCATTAAGTCCCTCCCCTGCTACAGTTCCTGCTCAAATGTGATTGACTCATAGTTCTTGCTTACCCCCAGTTTAATCTGTATACAGTCCATTATCACATTGCTCTCTAGTACATTCCTACTAGGTCAGTGATGCACTCAGATTACACCCCCACCATTTTGATAGGAATTAATGACAAAGCCTCCTCTTGGCTGCCTTACCATGCAGGGAGAGTAAGCCTATGTTAGAGTCACCTCCCTCCCCCTCTTTGATATGAAATAATGACAGTGCCTCCCCAGCTGCTTTACCTCTTGCTAATTTTGTTTCTTAAACCTACAGCACTCACCATGTATCTTGGGATGTACTAAATTGCAATATGCTGCACCTTTATATGAGTTAGTCTACAATTGTAAATAGATCAATTGCTGTTAAATTTTGTATTTTTTGTCTCTGTACTTATGCACCTATATCCTGTAACTAACCTTCCTGTGTTGTCCTCATGTCAAGACATGGAACCTTTGAAAAAGAGCATTTTGCTCAAAGGTTAAGTCCAACAGATGAAATGATTAAAATAAAAAAGCCCACTTCTGCTCAACATGCGAATGCACCTAACCCTCCTTTCTCCCTGTCTTAGGCCAGAGCACTTATTGACCTGTCTGCAAGGTTGACAGTTTATGCTGTCACACTGAAACTTCTGGCTTTGTTATACTTGGACCTGCTGTAATCATCTGAGATCTGGGATTATAATATAGCATAGAAATTTCCTACTGCTTGTAACACAATATCTGTAGTATCTCTGTTTAAAATAATGTACTCTGTAACACAATATCACCCAATATTTTTGTGCCACACTTTGAATCATTGGATGGCAAAGGCATGACCGCAACAGTGCTGGAAGAAATGTGACATTATGAGTTATTGTTGCCAGGATCAGAATCATGTTCAACTACCATGGGGATGGTAATGGGGAGTATGACATCATCTACACTGTCAGTCACAGCTTTAGACTCAACTCTATTTTTTGAAATGATTAACTGGTCAGAAGTGGAATTTGAGGCAGCAATACTCATGCCAGCAGAAACTGCACTAACACCATCAGCTGGGACAACACCATCTCCTCCAACTATGAGAGAAGCTACAGACTGCGCTGTAAAAAACATTGATGGAGAAATCCCTTTACTGACATCAGCTATGCACTTCTGCATACTACTACACACACAGACAATCTTGCCACTGACAGCAGTGCCATGGCCAGAAACAGCTTTGCTTTCATGTCTCTTTGTGGGCATTTTGGGGGGATCACCAAGAAAATTCTAAACAAATTTAGATTTCTGAACTTTCAGTCTGGGCTGGTGGATGTTAAGCCAAAAACAAACAACAACTGTGGCTCGCAGATGGAGATTGGGGACTAAACAGATGCAAAAGTACAGACAGATTAAGATTGCACTGTGCAATCAAGAAGAGGTGCAGACGCAAAGTCACAACAACACCTTAACCAGTGCTCACAAGTCACAATCCAATATGGAAAAGAGTACCTTTTGCCGGTTGGGGGGGGGAGGAGGGAGTGCAGTGCACTGCAGTTATAGTCCAAAACCAAGATACTGCAAAGCAGTACAAAATCATGCAGGTGCAGTGGATAGCAAGTTCACACTGCTGCAATTGCTCTGTGGCACAATAAAATGTGTCTGATTTGATGGCACGTGTCGTACACACACTCACACACGCACTGCAAGTAATGCGTAGCAAACTGTAAACTTTAGTAATATAACCAAATCTTTTAAATAAACTGAAAATATGCACAGCTGCACCACAACAATCAGTGAAAAAAATGTCAAGAATTACTGAAAATATTACTGTGTGTACATTAACACAGTTATACAAGAAAAATATAACAAAAAAACAGAAAGACTGCCTTTTTCTCCCAGTTTTAATCTACCTCCACCACAGATACACCCCTCCCCAAAGCACACTTCAAGTGTCTGTCAGTACACAAACTGAATGTTCTAAATTAACATTCAAAAGCCACACACAAACAATAAACACTCAATGATATGAACACAGGAGGGTTTCCTACAATTGATGTACTACATTTTGTGCAAACAAAATGGCTCAAAAATGCTTTTTTAACAGCTTTTAGAGGATTTGAATAGCAAAGCTCGGAAAGAAAACTCTGTCCATCAACCACTACACACACACTACACAGAACTGAGGCTGTGCAGAACAATCTAGAGCCCATGTGACCTGCAATCCCATGAATCACTGCAAAATTCACCTTGGAGCTCAATAACAAGGCAAAGTGATGTGAAGTACATTGATTTCTATGTACTTCACATTAAAATTGGTGCAGAACTGGTTGGGGGAAGGCAGAGTAATGTGAAGTCATTGTTATCAATGGACTTCGCACTCCTCATTATGACGCAAAGTACTCCACTTTGCATCGCGGATTACTTTGCGGATTACGCATTACTCCATGAATTGCTTCATGGAGCAAATTTTGGCCACTTCACCCACCTCTGTTAACAACTCCTGCACTTCATAGGGCTGAATTGTGTTCAATTTAAAATGAGGTTCAGCAGGAAAGCTATCCCTCATAGTAGGAGAAAGCAAATCCCCAGTAGCAGAAGGCTGGGGAGTTGAAGAATCAAAAAAAGCAGTAAACTAAATAAAATAAGAACTGAAGGAACAAGTGAAGCAATCATCAGGTAAAACAAGACAATCAGTTGTTTTCAATGAGATTTGTGAAGGACTGTAAGGCTGACCACTTACATTTTTATTAAGAGATCAAAATGTTTTAGATGTTTTACAGAATTGTAAGATGCACCAACAAAAAATATATATTTTTTTCTGTACCCTTATAAGATCCCGTGGCTCATTATCCCATCACTCACCTGCCTGGCCAGTATTGCCTGACAGGTGTACTATCCTGACACTGCGAATCCTGGTGGATTCATCCCTGACGGTGTTACAGGAGGGCGGAAGCAGATATTGCTACCTTCCCTCGGTGATGGTCTACAAAGCAGCATCAGATCCAGAAGCTGGCTGAGCTGCCCTGGTGATGTGGGGGACTAAACCACTAACAGTTTGGCCAGCATACTCTGGGAGGCTCAGGTTCTAGTCTGGGCTATGGACCTTTAGTAATTTTGCCCCTGTAACCGATATAATTTTATCCTGAGGTCTGTTCCCCTTGGAGTTTGTTATATTAGTTACGGGGTGTGTGGGTGGCGAAGCCCCCCACATGGGGGGTATGGGGTGAAGCCCCCCATATTGAGGTGTGTTTCTTCTAGCTGGATGCCTGACATTGTATTGTTGGGTATCTGAGTCATGCAGGATTTGTCATTTCGGGACTGTAAACTCGGCATCTTCAGCATCAGGATACCGAGTTTCATTCTAACATAATATATCCTTTTTTTCACTTACCAAACTGTGAAAACAAATGTACTTCAACTAGCTCTATGCATTGCTAGTCATAGGACAAATTACATTGTACACTATTTTACAAGGCTTCTGTTAGATTCAATGAGTGATGAGTAGAGAAGAAGAAGAGAACCAAGGCTCCGAATTGTGTTTTACATTTTTGTACTTAAAAGGGAAATAAATGTTGCATACTAGCAGGAATTCTGTCAAAAAACAATTCCACACTGAATCAAAATCGTGGATTTAAGCAAGTCTTTCTCATGTAGCTAATGCAAGATGAATATGAAAACTAAAATAATCAACAGTTTTCAACAGTTCTAGTGTAATACATTTTGGAGAGCCATAATATTTGACCTTGCCACACACACACACACACACACACACACACACACACTCACACACACACAGTGATTACTAAATAAATCAGGGAGCAACCCAGATAAAATATAATAAGAAGGGTTATTTGTAAAAATCTTATTAATGAAACTAGAAAAAGTTGAATCATTTGGATTGATATGGGTTGGTTCAAAAATCATACGATCAAATCCATGATCGAAGGCTAGAGATTTTAAAGATTTTGATTTGTCTGAATAAAACTAATCCATATTAACATCATCCATCCAAAGCTCATTGTGTGAGGCAACAACAGTGGCTAGAATTGTATATAGTAATAATATCACATGAGAATTAAATGTAGGTGGATAATTGCTACATAAGATAAACATAAGTTTGTAATTAGGGAACGTACGCTCAAAAGTCAAATTTGCACAGTTTGGTGGTTCCTCTAAGATCATAAGAGACAGAAAAAAATTATCCTTAAAATAGACAGTGATGCCTTCACCCTCAGCATTTACTCCTGTCCCTACCAAAACACCTTATATCCAAGAAGAGAGATACCTGCATTAGGTATAGGTTCACATAACCAGGTTTCTCCTAATAGAAGAACATTTGGTTTCTTAATGAGAACAAATTCTCTGACTTGATCAGTTTTAAAATGCAAGCTTCTTACATTATCCTGCAAAATACATGGCACAACTGAATTAGAAAAGTCAGGTATTAAGGCCATGGGTTATGATACATATCCTCACCTTGCTGGTGTCATGAAATTAATCCCACCTTTCAAAATGTTTAAAAATCGACTCATTAGAGAAATGCAGGGGAATAAACAAATAAAGTGAGTCAAGCTCCAACCAAGTGCATTATAGAGATCATGTTGGTGGATCAGCCATACAGTAAACTGGCAGATGAATCCCAACTAATAGGGGAGATCACCAACAAAGGCAATAATAATGGCAGCTGAGCAAGACAAACAGTTTGAAAAAATGGATTAAAATCATGGTGCTTTTAGTTTATTATTATGAATGGCATATCACAAATAGCAGAAGAGCACATTAAGTAACAGTCAAAAAAACTAAACATACAAAATGCAGGCAGAGTAGCAGGCAACTAAAACCAAAATGCAAAATAATTATGCTATAGTAACAACTATTAAAACAAAATCTGGTCAGAGCTGATACGGCTGTGCAGAACTTTTAGGAGCTTCAGTGCGCTGTTTGTAGTGCCACCAGAGTATATCAGTAGGAGCAGCACTGGTGTATGCTGCGCCACCAGAGTATATCAGTAGGAGCAGCACTGGTGTATGCTGCGCCACCAGAGTATATCAATAGGAGCAGCACTGGTGTATGCTGCGCCACCAGAGTATATCAGTAGGAGCAGCACTGGTGTATGCTGCGCCACCAGAGTATATCAGTAGGAGCAGCACTGGTGTATGCTGTGCCACCAGAGTATATCAGTAGGAGCGGTGCCGGTGTATGTTGTGCCACCGGAGTATATCAGTAGGTGCGGTGCCAGTGTATGTTGTGCCCCCAGAGTATATCAGTAGGAGTGGCGCCGATGTATGTTGTGCTACCATAGTATGTCAGTAGGAGTGGCGCTGGTGCATGTTGTGCCACTGGAGTACATCAGTAGGAGCAGCGATGGTGTATGCCATACACAAGATGGCAGCAGTCACAGAACTGACAAGTGTTTGCTTCCCCGCTCCCTTGAACTGCTGCTTAGTGGGTTGGGGAGCTCCATTGAAGGCTATAGTTTGTTTTTGGTACCCCAGTGTGCCTGACAGAAAAGCAGCAGAAGCGCTGCTTCGAGCTTTCATCTCTGGAGCCCCAGACACCAGTGGGGGACTGAAAACAATGCTTCCCTTGTTCCTTACCTTATTTTCCAGACCAAAAAATAAACCTCTTTGGTTATTTTTCTGCAGTTGCTAAAGTATTTGCCATTATTGTGTAGTGTAATATTTGCATGTTTATAGTGATAAGTGGGAAGGGGATTGTGTTACTAATCTGTCCGAACCTAGTCTGGCACTTAATTTTGGTCTGGCAACCAGAGTTCACAAGTTTCGGCCAAAAACAGTTTGGGTTTGCATTCCCCCCTCCCTTGTGAATATTCCACCACTAAATACTTGATTGAGATTTAAAGTTTGCCACGTGAGCATATTATTAGTGGTAAGTCACTAATTGCATTTTTGTGGAGGGCGTGGCTTGGACCCTGGAGTGATGGCTGTGTGAGTTTTTCGCTCTGTCCCAACCTAGTGCTATTTTGGAGTTGTTTTGCTGGAATGCCAGACTGATGCACACAAATATTCACTGGGAAACCCAGCTTTACTCCTACGGAGGCTAGTGCTGCTGTTAAATTGTGGGGAACTATGTTGGCAGACTAAATATGAATCACGAGAAATCCGGAGAGGTATGAGGCGGTAGACCATATAGGCCAGAGTGTGGGGGAGCGGCAGATCCATTAGATTACTCTGCCAGTTGGAGCTAGTGAGGCAGGGCTTGGGAGCATCGGAGGCTCGTTTACTGCTGAGGAAGCTACCAACAAATAGTGTTTTGGTTTCTGGATAGACGGGGGGACACGTCCTAAAGATGGAGGCCGCAGGAGTCACTGAAACGGGACAGGCTACTCAACTCCCACTGCCCTCCCAAGAGCAAACCCTAGTCGGAGAGGCATTAGCCAACATTACCAAGATGCTGGAAGAGCTCCTGGTGAGAGTGGACAGCATAGGGGCAACCGTGGCTGGGAATGTGGCTGATGTACAGAAACTGGTAGATCAACAGAACGTTCTTGAACAGCGCACAGAGGAGCTGGAGAGACAGCACCTCATGGTGCTGAAAAGGCTTAAAGACCATGAAGATAAGCTCGCCAGGTTGTGGCAAAGGACAAAGGATCAAGAAAATAGGAGCAGGAGGAACAATATTCTGATCCTTGGGGTGCCAGAGGGGGCTGAAGGGCCGAACATGGAGAAGTTCCTGAATGACTGGTTACCGCGGCTTCTAGGTGAGAGGTGGAAGGAACCTGTGGGGGTGGAGAGAGCACATCGGGTAGTGGGCAGGCCTGATGGTGCAAATGGGCCCAGAACAATCATTGCTTACTTGTTGAAATACTCTGTAAAGGAAAAGGTTCTGAGGGCCACGAGGGAGCTAGGGGAGATCACCTGGAAGGGCAACATAATCTCATTTTATCGGGACTTTTTTCAGGAGATGGCAATGAAGAGGAAGGCATATGGTCCTTTGAAGAAAAATCTGGCTGCTAACTCTTTCCAGTACAGGTTCAGGAGGCTGACTGCCCTGCAGCTGTCTAAGGATGGCAGGTCATTCCTGGCTGAATCTCCCAAAGAAGCTGAGGCCTGGGTAAACAGTCAATGGCCAGGCTTGCTGCCAAGGTCCACTCTTCCCAGACGCCCTCTGGACCCCGAAAGAACACCTGCTAAAGGGTTCAGACAGAAGGGGAAATAGACCCCAGGAAGATGGTAATTCTGACCGTTCAGGCCCTGTCGCAAAGGAGACCTCATCGTTTCCCCCCCTCAGGTTCGCAACAGGCAGACAAATGCCCCGAGGCCCCCCCCAAGATTGTGGTGCATACCTACGTAAAAGATATGACAACAAGGGGCAAGGTGATCGAACAATCTTCCCCGCACAGGGTCGACAATGACAATGGGCTAGGAGTCCTCACAAGCTCGTAACAAGTAATGTGGAAGCCTCTCCTTCTGCCAAACTCCCCAGAGTGGAAGCCGAGGTTACAGTAACAAATGCAGCTCCATCTTTATGGATGGAGGAGGTCGAGGAATCTATGGAGGGCATGGAAGTTTTGGACTGGGATGCAGAAGCTGAGAATAATGAGCAAGAAGCTGTCGTAGAAGTGGGCCTCCTGAAGCCTGGGACTAAATCCTATGCGGAGGCGCTTAACTTGCCTCACTGTGTCTCCATTCCTAGGCCCAAAGAGCAATCCTCGGCATTGGGAGCAGAAGGCTGAGCAGACCTTTGGCTACTTTGGCTTAACCAATTTGTGACTCTCACTTTTTATTCCCTATTAGCAGGTTAAGAGGGAGTGGAGTAGCACGCGTAGATAATGTATCCTGCTGACGCACTCCTATCTCTCCCCCTCCATTTCGAGTGATGTTACGTCGGGGATCCAGGGGTAGTGTGATGTAGACCCCCCCCCCATGGGAGTTTCCATAGTCCTGCCTAATTCTCCCTATGCGCATTTCTTACTCCTTCTTTTTTAACATCCCCCAGGCCCTGGATAGCCGCGGGATTAACACACAGGGGCATGAAGACTTGGGTAGACAAATTTTTGATCCGGCAGAGGGGGCCCCAGTCGAATGGCTGAATGGAGTGCCAGGCATCTGTCACTTGTACCCCCCTTAGATAGGTTCCCCCTCAAACTCCTAAAGTATTAACAAGCTAGCACTAGCCTGAACACCCTCTTCCCCCTTCGTTATTTTTCCTTTCTTCCCCAAGACCCCCTCCCCCCCTTCCCCAGTAGATAGGCAGTTGGTAGCTGCCCTACTAGTAAGGCAGTCTTTGTTTTTCTTTCACCTGGATCCTCCGGATCACGCTGAGTCACAGGATCCATGAGGCCAGGTTGGGACAGGTTACCTTCATTTTGTGTAACTCTCCCTCGACACCCCTGGTGTCTGAAGCAGTGTGGCATGAGGCACCCTCTATGTGGGTGACTTCTTTCACATGTTTACTTCAACATCAGCAACTGTTGTGATTTAGGGTGTTTCAAGAAGAGACTAGATTTATTGTCTTAGTTTTGAATTTTGCAACCTTAAGATTGTTATATAACTTAACAGAGATTGTGTGTGTGTTTCTCTCTCTAATCTGTCTCCAACTAGGTGGGATTCAGGTGGAATAATAATTATTCACATTCTGAACCCCTGCTGCATTGATAATGCTGCCGCTACCAGTGGGATACAGCAGTCAGACAGGTATTCTCCCCTACCCTGATTTCTGGGCCACGGTGTCTGATACCCCTAGAGAGACATCAGGGTGAGTACTGAAATATTCTTAATTATCACTGTTCCCTGGAGGTATGGCAATGAGTGCAAAACCTTTGTTGGGTCACAGATGGAGGTGCATCTCCTGGAATGTGAAGGGATTTAGCCATCCAGCTAAAAGAACTAAAGTTCTACAATTCCAGAACTCTAAGGGGACGGATGTGGCCCTCCTCCAGGAGGTGCACCTTCCCATCTGGACTGTGCAGTGGCTGAAGAAGCTCTGGGTGGGGATGGTGATCTCCAGCTGTGCCACAACCAAATCCAGGGGAGTGGCCATTTTAATAAGGAAATCTGTGCCATGGGTAGTAGAGGATAAGCGCTCGAACTCACAGGGGAGCTGGATTGCAACTTGGATATTATATCCGGGAGGTTGGCTACTGATGACCAAGTCTATGGCCACAACACGGATTTTGGGAAGATATACTCAGACCTCAGCCAAGCCTTCACGGACTTGAAGAGTGGCTTCTCGGACGTCCCCATCTTACTTGGAGGGATCACAATTTAGTCTTAGACATCTTCCTTGATAAATCCCTACCCACCCCACAAGCTCATCCCAAGGCCTTAGCCAGTCTTACCAACTTGATGACAGAATGGAGCCTGTATGACTCTTGGAGGAGGGCCAACCCACAGGGGTGAGACTATTCTTTTTATTCATCAGTACACCATACGCATAGTAGACTGAACTTCTGGCTCACAAACTATGCTGCAGAGCCAGGGGTCACTGATGCTTCAATAGGTAGCATATTAATCTCAGACCATGCACCAGTCTCCATCTTGTACTCTCCACTGGGCCTGGGTGCTCCTTCCACAAGATGGCATTGCAATCATACCCTGCTGCAAGACAAAACCTTTCAAGCCTATATTAAGAAGGAAGCTGAAAATTATTTCACCCTTAACACCCCGGGAGAAACCAAGGCTTCGGTGGTGTGAGAGGCATTTAAAGCTGTCCTGTGAGGAAGAATTATATCTTTCACTGCCGCCAAGAACAAGGCCAGGGCAAAGAACATCTCTTCGCTGCAGACAGAGCTTGCGACTCTGAAGAGACAGTTTAAAGTAAACTCTCAAGATCTGCTTAACTCCCCTCTCCTGTCTGCCATAACCATATAAAATACCAACTAAATACCTAGCTAAATGAGAAGGCTGCTTGGCAGCTAATTTGAGCTAAACACAAATCCTGGGAGGGAGGGGACAAGGGGGGCAAACTCCTTCCGTATTACCTTAGCAAGCAGCAAGCATCCTCTAGAATTCTAGCTCTGAGAAACCCGCAGGGCAGGGTAGTGTCTACACCCAAGGCCATTAATGAGGTAATGCAGAACTATTATCAAGAGCTCTACTGATCTAAAGCCCAGCTATCAGACGAGGAACTAGTTGCCTGGCTATCTAAGCTGTGTGATGGGGTCTCTCTCCATAAACTTTCTCCAGAGCAGAGGGTGGCTCTAGATGCTCCGGGTACTGTGGAGGAACTTCGCTCCGCATTGTCCCAGATGGCCAAAGAAAAAGCACCAGGTCCAGACAGTATGACAGTGGAGTTATACCAACTACTACGAACAGAAATTACTGTTCCACTCTGGCAGGCTCTACAAAAAGCTCAGGCATCCACAATTCTCCCTCCCACCATGCGGGAGGCTCTGGTGACCTTAATTCCTAAGAAATCCTCTGATGCACTGGATTGTGCCAATTTTCAGCCCATTTCCCTGCTGTCGGTGGATACCAAACTGCTAGCTAAGGTCCTGTCAAACAGGCTTACCCCGCTTTTACCAATAGTGATACACCTCTCACAGGCAGGTTTTTCTAAGGGGAAATCAGGGGCAGGCAACCTTTGACTAGTCCTTAACTTAAAGTGGCTAGCCTTGCACGCGGACACACCTACAGCAGCCTTGGCTATAGATTTTGCCAAGGCTTTTGACTCTTTAGAGTGGGGATACCTACATGCAGTATTACCTCTTTATGGGTTTGGGCCTGGGTTTTGTTCCTGGGTCTCCACTTTATACCACCTGCCCACAGTGAAAATTGTAACCAACCGAGATGTATCCCAGCCCTTCTCTTTACAGAGGGGCACTAGACAAGGCTGCCCTCTCTCCCCCCCTTCTTTTTATCTTGGCACTGGACCCCCTGATATGGAAGCTTCTGAGTACCCCAGATATTACTGGAATCCCTGTGAAGGAGCACTATTTCCTGGTAAATGCCTATGCAGACGATATGTTGCTTACCATGTTTAAACCAGAACGCTCCATTTCTATAATTCTTTAGGTGTTACAGGAGTTTGCCTCCCTGTCCGGACTGGTAATTAACCAAAAGAAGACAATTTTATCCCCTCTGAACACAAGGTGCAGTAGGGAGTGTCTGAGAAATACAGACATTACCTGGGCACTGAGGGATTTTCATGCCTTGGGATTTATATTCCCTCCACCTGGCGGGACATAGAAAAGGTAAACTTTCCCCCCTGAAAGCAGCCATCATGGCTGAGGTTCAGAGATGGAGAAGGTTGCAGCACTCCTTGAAGAGTAAGATAGAGGCCATCCATATGTTCGTTTTTTCTAGGGTTTCGTACCTCCTTAGTAACATCCCCACCCCCCTAACCCCTAGGCCCTTCCAATAACTAGATAAACTTATTTCCTCCTTCTTATGGGAAGGCAAAATGGCATGTTGGAGCTGGGCCAAACTATGGGCACATTGGACCAGGGGAGGGCTGGGGCTCCCATGGTTTATGGGATATCACCTGGCCTTCCGTATGGCCCAGGCTACCAGTTGGTTTGCTGCCCCCTTGTCCCCTCCTCCTCAATGGGTTCGATTAGAAGCAGCCCTCCTACCCGATAATGCACTCTTTTCTCTGCTCACCGACAAGAGGCTGTCAGGAGGCATGCTTACGCCTGTCATGACAGAGACCTGCAGGGCATGGCGATGGGCAATGGCCCTCATGGGTACCCCAAGAGAACCATACCTTCCTCTGACTGCGTATGCCCCTCTATGGAATAACCAACTCATAAAGGTAGATCGCAGACCAGTACACTGGAAACACTGGGCCTCTAGAGGTATACGGGTGGTGGGGGATCTCCTCCTCCCTGATGGGGCAACAATTATGTCTTTTGAACAGATGCGAGAGAGATACAGAATAAAAACTCAGGATTTCTGCAGGTACCTTCAAATCCAGAGGACAAATGCCTCTCTTTTGCGGTGCCTGCAAGCACGGGGAGGTGAAAATGCTTGACCACCCTTCATGAACCTGGTAAGAGTAGAGGCTTGGTGGGAACTTTCTATAGGGTAATAAGGGATGCCCAACCCGATGCTACACTGACCAGTCGTACAGCCTGGCAAGCTGAACTTCGATGCCCCTTTTCCCAGCAGCACTGGGGTGACTGCTTGAAAGCTATCCATCTGGCATATGAGCTCATCAAAAGCCAACTGATTCAATTGAAAATCCTTCTCAGGTGGTATAAGACACCTGCAGGGCTTTACAAATTGAACATTATGAAACACGATAAGTGCTGGAGGTGCAATGCCTCCCCGGCTCACTTACTCCATATTTTATGGGCATGCCCAGCAGTTCGGGGGTTTTGGCAACAGGTGCTGGAGGACTGCTCAAAAATTGTCAGTAGACCCTTGTCAATTGCCCAGCCCACTCTGGTTCTGGGGGATGTTTCTACCCTGGGCCCTTTGTCTGCGCCCACCAAGGCCTGGGTGCTGGTGGCTATCATGGAAGCCAAGAAGGCCATATTGATGAAGGGGCGGTTTCCTACCCCTCCTATGATTACTTGCTGGTGGGCAGCTATGGTGAGGCTGGCTAATTTTGAAAGACTTTCAGCGACTGGGAAAGGCCATCTTTCCAGGTTTCATAAAAAGTGGGATGCATATCTGCATTCACATATCTGTGTGATTCCACCCCCCACCAAAACCCTCCGATAATCTAAATTGTGATGTCTCCCATCCTTTACTAATAACTTTTTTATATGTATCTTTTCCTCAAGCAATGGATGCCCAGTGTCGGGAGTAGACCTTGTAATCTCCTCGTATTGTCTAGACCACTGCCAGTCTGTCCTTATTACCTACCCCGGTGTCACTTGTCTCAGATCCTCCTTCTGAAAGGATTACCATGGTATGGTTAATAAGGAGAAATACGAAGACCCTGGCCCATGTCACTTTAGTTTAGAGTGCATATGGCTAGTCCCGGGAGATCCTCCTGGTTGGACTATGGTGCAAGTTTTAGAAGCTGACTGGTACATATAAGCATGTTTTAAAGCAATGGGAACTTAATGTGTGGGTGTGCACTGTATAAAGTGGATAGTAAGTAAGATGTAAACCTCATAGCTGATATTGCTAGGTGATATCCCATTTATGTGTATGATGTTTCTGTGTGTAAACATGCTTGTGATGCCTGTGTTTATAAGCAGGAGGCATACCTGAGTGCCTGTACTGTGGTTGGATGTACTTGGAAAACTAATACAATTTTATATGATAAAAAACTAATTGCATTTTTGTTGAATGTAAGGTTGCACTGTGATTTTGCATGCGTATGGGGACACTGTAGTGAGGTACTGCATCTCAGGGGGCTGTAATGCTCCGACACCAGGCTGACTTAAATTTTACTGTGGGTGTAGGCACCATGGTGAACTTAAAAGACCTGGATTCAAACCCCCCAATCAGGGAAATCATACCCCAGGACCCTCAACCTTGTTGATCCCATGAGACAGGGGTAGTAACTGCAACATCCACAGTGAGCTGGTTACATGCAGTTTCAGCATGGCATGGGGTGCTGCCTTACTCAGTTTACAGTACAGTCCTTTAAAATGCTACTAACAGTGCCTGGCATGCCACTCTAGTTACCAGGTTTCTGGTACCTGGACGAGCATGCCACTGTAGGTGTCGGGTTTTTAGCACCTGGACCAGCATGCCACTGTAAGTGCTTGACATGCTGCTGTAGATGTCGGGTTTCCAACACCTGGATTGGCATGCCAGTGTAAGTGCATGACAAACCACTGTAAGTGGTGTATTTCTGGAGCATGAAAATGTATAAGAACAGCACTCCTGATGAAAATCAATAAAGGAAAGTAAATACCTTTGTTAATTTATTTTTTGGGGTGGGGCGTTTTGGTCCTCTCCTTGAAAATTATTTATGACTCAACACCATGCGATGGTCACAGTCATTCTTAGCTGGTCCAAAGTGTAACCTCACTTATACGCGTTTTTGGGGTGGGGTGTTTGATCCTCCCCTTGAAGATTATTTATGATTCATTCAACACCATGCGATGGTCACTCACAATCATTTTCAACTGGTCCAACGTGTAACCTCACTTATATGGGGGTGGGGGTTGGGCAATCCCTCCTCAGGCTGACTATCCTTGAACTGTTACTAGTCAATTTAGCTTTAAATACATTAGAAAAAAGGATTTTCCAGACACTGCAAGTCTCAATGGCATGCTAGTTCCAAGTGCCAGAAATCCAGCACTTGGACCAGCATGCCACTAAAAGTGCCAGTCATGCCACTTCAGGTGCTGGTTTTCCGGTACCTGGACCAGCATGCAAGTAAGACATGGTGGTGTCAGACTGGGTTCCAGCCCCTTCTCAATCTGCAGAAAGATAAGCAAGACCCGTACCTCTCAACTGTGTTTGATTTTCAGGGAGAACTGTGATTTTGCTTCAAAATTTTACTCTCTCCTTCCTAAAATCTGTGGTTTTGTAACTGAACAGTGGGGACTGTAAGTACAAAATGTCAAAGGTACAGACTTGTTCTTTTTCAGAAAATGCATCATATTCTATTAGCTTTCTGGGCAAATATTACCAGTTTATAAGATGTGCCCCTGATTTTGTGTATTTGTTTCCTAATACTATTAAGCTTAGTCCCTTATTTAAAAGGAAAAGGTTGACAGCTATGGCAAGATCAGAAGAAACATAATGTTCACTCCTCAGATCTGAATCCAACACATCTTTATGTATTCCATTTCCATTTGAAAATTAAGAACAGGATAGCACATAATTGTGTGAAATACAAAAAAGCTCCTCTTTCCCAATCCCTAACATGCCCTGCTGCTCTTCTTTGTACTACTATTCGTCCTGACCAGGTCAAATGACAGGGAGCATTGCCCAGCAACTCCACATGTAACAGGTGTTACCAGAGTGACACCAGAGAAGCACACCCGAGACTAAGAAAGACGCAATGAATCCTAGCTCTAGAGGATAGCAGGTATTGTGGAGATGAAGGCAGGTGATCCCGAAAGGACTGTGCTGGTGTCCTTGAGGAGTCCTGTATATGGCCAACAGAAAGAGGATGAGAGAATGCTTCGTGGATCAAAGAGGACTAGTTCTTTGAGGAAGAAATCTGTTTGAGCGGAAGAAAAAATGATGTGCTTGTTCAAAAATCCTTAAAGATGATGGAGTTGGAAAGGCAGAGGGTCCAGAAGGAGTTGACAGTGGAGGATGCTAAAGCTTTTCTGCTGAAGACCATCAAGAAAGTCTGGGGGGTAGCCAGGAATTTTAAACTTGTACTCAAAACACTGACAGCACTGTTGCCCCCCTCATCCCTGAATGGCACTGTTGCGCCCCCCCCCATGGGTACCTAAACATAGAATCAAAATATGCAGTACCCCACCACACAAATAATAGGCCCATCCCCCATTTCAAGCAGTACTGGTAATCTCTAGACTGCTTACTAAGTTTATATATTTTATCTAATATCTAATAATTGTCTATCAACTGTCTCCTAAGCTCATTCATCCATTTAACATGTACTATGAACCTGCATTATGAACTCATGACATTTCTGTGTGCTAATTTATGCATCTGACCTTGTTTTGCTGTTGAGAAACTTCAATAAATATGTTTTTAAAAATGTTTGTCCATCATTCAGTTCACTTTTTAGAACTATAACTCACACAAGGAATCAGCAACCCTCTCAGCATTCCCTTGGGCATAGATCTCTGTAGTAGCTGTGATGTCACTGCATGAACAGTGATGCAATGCTCTACATACAAGATAACAGATTACATGTTTGCTATATAATTTTTTATTTACATAATGTAACCAGGAGCTAAGCGGACCAGTAATGTAGCCAGAGGCTAATCAGACAGTTTAAGTGCCAAACCCACAGAGGCCTGTATAGATGAAGAGGGTTCCAAAACTTGTGATGTGTACTTTCTGACATTCAGGAAAACTCCACTGGCACCCATGCCTATGGGTGCCTAAGCTTTTGCAATACAATCAAAATCAAACATCCGATTTACACTGGCAGACAGGGGAGGGAAAGGGGAAATTATTTAACCAGGAAAGGCACACTAAGCCAGAACTTGCTTCCAGGTGCAGAATGGGAGCACAAGGAAGTTATCGACTTGCTCAGGATCACACAGTATGCAAGTGGGGGCTGATGGGATTCAGACCTAGGTCTCCAGGTTTGCAGTTCAGTGCCCTTAACCACGAGGCTATACTTGGATTGGAAGTCAGTCAGGATATATAGATATAGATATGCATGTTGGACCCTTGATGATCTAGCCCCACCCTGTCACACCTGAGCTCTTTCATGGAGCCTAATCCACCCTGATGGATGGTACCCTAGCTCACAGTGGGCTGGAAGGTAGAGGCAGATAAATATGTTATTTAAACTGCCACCCACTGTAAAGAGGATACAGCAGTTCCTGGACTGCTATATCCTACAGTTGCTGTCTCACACAATTTCTGACTCAGTTCTGCCACATGACTTGCCCAGTTTCCATGTGGAGTTCTATGGCTACAGCCATAGTTAGGGAATGCGGGGTGCTACCCATTTCAATTTAATGAGTTTCTAGTTCTGTATCTGTTAGTTCTTGTATCCCTCTTGAACATGTAATTCTTAAGGACTAATTAACAGGATCATTATATTCTCAAAAATACTGGATAGAGTTATGGAGAAAAGCAGTAAGAAGAGATGTTTAATTGGGCAACTGAAGATTTTAAGGGGTCACTCTGATCTGGGGACCCTGCCAGTATCATGGTGTGGCATAAGTCTTTTCATGTTTCTGCTTACCACATTTCACCTGCCAATAATCGAGATCTAAAATATTGTACAACTACATTTTCAATTCACTATAAACAAAATCATCTGTTGGTATATAGGGTTATAAGAATTAATTTATAATATTGGGTTTATTTGCAGTCTTAATGTATAGCTGTTTCATTCTTTATTTACAAATGCATGCAAATAGAGCACACTGAGCCAAAGCATGTGTGATAAGGGTCAGAGTTGCATAAGAAAGAGTGTAGGGACGGTAGACAGAGCACCACTGAGGCACAGCTTGCATGATCAGGGGCAGAGTTGCACACGAAAGAGTGTAGTAATGGTATGTAAATACAGCACACAAAGTCAGAGCTTGTGTGATTAGGGGTAGATCTGCAAAGGAAAGTGTGTAGAGATAGTAATATATAAAATATGCATCTACAAAATAAAATAAAAAAAATCAGTATTTACTGGCATTGTGCAAAAATACATGACAACAGTCCCAAAGTGTAGAACATAGATCACAGGTAAAAAAAAGGTCCAAGCAACAGCAAGGGGAGGCGAGCCATAGCTTGGGCTGATGCATGTTTGTAAATACATGAATAAACATCTGAATTTGCACTTGCTGTTACTTGGACCTTTTAATTTTTACCTGTGTTCTGCCATCTGTGAGCTACACATTGTGACTTTTTTTTCTGGTGTACTTGGGTTGGCCACCCATCAGTGTTTAGCACCATTTAGCTGCAGCAATTTACTGTTTGGATCTTATACAAAAATTCATGAAACTGCATGAGGTGTTTGAGGGCTGATTGCTGGTGAGTCACTGCAGGACTGAGATCATCCTTTGTTTCTGAAGCTGGAAGCAGAAGAGAGAGAAAGAAAAGAAACTGGGCTCCCCTAGGCTTAGCTGACATTTTCAGACAAAAGGACACATACAGCTAAACTTTTTAATCAGGACCTTTTTCTTAGCATTTAGCGACAAAGTCCAGAGTAAAGGTTTTAGCTGTATCTGTGCTTCTGAAGTTCTGACAATGTTAACTAAGCCTTGGAACCACTGCTTTTCTCTCTTTTGCTTTCAGCCTCAGAACCAGTCCTGTGACTCACTGCAATCAGCCCTCAATTCAGATATTTCTCCTCAGATCATCAGACCACTCCCATACAATCTTCGTAGGTGGGTCGCCTACCTCCGCTCCTGTGAGACACCTATCTCATCTTGCCGGCCTCACTCCCCTCCACTACCACAGTAGTCCTAGCCTCCTGCTGTTGCTATGCCCAGCTCCTTGCTGCACCATCAGCTGCTTAACCTGCTCTTATCAGTGATCCTCAGTGTTGGTGACACTGGTGTTCTGTCGGCTGACTTCTGGGCAGCTGCTACTAGCTGGCTTCCTTCTCAGTCTGGTAGTCGCACTGCATGGGCTGCACATTGTTACTGTTGGCAGAGTTGGTACAGCATGCCACAGTCTTCACAGCAGCACAAATCTACCTGTGTTTGCTGTAAGAAGAAACTGCAATGGTGCTGTAGTGAAAGGGATGGTCATTTAAACCTCCTGCTGACTGGCTTGCTACATTTAAAACAGCCAATCAGCATAGGCATAGCCACCCTTTCCCAAAGCAACCTATAGTAAATGTGGTGCTCAAGCAGAAGGCCAATTGGCATGTACTGGTGGCAGCATCCTAAGCCAATGAGAGACTGCGCTCCAGGCTGTCAGTGCAGAAATGCACCTCCCCCTCAGTGGTCAGGAATCAGGATGAAGCAGATTCTAGAGTTGGAGGCTACTTACTGTGTGGTATAGTTTTGGTGTGTGTTGCCATCCTTCCCCCCATGACTTATAGTCACCAGCCGAAATCCACCTTGTTTGTTTACTTTTCATGTCAAAAAGCCAACCCCAGAAAATTAACAGCCCAGGTTGTTTTGTTGCCCCTATACATAGCTGCTCATTTTGCTTTACTTACCCCCGGGATTTTTTACAATATGGACGGCCCACACCCTGTGAGTACTAGTGTATACTGACCACAAATAGTGACTGAGTAGGTCCAAAGATGGACTGCTGCCAGATCTGAGTTGCGAACTCGTGCGTGGTCTCAAATAAGCAGATTTATAAATTGTGCCTTTACACACACCTAACAAAATTAAAAGTAAACCATCTGTTTGAACAAGAAATGCAGCAGTTCTGTTTAAAATGCAGAAGTGCTGCATTTAAGTAGTGCATCAGCGGAGAGGAGGGGGGCATTCGTATCATGGAGGGGACCTCCATCCGCAGAGGGCAGGGCAGGAAGATCCAGCATGGCAGAGCAATGGAGCCAGTGCTAAGCAGAAGTCACTGCATCACTGTAGGAGAACACAGGGACGCCTTCCGCTGATGGTCCATTTTCTCATCTACAGTGATGGCAAAATGACTGTGGAGCTCGGCCCATGCAGCAGTAACAATGAACAGTAAAGATGCACCAGCCTTACATGCATAGTAACTGACTCAAGACCCAGATGACTCCAAAGGCTCACATTCTGTAATCTCACTCCATTGTCACTACTCCATTCACTCCCCATCCAGTCACTGAAGAATGTGACCCTTTTTAAAACAGTAAGCCATGCCTTTGGTGACTCTACCCAGCTGCACTTGATCAGATTATTCAATAGGCAGGTACCCAACTGAATAGCTGAACTGAAAGATGGCTAGGTGGGGCATAATCATCGAGCTGTGTTTTGCACAGCACAGCAGCGCAAACAATTTGGAGGTCAAACAAAGTGAAACAAAGTAGAGTCAGCTGAAAACAGAGCCTGCCACACTCCAGAGATTCACGCTCTGTTACCACACTCTGCTGCAGAATTTCCATTCTGCATCAATAACAGAGAATGGTTTCCTTTTCTGACTTGTAGACCATTTCCCTGGTGGCTCTGCCACAACTGCTATTGATCAGAATCTTCAGCAGACAGATACACAATAGGATAGCTGGCAAGAGCAATGGTCTGGTGCAGCAGGTTCAAAGCATTATATTTTACATACAAGTTGTTTTTGTAGTACAAAAGGACCACTTGGCCCTCTTGGTCTACCCAGATGATTCTTGCCTAGTCTGACTCCACAGGCCATTTTCTAACTTGTAGACCATGCAACTGGCAGCTCTGCCGCAGCTGCTATTGATCAGATTCTTCAGCTGGTAGGCACATGATAGTATAACTGACATAAACACCACAGCAGTACAGTCCAACAACTGGGTGTTGAATCAAGATGAAACAGATTGGAGTTAGATGTAAACTGAGCCTGCCACACTCCAGATATTTACACTCTGTCACCGCATTCCATTGATACCACTCCATTCACGACCACTCATGGAAGAATGGGAACCTTTTTAAAGCTATACTATAGATATTGTCCCTTGTGGCTCTGCCACAGCAGCTAATGGTCAGATATTTCAGCAGGCAAGCACATGATAGGATAGCTTGACTGGGGGATGGGTAGGAGAAGCAGAGTCACAGAGCTTTAGTTTTAAACAGCAAAGCAGCTCAGT
Source organism: Neoceratodus forsteri (assembly GCA_016271365.2). Taxonomy (NCBI): domain Eukaryota; kingdom Metazoa; phylum Chordata; order Ceratodontiformes; family Ceratodontidae; genus Neoceratodus; species Neoceratodus forsteri. The sequence goes on along the minus strand of CM028131.1, from coordinate 964,942,912 downwards.
CAAAAAATGTGGAGTTTAAACAAGGTGAAACAGAGTGGAGCCAAGTGGAAACAGATCGTATCCCACTCCAGAGACGCACACTCTGTCACACTCCATCACCATCGCTCCATTCTCTACCACTACAGAAGAATCTGTAAAGATTAAGAACACACCCCTGGTGGCTCTGCCATGGCTGGCTTTTGGTTGGCAGGCACACCATGTGATGACTGGACTGGGGGGTTACCACGTGGAGCAGAGTCACACAGCTGTGTTTAACACAATGCAGTCAAATAATCTGGAGCTGAAACAAGGTGAAACAAAGTAGAGTCAGATGGAAACAGAGACTGCCACTCTAGAGACTCACACTATGTTTCTACACTCCATTACCACTGCTGCATTCTCCACTGTTCACAGAAGAATGGGACCATTTTTAAATTTGCAGACCATGCTGCTGGCAGCTCTGCCACAGTCACTATTGGTCAGATTCTTCAGCAGGCAGGCAATTGATAAGATAGTTGGCATGGGGGATGGCAGGAAGCTGAGTCATAGAGCTGTGCTTTACACAGCACAGAAGCATGAAGTTATTTGGAGTTAAAACACGGATCAGTGGGGAGTCAGTTGAAAACTGAGTCTGCCACACTGCAGATACACTCTATTGCCACACTCTGTTACCATCACTTTGTTTGCCATCTCCTTTTTAATTATTTTTATTAACAACAAACAGGAATTCATTTCAATAGCTTGCAGTTGGCAAAATGTTAGGCTGATCATACATATGAAGTCAGAATACTTTAGGCAATGGCTTTTACAATATAACTGATCCCCTGAAATAGCAAAATGTAATTAAAACAGTTCTTGAGCAAGACATCTTCTGTAGGGGACATTTCAGGGTAAAGGTAGGAATCACAAAAAATTAAATGAAAGGACCAGTAGTCCTTCATTGAGATCAGCACAAATCTCAAAATAAAGATGTCAGTACTAGGGCAATTACCACATGACACACCTTTATTAAGATATCATGTAAAGAACGTAGAAAGAAGCTTTTAGCTAAAGTACACAATTCCTTCAGGTGCAAACATAAATAGCATGTGCAAACAATGCCTGAAAGTGCAAAACAAAGCATACACAATGAAGGTATCCACAGAAAAAAGCAGAGAAAATCCCGTCCCCACAGCTGCTACACACCAAACAAACAATGCATAGATACATAGATACATAGACAGTGTCGGCAGATAAGGGCCTGTGGCCCACCCAGTCTGCCCATTTGAGCTTGTAAGTTCAGTTTATGTTTTCCTAGAAGTCTGTCGCCCCTTACCCCTGACCTCCAGAATTCCTTTGTGTCTATCCCATGCATTCTTAAATCCCGTGATTGTTTCAGCCCCCACCACTTCCTCTGGCAGGGTGTTCCACTTGCCCACCACCCGTTCTGTGAAGAAATTCTTCCTCATGTTTCCTCTGAATAGTCCTCCTCCAACTTCATCCCATGCCCTCTAGTCCTGGAACATCTTTTCACTTAAAATAGTGTATTCCTGCACCCTGTTCCTCCCTGTAAGATACTTGTATGTCTCTATCATATCCCCTCTCTCCCTCCTCTCCTCCAGGAGTACATATTCAGTTCCTTCAACCTGTCCTCATAGGACTTGTGATGCAATCCATGTACCATCTTTGTTGCCGCTCCTCTGAACCTTCTCTGCCCTGTCTATGTCCTTACGTAGGTAGGGTCTCCAGAACTGTACACTGTACTCCAGGTGGGGCCTCACTAGTGTCTTGTATAGTGGAATTATGACCTCCCTTTTCCTGCTGGTGATGCCCCTGCCTATGCATCCCAGCATCCTATTTGCTTTACCTGCTGCCTTGTCACACTGTTTCCCTACCTTGAGGTCATCAGAGATGATAACCCCAAGATCCATTTCCGGCTTGGTGCATGCTATATCCTAACCCCCCAACTGACATATTGTACCAGGGTTTTTGTGCCCCATATGCTTTATCTTGCACTTCTTTGCATTGAATTTCAACTGCCAAACCCCTGACCAGTCTTCAAGTTTCTGCAGGTCCCTTCTCATTCTGTCTACACCCTCTGGTGTGTCTACTCTGTTACAGAGCTTTGTGTCATCAGTGAACAGTGAAATTCTGCCTTCTAGGTCCTGTGCAATGTCACTGATGAAGATGTTGAATAGGACTGGTCCCAGCACTGATCCCTGTGGTACCCCACTGGTCACTCTTCCCTCTGTGGAGAGACAGCCATTTACCACCACCCTCTGTGTCCTGCCGCCCAGCTAGTTACCTACCCACCACACTACTGTCCTGCCCACACCCATATTCCCAGTTTGTGTAATAGTCTCTATGTGGCACAGTGTCAAAGGCCTTGCTGAAGTCCAGATAGGCCATGTCCACTGCCCTCCCCTGATCCACTTCCCTAGTCACCCAGTCAAAATTCAACGAGGTTGGTCTGACATGACCGCCCCTAGTGAAACCATGCTGCCTTGGGTCCTGTAGTCTATTGACAACAGATGTTCCACCAGTCTCTCCTTCAGTAGTGCTTCCATGATCTTCCCCACTACCGAGGTGAGGCTGACTGGTCTTAAGTTTCCCGCTTCCTCTTTGTTCCCACTTTTGTATAAGGGGACTACATCTGCTGTCCTCCAGTCTTTGGGTACCTCCCCTGTTTCCAGTGATTGGCTAAACAGAATAGCCAGAGGTTCAACCACCACCTCACTTAGTTTTGTAAGGACCTTGGGGTGCACCCCATCTGGCCCCATTGCTTTATCAACTCTTATTACTTCCACTTCCTTCAGGACCCTTTCTTGAGTAAAGGGACTTGAGTTAATTTCTGCACCATTCTCACCCCTTGTACTCCCTTCAGTCCCATTGCCCTCCTCTTCCTCAGTAAAGACTGAGCAGAAATACCTGTTCAATATGTCAGCTTTACTGTTGTCATCCTCCACGCTGCCCCCATCCTCCCCCTTCAGTCTCACTACCCTTCCCTTTGCCTTTCTTTTTTCACTTATGTACCGTAAAAGGTGTTGTCCCCTCTACCCACTGATTTTGCAATGTGTTCTTCTGTCTGAGCTTTGCTTCCCTTACTGACATCCCTGCCTCCCTTTGCTTCTCCTGGTACTGCTCCCTATCCCCTTCTGCCTGTGTCTTTTGTATTGCCTGAATGCAATCTTTTGGCTTTCATCTTTGCTACCTCTTTGAAAACCATAATGGTATCCTCTTCCTTTACTCTTGCTAACCTGCTTAATGCATAATTCTGTTGCTCTTGTAACCCCATTTTAAATACTGCCCACTGTTCCTCAACCCCTGATTCCTGCCCCATTCCCTTAATGCCTCTTTCAAATATCTCCCATTTTCCCAAAGTCTGCCCCTAAAATCCAGGATACGTGTTTTTGTGTGGTTTGGTTCAGCTCTTTCTGTGATTTCAAACCACAATGACTGGTGGTCACTGTTCTCAGGTGCTCCCCACTGTTACCCCATCACACTGTCCCTGTTTGTGAGCACAATGTCCAGTATTGCCTTCTGCTGAGTTGGTTCCATGACCAGTTGCTTGAGGAAGGCACCCTGAAGGGAGTCCAGGATAAATCTGCTCCTAGTTGATGCTGCTGCTGCTGGGATGCTCTAGTCCACGTCTGGAATATTGAAGTCTCCAGCCAGTACTACCTCACCCTTGTCTGCCATCCTTTGGATGGCTATCATCAGCTCCCTATCCGTTTCTTCCTCCTGGACTGGTGGTCTATAGACCACACCTATGCGGATGGCTGGCCCCATTTTCCTTTCCAGCTTAACCCACAGTATCTCGCCCCCATTTTGTTCCTCCTGGATCTCTGTGGCCCTTATGTCATTTTTCACATACAGTGCCACTCCTCCTCCCTTTCTACCTGCCCTGTCTCTTCTGAATATGTTGTAGCCAGGTATGGCCATCTCCCAGTCATGGCTATCATTACACCAGGTTTCAGTGATGGCCACAATGTCCAGGTGTGACTGCCCTATGGCAGCCTCCAGATCTTCCATCTTGTTGCTAAGGCTCCTGGCATTGGCACACATGGCTTTCCAAGATTTGACCTCCCTAGACTGTTTCACTGTTGTACTCCAGCCCCTTCCTTGGTTGTCCTTTATCCCTTTTTCTCCTTGTTGTCTGCCCTTCTGCTGAATTTTGCCCCTTTTCTGCCGTTCCACCTCTTGGGCGCTAATCTCCATCTTTTGCACACTGCTTTGTAGAGATAGCCACTCTTCTGGTTCACTGGTTCCAGTGCTAGCTGTGGGGGGGGGTGAGCAAGTAGGTACCCTCCTTGCTGGCCTGCCACTCCCCTTTGCTAGTTCAAGCGCTTGTCAATGTAGCATATAAACTTATCATTGAGTGCTTGGATTCCCCTCCAGGATGGATGCAGGCCGTCAGGCTTGAACAAACCTCCATCCCTCCAGGTGAGTCCCCAGTCACCAATGAATCCAAACTCTTCCTCACAGCACCAGTTCTTCAACCATGAGTTAAAGTTCCTGGTGCATGCACCCCTATGCTCTCCCTTGCCTCTCACAGGTAGTACTTCGGTGAATGCAGTAGGCTGTGTGCTCAAAAAAAAAAAACCTGACTGTAGTCAAAAATAAATGTCCTTCTTCTTCTGCAATAGTCATTATGGACCACTGACTGAAGTCACAATATGTCCACTGTATGAAGACAAAATAAAAGGATGCCAAAAACCAAAGAGGTCTCAATGGAGAGCTACACTTGATTTAGCCAAATTCAGATGGATACCAAAATAAACTGTAGTGCAGCGGGGACAGTGTAAAACGCACTCTGCAGGCTGATGGAAATGCTTACGTATTGACCTCCTTCACGGTCATCATCACAGCGCTCCTCTCAATTACAAGCACTGTCTTATAAGTGCAGCCGTGTTTCATATGTGTTCACAATTTGAAGTGCCAGCATATTTTGTTTCAGAACAAAGTAGAGAATCTGTACTCGACTATCTCCCATGAAGGGGGGTTAGCAGCCCTGGAAAAGGGGCTACAACAAAGTGAACAAAATAAGCCACCAACAGAATACATTATAGATTTGGCCAGATTTGTTTTGGAGACAAATTATTTTTGGTTTAATGGCCAGTATTTTGTACAAAAAAAAGGAACTGCCATGGGTACAACCTTCACTCCAAGCCTGGCAAATCTGTATATAGGGGAATGGGAAGAAAAAAATATATATGATAGAACACATAACCCCTTTTATGGCAACATAAAATTCTGGAAACGATATATAGATGATTGCCTTATGATATGGTACAGAGAGGAACGAGAGTTGATCTCTTTTATGGAATATGTAAATCAGACTAGCACACATCTAAAATTTACGTTTGAATGCAGCCATGTACCGATTCCTTTTTTGGATATTATGATAACCAAAAACAATATGAATTTGGAAACTAGCCTTTACAGAAAACTGAGGTCGAGAAATACCTTACTATTATGAAACAGCTGCCATCCAGATTTAATCACTTCAAATATCCGAAAAGGACAATACATAAGGGCAAGACTTGTTTGCTCAACTCAGGATGCTTATAAAACAGCAAAACAAGATTTGACACATTGATTATTAGAAAGGGGGTATGAACCAGACCTTTTGTTGGATACCTTGGAAGAAGTGGACAGGATGGACAGAGAGGCGATTATGGAGCCAAGACATAGGAAAGAGGAGAGAGAGATCAGTTAGTCTTTATCACTGAATGTAACTGTTTAGCCCCCAAAACAGGGAACATTATAAAAAGACATTGGCCCATAATAAACTCTGACCTCAGGCTAAGGAACTTTGGACAGCATTAACCCATGATTACTTATACGAGGGGAAAAAGCCAGAGAGATATGTTGGTTAATGCATATATTCCAGAACAAGATGAGATGCCAAGAATGTGGCTACCATATCCACCAGTGGGCAATTACAGATGTGGGCATATTGTACACTGTTCAAATATGGTAGACATTAAAAGCTTCACACATCCAAGATTGGGTAACAAATATGACATCAAGGCGTTCATTAATTGCAGCACTTCTGGAGTGATATATATGCTGAAATGCCCCTGTGGACTATCATATATAGGGCAGACAAAATGACCACTCAAGCAGAGGATAGGAGAGTATAAGGGAGCCATTAGAAATGGAAATTTGGAAAATGAGATGGCACAACACTACATAGAAACCAGGAATGGATCACCAGCCTCTTTGAGGTTTGAGGGGCTTGAAAAAGTGGAGATTGGCTTCAGAGGAGGAGATCTGAAGACACGTCTTTTACAAAGAAGCATTTTGGATCTTTGAGCTAGATACCATGACTTCATGTGGTTTAAATGAAGAGATCCCTCTGTATAGCTATATTTCATAAGTTTAGCCCCATATAGATGTACACTGTATTAGTCATAGTCGCTAAGACTTTCTGTGCTCTGGCCACTGAAGAGGCTAGACTTGATGGCTCTGTTCTCCATTTTCTTTTAGTATGAGAAGGTATTAGTGGTTTAGACTTTTTCATGGTCTGGCCGCTTAGGGAGTTAGACTTGCCAGCTCTGATCCTTTTCCCTCCTTCAGTTAGTGTCATCCTCCTTATTATATGCATAGAATGTGGCTTAAACTTGTTGTGCTCTGGTCACTGGGGAAGTTAGATTTGCCAGCTCTGCAACCCCCCCCCCCCTTGTATTTGTGCATTGCCCTCTGATTATGAATTTGATGTGTAATTATTTATTTATATAGTGCATTTTGTATGTCATAATATATGTATAAGAAGATTTATTTGTTCTGTTTTTTATTCATGCTTCAGTGTTTTAGCACTTGTTGGCAATTGTTTTTCCTCTTTTCTTATAATAATTTGTTAGCTTTTTGAATTGCAGTAACATCTACAAGTGCAGGTTGTTATGTTGTCTTGTGCATTTGGTGGTGGGATGTGAACCAGTTCCCCCCTTTTTCTTTATCATATCTATAGGTGTGATGAGTTGCAGCAATTTTCTGAATTGCAACTGATTTTTTACTTGCATGCCCATTTCTATATCTGGTGGTGGGTTGTGAACTTGTTTCTTTTGCTATGAAACAAAATATGCTGGCGCTTTAAATTGTGAACACATATGAAGTGCGGCTGCACTTATAAGGCAATGATTGTAATTGAGAGGAACGCTCTGATGATGACCGTGAAGGAGGTCAATATGTAAGTGTTTCCATTAGTCTGCAAAGTACATTCTACACTGTCCCCGCTGCACCACACAGTTTTTTGGCATCTGTTTGAATTTGACTAAATCAAGTGTAGCTCTCCATTGAGACCTCTTTGGTTTCTGGCATCCTTATATTTTCTCTTCATATGGTGGACTTATTATGACTTCAGTCGTCGGTCCATAATGACTATTGCAGAAGAAGAAGGACATTCATTTTTGACTACAGTCAGGTAGTTTTTTTTGAGCACACAGCCTACCGCCTTGTTTGTTTGGTGTATAGCAACTGTGGGGACAGCATTTTCTCTGCTTTTTTCTGTGGATACCTTCCTTGTGTATGCTTCGTTTTGCACTTTTAAGTATTGTTTGCACATGCTATTTATGTTTGTACCTGAAGGAACTGTGCACTTTAGCTAAAAGCTTCTTTCTACATTTTTCACATGATATCTTAATAAAGGTGTCATGTGGTAATTGCCCTAGTACTGACATCTTTAATTTGAAATTTTTGCTGACCTCAATGAAGGACTACTGGTCCTTTCATTTAATTTTTTGTAACTTTGAGTCTAGCTCCAGAGGTAATGTGCACAGTCATGTTTTTCGAGCACCCCACAGACATGCTTGGTTAGTAATTTTTTTTTTTGTATCTAAAGATAGGGATTAGACATGTTCCAAATCCTCTGCCTCACCTAGAGGTAAGTTAATAAGTCTCTAAACAGAAGTCTTTATTTTGATTTTTGGAATTGTAATGAGCCCAGCGCCCCTGTACATATATGACTGAAATTATGAAAATTCCCATGGAGGCCCACCTTGACAGAATCCCTGCCATTGACCCTTCGGGGAGGGAGAGTATTCTCACATGTACCATGGTATGAAGGCCAGTGGTGACACAGTATCCTTATGCTTCGTGATTTTATTAGTTGTTAACCATGCTCTCATCAAGGCTGTGGTGAAAAGATTTTCCTATTTGCTTTGAGTCCTGCTCACAATGCTGATACTTGAAGTCCAGAAAGGAGGCAACAGTCTATCATCTTTTATTCCAGCGCTGCCCAGGGACCTCTGTACTCCCCCTCTATTGTATTTCCATCACATAGGACAGCAGATTGGCCATGTAGTATTGTCTAAAGACTGAGTGGTCCAGCCCTCCTTCCTGATGGGAGCACTGATCTCCTTTCATGTTTAAATGAATAATTCTGACTCCTGGAGTCTCATATTCAATTGTGAATTTTGCCACAAGTCCTAAAACAGCTATTTGAATTTAAAAATAAACACTTTTGTTATATTTCACTAGCCTTTAAAAGATTTTGCAAGACATGTTCCCAGTGTAAGCATGAAGTCTGTATGATAAACTTCATCAGGATTATGACATCACAGTGCTGATCTCAGTATCACACTGTGATATCACAGAAACCATATTTGTGAGATCAGGTGTCGTCAGTCAGAGGTTTTTTGAAACAGACAGTGATCTAAGTAGATGATAATGTCAATCACTTAAAACCTGAAAGTTTGGTAAATTCAAAAGCCTAGAAGATTACTAAAGTTGAATCCCTAAAGATAATGGTTTTCAGTATTTTACTTCAGTGGATACCTGCTCTTAGTAATGAAAGGATTCTCACCAACTAAAAGAATCCATCAGTCCTTAAAAGGAAGACACATGAATTCTGACAAACTACCTGCCAAAGTAAACCAGTGTGTTATACATAATACATACTCAAAGTGGATTGCTATTGGCTTGGGGCAGAAAGCAGAAGGTGGTGATAATTTTGGATGGGCACTGCTCTGAATGGAGAGAAGCACGCAGTGGTGTCCCCTTAGGGATCAGTGCTGGGGCCACTGCTTTCCATATCTTCTTCAGTGATCTGGAAGCCGGGGGCTCGCCAACAGACTGCTAAAGTTTGCACACGACACTAAGTTAGCAAGGATGGTGGTCTCCCTTAAGGTTGAGGACAAAGTTCAGGAGGATTTGAACAAGCTGAAAGATTGATCAGGCTTCTGGAGTCTCATGCTCAATGTGACAAAATACAAGGTTGTACACTTGGGGAGGAAACGCAGAAGTAGGTCCTACACATTTTGTGGAAATCCTCTTGCTGCATTTGAGGAGGAAAAGGACCTGGGGAGTCATTTTAAACAAATAACTAAAGCAGGCCACTAGTGCACTCAAGAGGACCAGCAGAATGCTGGTGTACAGCAAGAGGGGAGTGACCAGTATCAAAAAGGGAGTGACTATCACAGAAGAGGAAGTAATTCTGTTACTTTAGTGGAGTACTGTGTGCTGTTTCCATCTCCTCAGTTCAAATAGGACATGGATACAGTTGAGAGACTGCTATACAGGGCCACCAAAATTATTAGCAGTATGGGGGGGAACTATGAGGAGAGGCTGGGGCAGTTAATATGTTCACCCGGGATAATGAGGCACAGAGGGGTCATGATCTCACTCTTTTCTATACTAAAGGATGTTTATGATTTCAAACAGGCATGCAGAGCCATGCCCTGAAGCTCAGGTGTGGCAAAATTAGGGGTAACATTTGGAGACACTTTCCCCCACAAAGTTGTGAACCTACGAAACAGCTTACCAGTGGAGTCAGAGGACATAAAAACAGTAAAGGTCCTTAATGTAAGCCTGGACACATTTCTGTTTATCAAGGGAATCACTGGGTACCCTGTGTATTAGAAGGGGGTAGGGAAACCGTATACATTGGTACATATTTGCAAGCATACTTATTTCATCCCTGCTTGTAAAGCTCAGGGTGGACATGATGGACATTGAATTCCTTCTGACCTTAAAATTACTATTCTACTATGTTTGAAATCCAGTTCCTCAGTACAACTTCCTAGTTATAAAGTTTTCAAAGTACATTATTATTCCAAAATGATTCCTTTCTTAGCAACAATCTCAACCTATCACCCCTTTGTCCTGTGAAACGCACTTGGGAAATGGAACCTTGTCATGCATCCAGGAGCTTTTTTATTATAGAATACACCTGCTGGTCTTGATTATAGAAGGAATGAAGACAACAAAGGAATATGTGACAAATGGAGATTGACAGCTTTTTCCACACTTGCAGCACTCAACAGCTTTCCAAATGCCTTTCTCAAGTGTAGAACTAACAGTATTATTGCAGAAGCAATGCAGCTACTGAGAATTGCCAGACCAGATGAATTAAAATGTACTTGATCCATCCTTAATTTTCATATTCTAAGCTTCAGCCACACTCTGAGGCCACCCTCACAAAATATAAACCTGCGGACCACTGTAGTAAGATACCATCAAGTTGCAATCATTGCTGAGTTTTCAATGACATATTCATGCAGTTAAAATTATTACAAATGTTTAATTCTTAGTTTTCACAAAAGAAAATAAAAAAAATGGCAAATAAAGACAATATCTGTCCAGAATCATTCTTAAATGACTGATTTCACTGGAGTAATTATACTATGCAATATACAGCAAACATTAGGCATATGATTGCTAAAAAAGAAGGATCATCAAGACGAGGCAGACATTTGTGTTAGCTCTGTTCTTTTTCATATTTATTGTGGCAAAACATTGAGAACGCAGCAGCAGGCTAGTCTTGCATCATTCTTGTTCTGAGCAATGTCCCAATGGATGTTCTCTATATCCATAAATTTAGGAGAGTGCTATTTCCTGAATTCTGACACTTCCATTTGAAGAAATGTCACACATTCACATTATATGATAAGAGCAAATGTCCTGATTTACTGGTGTTGGCCTTTACAGTTTGCATTCAGAATAAGTTCCAGAAGGTGGGCAGCTGAAGTATTCAAAGATCTCTGAAGATTTGCTGTTACATAAATTATATATTGAGTTGCCAAAGAGTATACTTATACATATATTGGCAAACATGTACAGTACATATTATATACATATCTAGATATACAGCACACACACACACACACACACGCACACACACACGCACACACACACGTCTGCAATGATACAACACAATGCTGTAGAATTCTGTAGCAGAGTTACTTTAGAAAACAAAGCAATTTCAGTAGCAGTTACTTCTTTTTGTCATGCTGGGATCCATGATACTGTTTTGCATTTTTCTGTGCTCCATTGTCTGTCTGTCTGTCTATCTATCTATCTAGCTATCTATTGTATCTTACAATGATCAATATGTTAGTTATGCTTTGTAAGCCAACTTTTCTGTAGTTTCCTGCTGACTTGTTATACTAATAGAAACATAGAATGTGAGAGCAGATAAGGACAGCTTGGCCCACCTAGTCTGCTCATTTCCTACCTAACAGATAAGCTGCAGATCCTAGTTAGCCAACAACTTACTTCCTCCAACCCCCCACTAGGACTACCTTATGTCTGTCCCATGCATTCTTGAATTCCCCCACTGTTCTTGACTCCACGACCACCTCAGGGAGGCTGTTCCATGCATCCACAACCCTCTCCATGAAAAAATACTCACATTACCTCTGAGCCATCCCCCCTCTATCTTCAAATTGTGCCCCCTGTTCTTGCACATCTCTTTTTCTGAAATATGCTACCCTCTGGGACTTTGTTGATTCCCTTGAGGTACTTGAAGGTTTCTATCATGACCCCTCTCTCCCTTCTTTCCTCAAGGGTATACATATTAAGCTCCTTTAGTCTTTCTTCGTATGTCTTCTGGTGCAGATGCTGCATCATTTTGGTTGCCCTCCTCTGGACAGCCTCCACTCTGTCTATGTCTTTGAGGAGATGGGGTCTCCAGAACTGCACACATTACTCCAGATGGGGTCTCACCAACTGTCTGTACAGAGGGATAACAACTTCTTGTTTTCGACTATTGATGCCTTTCCCTATGCATCCCAGTATCCCCCCAGCCTTCCTTACTGCCTTCTCACATTGCTTACCCACCTTTAGGTCATCTGATATAATTACTCCCAGGTCCCTTTCCAATTTTTACTGTTGTCAGTATCTCACCCCCCATTGTGTACTCTTCCCCTGGGTTTTTGTTTCCCTGGTGCATTACCTTGCACTTCTTTGCATTGAATCTGAGCTGCCATACATCTGACCATCCCTCCAACCTTGCCAAGTCCCTTCTCATCCCTTCCACTCCATCTTGTGTATCAACCTTGTTGCAGATCTTTGTGTCATCTGCAAAGAGACATACTTTTCCTTCCAGTTCCTCTGCAATGTCACTTATAAAGACATTAAAAAGGACCAGTCCTAGTACTGAACCCTGCGGAACCCTGCTAGTAACCCTCCTTTCTTCACTGTGGACTCCATTTACTACTACCCTTTGTGTCCTGTTGTCTAGCCAATTTTTTTGTCCTACTGCTCTGTAACCTCCCAGGTCATGCCTGAAAATAGGCAATGTTTTTGTCTAGTGCACTTACCCAGTTGACAAAAACTAAATCTATCTATCTGCCTATCTATCTATCTATCTATCTATCTATCTATCTATCTATCTATCTATCTATGAATTTTCCTGTGTATCATCACAATTAAAGTCTTATATCACAGCAATTAAAGTCATATATCATGACCATGATATATGACTTTATTGCCATGATATATGATTTTAATTGCCATGATATAGGATTTGTATGTTGCAGTTCTAGAATGCCCCAAACAGCTATGTGCCTTGATTCAACAAATTGGGGTACTCACCCATTACTCCATGCTGCTGCTGCCAATGTTAACCTCTTTCCAATGCTGCTCCTGACCAGATACTTCTCCTGAAAACAGGGACATCTTTCTTGACCACAGTTCCATGTCTGTCCCAACTCCAACTGCAAACTAATCCTGACCACCACCACAACCCCCAGCTGCACCATTCCCAACTGTAGACACTAAAGGATTGACCAGCCTAGCCACACCTTCTTATGTATAAGGACCCTAAGTATGACAAGCAAACCAGGTCAAATAAGTGCACAACACAGTAAGATTTGGTCAAAGCAAACACAGCTGCTATGCTGCTTTAAAGGGACACTGTCCACTTAAAATTACCAAAGTTGGAGGCAAGCCCAGTGACACAGATGGCTGGGGCACCTTGAGTGTCTTACCTCTCCCGTACTGGTCATCCAGCTTTGGGAATGAGTTCTGCCTGCCAAGGGGTTGGTCACTCACCCTCTGATCCCCCTGCACCATGTAGATCCCCACCGGCATGATGGTGGGGAGCAGCAGACCATACTGGGTGTCCCAAGCCAAGATCTGAAGACAGAAGCAAGGTGGCGGTGGGTGGGCAAAAAGCTGTACGACAAAAAAGTACCAAAGTTATGAGTGTGCATTGGTAAATTTCAGTATATGCACTTATTGTTGTTGTTTTATAATATTTGTACCCCAAATTTTCAGCATAGGCTCCCTATGACCCCACCTCATGAAAAAGGGTGGATACATTTTTTAAAATGTGCCTGAAAGGTGATTTTGCACAGCAAAATAATCATTCCATGCCACAAGGTGTGAAAACACATTTCAGTCAGGATGTGGTAAATGACAGTTGTAATGTTTTTGAGGTGATGTGAAACAATGGCTATGTTGAAAATTTGGGGTCAAAATATTGAAATTACCAAAGTTGTGAGAGTGTGTTGCAAAATTTCAATATATGATCATAACTTTGTCATTTTAAAATATTTTGACCCCAGATTTTCAACATATCCATCTTATGACCCCACCTAATGAAAAAGGTCAGTGAAAATTTTCAAATCCTACCCAAAAGATGGCATTTGCCAAGTGACCACGAAATCACCTTCCAGGCCTGATTTGCATAATTCCATCAACATTAATCTTGAGATGCAATTAACGGCTCTACATTGTTATATTTGCATTATAATTATTACTTATGTTATGAACCTGAATCTTTGGGATTGCTTGTGTTCCTCTGTTCTGCCTCTAGATAAAGGCCAGAGATTGCAGAACATATGCACACTCCTAGTTCGACTCCTGTCATGATGCCGTGAAAGTGACTAGAGTGACTTGCACAGATACGGAAGAACTGACTCATGTGCCTATGTCCAGCAAACCCTGTCTTGAAGCTCAACCCTCCGGTGAGTACATTTATATATAAATGATAGCATAATGCTATGAGCAATGCCAGCACATTGCTACAAACTGGAATGTTTTAGGACTTTCTTATCCCTCCTGACCATGCCATACTAACAGTCCTCCCTTTTACCATTATCCCTCGCTAACTAACTACACACAGGTGGAACACAGGCTCTATTTTCTTCCTATTGGGTAGACTAGAATGGATATGGATCCTACCTGGAATTTCCTGTATATGGATATGTAAGTAACCTGTTGATCCTCTTCCCTTTCCCCTCCCTCCCTCTGCAGTGATTTTGTTCTCCCTTCTTCACCCTTTCCTACCCATTCCCCATAAGATAGGTAATGTTTAATGTTTTAAGTATATGTATTCTGCGTTACTGTTATAGGCCTCTGGCCTTGTGGATGTAAGTTTGTTTACTTTCTTTGCTGAAAATCAATAAAAAGTTACAACACGACATTAATCTTGAGGTGGGGTCCCACAAAGGACATGTTGAAAACTGCCAGAGTTATGCATCAAAGTTCAAAACTCCATCAAAATACATTGAACTGCACTTACCTGTACATCAGTTTCTCAGATTGTAGTTGCCAGTTCCAGCAGGGAGATGTGTTTTCCATCACAGAGTGGATCTTCATGGTGCGACATTGATTGCATGTGTGAGGGTGTGTGGGGGTGTACTGGAGGTATGGGGTAGCAACTCCTGAGGGAGTTTGGGTGGCAGGGGTCAGATTGGTGAGAGATCATTTTCCGTTTTTACAGGTTTATTTAAAGGGGCACTTTCAGCTTCTACCCAATATTACTGGTTTTCAATGAACAGGGTGCCTCTAGCAACATAAGTGAGCAAGCTGAGCTTAGTCTTTAGAGTGATTATATTGATTTAATAATGTAAACAAGGCAAACTAGAAAAAGAATAACGGTCAATCCACTCAAAACGAAAAAAGCATATGTAATAAGAAGTGGGTTAGAAAGAAAGGAAACAACTTGAAAGAAAAATCACCAGTTTCAAGTTGGAGCCAGGAAGTAAAACTGAGCTGGTGGGCAAAAAAGAGATAGTTTGTATCCAAAGTTCAGTACCAACCCCTATAACTTTGTCATCTACAAAGAATGCAAAGGATAATGACAATATGTCAGGTTTGAATAACACCCCCTAATGAGGGACATTAGAGTTTTGAATGGGACAAACAGTGGAAATAATGAAAAAATAGAAACAGAAACAAACTAAGTGAGTGGATTAAGAGTGGATTAAGTGTTAGAGGGGAGACGTTAGAGGGGATGAGGGTTGGCTGAGATAAGTGGAAATGAGATTAAGGAAAAAGATGGCTCAAAAGGAATATAACACAATGTCAGGGAAAGGGAAATGTTGGCTCACAAAAGTATCCAAGACATTGTGCAGGAAACAGAAGAGGGGTGGTAGTAATAAAAAAAGTCTTTCCTGCAATAATTTGATGGCTTCATAACCCCTTATACAAATAGAATCAGATTAAACCTACCTTCCCAATGCCCTCCAGATATCCTGCAGCTGTGGAGCTCAATGAAGGCTTCAAGTGGGGTCATCTAAAAGGGGGTACAAGTGAAGGAGAGAGGAAGATAAGAGAGACTCCCACTGTCAAAGAAATAAAGCTAATCAAGAAGAAGATCAATAAGGGAAATAAATTATTACAAGAAATGATTGATATTTAAAAAAAATGTATTGCAAAAAGGAAACAAGGACAAGAAAGATCCAAAAGAAAGAGAAAGATCAAGGAAAATCTGACAGTAAAATCAGAATAGAGAGCACACTGAAGACACAGATGGAGAAAAATTAAAATCAGTCAAAGAGGTAACAGATGAGATTGGCAGATAAGAGACGAGAGAAATACATGCTCTAGTAATGAACCTCAATAAGCACAAGAACAATATGAACGTCTAACAAAGCGACAATAACAATGGGAAAAAGGGTCATACAAAAGGTATTCAAACTAGAGATATTGGAACTGGCACAGAATATAACAAGGAAGAGGTAATGAGGGACAATATCATAGATCAAAGGTTAGTTAAGGGAACGGGAACAACAGAGACTGATAAGAAAAAAGAAAGGGACCCCAGCAAAAATAAAAGACAGCATGAATATACAGATTGGGACACAGTAGTGAAAAAGAATAGAGAAGAATTAACAAGGCATAACCAGCAGGCCCCAGCCATCTTCTTTAAAGGAATATCAAAGAAAAGAATTAGAGTAAGGACTCTTTAACAATAACAGTATATACTACATCTAAAGGAGTGTTAGGTCACAAATTTACATGGTATGACATACTTTCAGTCTATAGATATATAGCTAATAAGGAGAAAGGATGGGCCTGTCTAGTTACCAGGACAAGAGCAGCAAGACAATTGATCCTGAAACATCAAGATCAACTTATTCTCATAGGTGTAGGTGCAGAAATATCTATTGTACAATATGAACAAAATTAGGTTCATGATAACATTATTGAGAACAATAAAAAAAGACAAAACATTATTGTAAAGCACAGCCAAGATTTACCAAGTACTTGGCCCCAATAGAAATATCTCATGTGTTAGCCCTGAGACACTAAATGACAGATACATAAGAAGTAGCAAGTAGAAGGGGCAACAAATGCATTCTAGTTTGATACTTCAGGAATCAGAGGAGGATAACTCATTAGATGCTGAGGACAGGTCTCAGACAGAGTTGGTTATAGCCAAGACAGGAAATTCCAAAGAGTCATAGATGCACTCCAGAACTGAAATCAAATTAGACTGACAGGAGTGTAGACATAATGGAATAAAAGGTAAAACAAAATCAATATTAAGCTGGAACACCATGGGTGCAATAGAAATATTTAAAGATGCAGGATGTGTGATCTTCCTGAAGCAATTTCCTATAATTGTGCTTCAGGAAACATGGGCTATTGGTGGTAACAACTGCCTTATTTAGGCTACCAGGTATGGAATAGTCAAGCAAACAAAACTGCTAAGTTTGATAGAGCAGCAGGGGGTATCTGTACTTTAATCTATATTGCATTGAACTTATCTGCCAGATGAATATGTGTAGAATTTCACTCATTCCTATGTATAGAGTTTAGAAAAAAAAACCAATTCAAACTTGTGGAATACTGGTAAATGTTTATATACCACCAAATTCTGGGAAATCACCTGTAGAAAAAAGTGCTTACTGAACTGGGGGAATTACTGCTAAGATTACAACTTAGATATCATGAGCTACCAATTTTAATAGGAGTGGATTTCAGTGTGAGAATTGGCATGAGACAAGGGGAATCCTTAAGTTGAAAATAGAGGGGTTCATTGGCGAAAAGTGGGGTTTAAACTTGTGAAGGGGGGAGGGATGGGAGAAAAGGCTGTCAAGGGGGTGCCGATGAAGAAGAGACTGTCTCCACCCCCCTGGGGAGCTGGAGGATTGCAGGAAAAGGCCGACTGGCAAAGTGCAGACCAGGGGAAAACAGAATCCCCATGGGAACACAAGCAGGGGAAATGGAACTATAGGGAAAGGGTGGAAGGTAGTCCTGCTGAATGCCAGGAGCTTGGGCAATAAAATGCCTGAGCTCCAGGTGATGCTAACTGAGGGAGCAGTGGATGGGCAGCGGTCACTGAGACTTGGGCCACTGCAGGACACGACTGGGACCTGAACCTGGAGGGTTACACTATGTTCAGGAAGGACGGGGGGAGGGAAGGGGAGGAGGGGTAGCAATGATAGTCAAAAACTGCATTGGCATAGGGGGAGTAGAGGAGGTGGAGGGAACCATGGAGGCAATTTGGGTCACCTTGATAACAAGGGGGGGCAAGAGAGTAAAAATAGGAGTGGTGCATAGACCCCCTGCCCTGGTGGAGGAGCTGGAGGACAGTCTGGTGGCAGATGTTGGGAGACACTGCAGATTGGGCAGAGGAACAGTGGTGGTGTTGGGGGACTTAAACATGCCAGGAACAGACTGGGAGACTATGACATCCTCTGTGACCAGGGAACAGAGGTTGTTGGATGTCTTTCAAGACGCGTTCCTAACTCAGCAGGTGAGGGAACTGACCAGGGAGGCGTGGGTACTGGATGTGGTCCTGGCAGACAGTGACCAGATTGGGGCCTGGAGGTAAGGGACCCATTGGCGGGGAGTGACCATGCCACGGTCTGGAACTGCCTGGACCTAGGAGGGGTAGAAGGCTGCACAAAGACGGAAGTAACCGACTTCAGGGGGGCGGATTTTAAGGAAATGGGAAGGATCCTTAAGGAGCATTTGGATAGGATTGGGTCAGACATGGACGCTGATAGTAGGTGGGAAATCATCAGGAGAGGGGTGCAGGATGCTACCAGCACCTGTGCAAGAGTAAGACAAAAATGCGGTAGGGCCCAAAAACCCTGCTGGTGGACCAGGGAGGTCTAGGAGGTGGTGTGGGAAAGAAGGCAGCCTATAAGCAATTCAAGTGCTCAAGGAGTGAAAGGGATCAAGGGGAGTACGAGCTGATGGCTAGAAGGGCCACTAGGGTGGTGAGGGCGGCTAAGGCAAGGAAGGAAGGAGCAGAACCTGGCCAGGGAAATTAGGAGAGGGAACAAGGGGTTCTTTAGATACGTGGGGGAAAAACGAAGGGTGAAGGGGCAGATTAGCAGGATTAAATCAGGGGAGAGATGGGCACAAGACCCGGGTGAGCAGGCTGAGGTACTAAATGAGTACTTCACCTCAGTTTTCACTAAGAAAAATGGGGTGCTGCATCATACATGGGAGGAGACAGAGATACTGAGGAGGGGGACCCTTACCGATCAAGGGTCTGGGGAGGGGAGCATCACTGGCAGGAGGGGTGAGGGCTAAGCAGGAGAAGAGGTACCGGAATGGAAATCACAGCAGAGAGAGTGAGGGAAGCCCCAGCTCCTTTAAGACGGAGAAAGCACCTGGGCCGATAAATTACATCCCAGAGTGCTGAAGGAACTTGCAGATGTCCTGCTGAAACCCCTGGCGGAGCTTTCACCATCTCTCTGAGGACAGGATGGGTGCCCCAGGACTGGAAGGTGGTGCATATAGTGCCTATCCACAGGGGGATCAAGGAGGTGGCAGAAAACTACAGGCCTGTCAGCCTGACATCGGTGGTGGGCAAGGTGATGGAGGGCATTGTCAAGGAGAGGTTAGGGGGACCTGGATAGTCAGGGTGCCTGGATGATAGACAGCATGGATTCATCCCAGGAAATCATGTCAGACAAACCTGGTGGAGTTCTATGACTGGGTGATGAGTGCCTTGGACCTGGGTAGACCAGTGGAAGTCCTTTTTCTAGACTTCAGCAAGACATTTGACTCTGTTCCTCACATGGGCCTGTTGGATAAGCTGGGAGAAATGGGGGTGGGGAACCAGATGATCAGATGGATAGGCAATTGGCTCCAGGACCAGACCCAGAGGGTTGTAGTTGGCGGGATAGTCTCATCCCCAAGGAGGATCATTAGTGGGGTCCCACAGGGATCAGTCCTTGGGCCTCTTCTGTTCAACGCCTACATCTCTGACATAAGGACAGGAATCAGGAGTGAGATGAGTCTCTTTGCGGATGACTCGAACCTGGGGGGCGGTGGTGGATGGGGAGGAGGGGAGGGTGGCCCTACAGGGGGACCTGGAGGCTCTGGAAAGATGGTCTAGAAAGTGGAAGCTGAGGTTCAATGCAGGGAAATGCAAGGTACTCCACCTGGGGGCCAGAAACCCGGGCCAAGTGTACACCCTGGTGGGGGAAATGCTACAAGTCTCAATGGCTGAGAGGGACCTGGGGGTGGTGGTGGATGTCAAGATGAACAACTCTGAGACTTGTAGGAGGGCAGCAGCCAAGGCCAACAGGATGCTGGGATGCATTGCTAGGGGGATCACCTCCAGAAGGAGGAAGTGATACTCCCTCTGTATAACTGCTTGGTGAGGCCGCACCTTGAGTACTGCGTGCAGTTTTGGAGGCCACACTTAAAGAGGGACATTAACCTCCTGGAGAGGGTCCAGAGGAGGGCAACCAAAATGATTTGGGGCTTGGGGGACAGGACGTATGAGGAGAGGCTCGAAGAGCTAAATATGTACACATTGGAAGAGAGAAGGGACCGGGGGGACATGATAGAGGTCTTCAGGTACATGAAGAGGGTAAATAGGGGAGGAACAGTCAGGGTGCTTTGAAGGAAGGAGGAGGGGGCCACTAGAGGGCATGGGTGGAAGCTGGAGGGGGGAAGATTCAGGGGAGAAAGGAGGAGGTGCTACTTCACTGAGAGGGTGGTGGAGCCATGGAATGCGCTGCCTAGGGGGCTGGTGGAGGCAGAGACAGTGGAGGGGTTCAAGAGGGGTGGGACAGGTACAGGGGAAGGGTTCTGGAAGCAAAATCCAGTGCAGCAAGAATATCCGGAACTGGGAAGGGAGAAGCCAGAGAAGGCGAGGGTGGCAGCAAGGTCAGCACCCAGGGTGGGGGCTGACCAAACGAGCAGACACAAAAGACCGATAGGCCTATTCTGCTGGCATTTTAGTATGTTAGTAAGAAGACACAGGGAATATTAGGAATCTAGATGATGCTCTGGAGATTCCAATCAGAGCCTCTGTCTACAGAAAAATAAATAAACAGGGAATTTAATCATTAGAAATGTTAAAGGAACAGAATTTTAGAATAATAAACAATAGATTTCCCAGAGACTCAAAGGGGAGCTGGACATCCCCAAATAAAAATGGAGGCAGTTTTTTGGATTTGATGCTGATTGATATTTTTTCCTTTAAGTTAATAAAAAATATGTAATTGTTATAGATCTGGGATATTGACCATTTACCAGCAATAATCAAAATAAATCAGAAATGGCATATGGCACATGATAGCATCAAAAAGAGGAGAGGAGCCAATGCCCATGTGAATATTATAAATCACAAAAAAATTAAATGGACAGACTATACGGCAGAATCTGTACAGTTATTATTATACTCTGAAAAACTCAGTAAAATAAGAGAAGATATATTAAGAGAGCTAGAAGAAGTGGAAGACCACAATGTGCAGCAACAAAGTAGTAGCTCTACATATTTAGAAATTATAGGGAAAATAACCAACTTAGAAAAGCATATAGGCCTAGGAATTCAAAAGGCTTGCGCCATGCGCAATAGGGTTGTGCCAGCGCAAGTCCGAAAATGAGCCATTCTGCGATATTCAGCGGGAGGCAGTTGCGCCCCCCCAAATCACGCTAAGCAATAGTGCAATGATAATGAATGTGTGCGCAACTGAAGGGGGAGGAACCATGCATAAATGGCGCAGTGCGATATTCAACAACATGCGCCATGCGCAATAGAGGAGCAAGCGGAAGTTGCATCATAGCGGAAATGAGCCAAAATAAAAAGGAACAAGGGAGAGGCACAAGAACCCTACAGGGAAGTCATAAGTTGCTGAACTATAGCCAGCCACACAGGCAACACACACACACACACACACACACAGAGCAGGACAGTGAAAGGGCACCTGGAACCCACAGGCTCAGGGAAGGTGTGGGGAGCCACAGCCACAGTGCAGAAGGGGGAAGTGCCACACAGCACTGAGGACAGCACAGTCAGATGTTCCCGGTGCAGGGGAAGTAGCAGCCAGGACAGTGGGGGGAACACAGAAACAGATGCCGGGGGGTGAACACAAGCCAGGGACATGGCCAGTGCCACCATCCAGATAGAGGCAGTAATGAGGGGGGTGAGAAGGTGGGCAGAAGGGGGGCACGGCCGTGGAAGGGCCCATCAGCGGTATGCCCCCAACAGGCAGTACTGAGCCCACACCAGCTTCGAGCTGACCAGCCATACTGAGATCGTGGGCCAGTACCGCCTGAATAGGGCAATTCTGAGGCGGCTCTGTGAGCTGTGCAGTGATGTGATGCAGGCACCCACACGATGGAGCCATGCTCTGTCAGTGGAGACTAAAGTGACAGCTTGCATGTGCTTGCTTGCCACGGGTACCTTCCAGAGACCAACAGGGGGCACCACAGGCATAACCCAGTCAGCTGCATCACGCCACCTCACCCAATTCCTCAGTGCACTGCTGCCACATGCTGTTGAGTACATCCATTTCCCCAGCACACTGGTGGAACGCACAACAAACATACAGGAGTTCCACAGGGTAGCACGTATGCCTGGCATGCTAGGGGCAATAGACTGCACCCATGTGGCCATCCGCACACCACCTGGCCCCGAGGGGCCTGCATACATGAATCACAAGGGCTATGCTAGCATCAACTGCCAGGTGGTGCGCGATGCCAGGGGGTGCATAATCAATGCCTGTGCCATGCACCCTGGGGGAGCACACAATGCCTTCATCTAGCACCAGTCAGCACTGTGCCACAGATTCAAGAGTGGCGACATCCCCACTGGCCACTTAGTGGGTGAGTATGCAAACTACATGGGCAAACATAGGGCTTGGGAGGGGCATGGTCAGAGGTGACATGGGTAGTGGCCTACATGGCCCAGGGCAGGGCGATGCTGATCGCCAAACTATCCTCCACCCTCTACACACAGGTGACAGTGGATAGCCACTCAGTCCCTGGCTGCTCACACCATACCTGCTGCTCGCGACCCCATCGCAGCAACGCTACAATGAGGCACACACCACCACATGTAATGTCATCAAGCAGGAGTTCGGAATGCTGAATGCACGTTTCCATTGCCTGGACACCTCCAGCAGTGCCCTACAGTACAGCCCCTCAAAGGCCTGCAGGCTATTCCTGGCCTGTGGCATCCTGCACAACATGGTCGATGAATGTGGGATAGCCATACAGGTCGAAGAGGGGGACAGCGATGGGGATGATGAGAACGCAGGTGACAATGGTGCTGGGCAGCCCCCCCTTGGTCAACAGGACCCCCAACTGCTCTGGCTGGCACAGCTGCACCGGGACACCATCACGGAGGAGCACTTCAGCCAACCCAGGTAAGTCATGGGGCCATGTGCAACCACCAGTGGCAAAGGCACAACCCACAAACATGCATGGACACACACTGGGGGTGCATGCCGTCAAGGGAAGTGACCAGGCATGGAATCACACACACCACCAGGGATGGGTGAGGTCTAACATGGCATGCGGACAGACAGACAGACAGACACACACACACATACACAAATCACCAGACATGCACAAAGGGTAGGAATCACACCGACCCAGAATGCCACCCCTAGCCACACACATGTCCACAGACCACCACACCCACTGCCTGTCATTGTGTGTGTGTCAGACACTGGGCACCATTGCACTTTGGCGTACATTGCAATGCAGGCTTCATCATGCACACGCAACTGCAGACAGCAGCCGGGAAGGTGTGCAGATGGACTGTTTGTGTGTGTGCAGGGCCAGGTACCCACCCATGCATTGCCTGCTGAATGACACAATGCACACAGGGCAGCATCAGACAGTAGCCGTGCTGAGAGACTGGTCAGTCATGCGTCACAGTGCCCCGGCTGCCATGGATGCGTGGGCAGCCCCGCCGAGACCCACCAGCACTGACAGGCTGACCACTGGCCTCATGGGATGGCACCGATGGTCCCCCAGGGGTTCCACTGCGTGAATGCAACCGTGCACACACAGAGGTCTGCAGCACACCGAACATGCCTGCGCCAGGCGTGCTCGGGATGCCCACAGCTGAACCCGGTGTCGACAAGGATGGTGTCGCACGACGCCGGGAACAGGGGGTAGACACTGCACTGCACGGTGTCTGCGATGCATGGGCAAATAACTGTGTGCCCCCTGTGGCCATGGCAGCTGTGATTGCATGTGTCAACCTGTCAATGGCAGCGGTCACATCCTCCCGCATCCGGTCCATCCCTGCCAGGAGCAGAGAGGTTTCTCTGTTGTGACACTCCTCTGCCTGCTCCAGAGTCGCACTCAGTGCATCCACTGCCTTCACAAGCCGCATCTGCTGATTGACTGATGCTTGCAGTATGCGGGTGTGCTCATCCAAGAGGTCATCTGCCTGATCAGCATGCTGTCCCTCAGGGTGTGTGCGGCCCTGATGGTCAGCACCCCTTGAGGGTGGATGCTGCACACCAGGGCCAGACCTGGGCATGTCCACAGATGCTGCACTGATGCTGCCCCCTGACGCTGTACCCCCAAGCCCATTGGCTGACTGCTGATGCTGCCCCTCCAGCTGCTGCTCTCCAGGGCTCAATGGTGCCACCACAGTGGCCACAACAGTCCCACTGTCCTGTACACACACCAGTGCTGCCCCACCAGTGCTGACAGGCACAGGCTGGGACTGTGATGACACGCAGGCCTCCATGGCGGCACCACCCACAGCCATGGCTGCGATGTTACCTGCTGTGTGGCCATCCTGTGGCACACACATGTCACTGCCCATGACGTTAGCGACATCATCATCGGTGACGGACCCGGCACCAGCCCGAGTCCCAGCATGCTGGCATCTGTGGACGCTGGCATGCTGGGACACGGGCAGGGCCTCCTCCGCACCTGCTCCAACAACATCAGTCTGGACATCCAGGCGGGCCCACTGTTGCACTGAGCCGTGAATTCCTGTGGAGGTGGATGGGCCCACCTCCATCTACATCTGACCAGCCTCAGTGGAGAGGCCCACCACCGCTAACCCATGCAGATGCACAGGAGCTGTAAGGGAAAACAAAGTCGCGTTACTACATGTGACCTACGCTGTCCCCCCCCAATAGACAGACCATGACCTACCATGCAGTGACGGGCTACCACCCATCTGGAATCCACCACCTGGAACACCCTCAATGGCGCAATGCTGCATGCTGCCAGCAACCCTCTCCTCCTGTGGGGTCAGGTGTAGCACCTCCGGCTGTCCCCCACCTGTTGCAGACCATGCTGCCCTGATGGCAGCCACCTTCTCCTTAATCCTCCTCCTGTCTGTGCCCTTCTTCTTCTTGCACTCCTGCATGGAGTGCTGGTGGCTGCCATGCAGGTTTACAGCACGCGCCACCTCCTCCCATGCAGCAGCATGGGCCTGTGGTGTTCCCTGGCATCCGATGAGAAGCGGCTCCTGGTCTAGGTAGACCTCGAGCAGGGCATCTGTCTCAGCCTTCATGAAATTTGGCCTCCTCCTCCTCCCACAACTCTGTTCCTCTTCCTCCACAACTCGCTTGGTCATGATTCAGCCTGTGAGAATGACAGGTGTTACCTGTGATGGTGCAGTCCCATGCATGTCCCAAAATCCACAGTCCACACTCCCAAACAGCATGCAACTCACCAATAGACTGCAGTAACTGACTATGGCCAGTGCAGCCCAATGTCGAACTTTTATAGCGCAACACATGCAAATGAGGCGAGGCGCATCTTTAAGTGGATGCAAATGCAGTGACTGTGCCATTGAATGGCTGATTAGCTGATTTGCATATGACGGCTGAATATCGCGCTTTTGCACTTTGCGCAATTGTGTTGAACGTGCTGAGCCAAGGGCGCAGTTCTGTGACATGCTCAGTACACACCTAACTGCGCATGCCCGGGTTGATGATGCAGGTGCCAGCCGCGCTGCTAATGTGCTGTGTGTGGGAGGCAATGCAGGGCATGGCCACCATTGTGCCAGTGGCACTACAGCGCTGTTCACCTATATGGCGCTGTGGCACTGGGGCGTCGTGGGTGCACTGGGGCAACAGCGTGGTAGGCCACTACAGGAGGTGGCACACAGGCATCCAATCGCACTAGACGCATTGGGTTCCAATCGCGCTGTGGCTGTCCATGTGCCAGAGATCCTTGACCCTGTGCCCAACCTTTGCCCCCTAGGCACCATGCAGCAGGCATGGGTGCACCACTATCGTGCTGTTCGTTGAGAGCACGATAGGGAATGGCAGCGCTGTACCGCGCAGCATCTGCACGTGGCAGAACCGCACTGAAGAGTGCCATTTTGACTTAACCGAGCAATAGAGATGGCGTGGAGGAGAGCAGCACAGTGGAGCCAGATGGAGATGGCAAACTTGGTTGCCATTGTGGAGCCACTTGTTGGCCCACTATTTGGTGAGGCACCCCTGGACAGGGCCAGGAATCAGGTGTGGCAGGAGGTGGCCGATGCCCTGGAGGAGGCCACCAGTATGGGGCAGATGGCAGAGCAGTGCCACCACAGATATGGGGACCTGAGGCGGAGGGACCCAGACCTGCTTGCCCTCCTGTGGGCACGTGCCAGGAGGGGCACGGTGCCATGGCCAGGTAGGTGCAACATCCATACACTTTTATCTTCCATATGGGTATCACGGTTGCATGTGTCTGGTACATGGGGGAACCATCCGGTGTTGGCCGTGGTGGTGTTATCAGGGTGTGGGGTGGGTGTGTCTGGCTGTCTGGGATTGCACACACATGGGGGGGTGGGGGGAATTTGCTACAGGATTATACTGATATTCCTCTCTCTATGTTTGCACCTTAGGCCCAGACGAGCGCCGGCTGGCGAGGGAGAGGAGGCGCCAGCAGGAGGGCCATCAGTCTGGAAGGGGTGAAGATCCACAGAGGCAGAGGGACCAGCCTGATGATGGTGAGTGCCTTACATCCATGATTACTATTGCATGCTGTGTAACAAGGTGGGCAGTGGGGCATGGCCACCATCCATTGACATCACTACCATGCATGCAACTTGTTACAGTCAGCACTGTCCAGTGGCACTGCATGTCTGGGAGTGTGTCAATGGTGGTCCATGCGTGCACTGGGTACCTGCTGTGCCACTGCCTTCGCACCACATAGCCATCTCACTGAACAGCCACGGTGGTGCTGTGCAGGACTTGGCTGGTGGGTGTGTGCAGTGGTCCACATGGCTGTGTGCACCTGGGTGGGCAGGTCTTGTGGACGCGATCACTGTGGGTGGTCACACACCATCACAGAGGCATGTCCCATGGCCGTATGCCATGCACAGTGGGTGGGCTGCATGGGGCTGTGCATTCACACCTATTGACTCTGCTCCCTTGTCCTAGGTGGACGGCAGCTGCAGGAAATACAAGCAACACTGCAGGAGATCCTACAAGTTGCCAGGGCCTCCCTGCAGATCCTGGAAAGGATTGACTGTGTGGGAGTCTGACGGAGGCATGGCGGGAGGAGCAGCCAGAGTGGGGAGCGGGGCTCCCGCTGAGCATCTATGCCCTGATTTTCCCTCCCCTGGACCCACCTCACACCTCCTTCCCTCTACCATTTGTTCACCCCTGCCCTTACCCACCCCCACTTTGTTTGTGGCCCCCCCAACCTTTGTAAATATATGTCAATAGTTTAGTGTGATTTTTTACAATACATTTGCTTTGATATACCTAATGTGGTGGTCTTTGTTTTGCAGCGGGCTATAGGTGCTCAGCTGCAGTGGTGTGCATGGCGTCAGGGGTGGTGCAGTCATGTGCGTATGTGTGTGTGTGTGTGTGTGTGTACATGGGGAAGTGACTATGGTGTAGGAGTAGCTATCAGTCACTGTCTGTGGTGTGTGTGTTGTTTCCTGTGCACTGGATGACTGTGTGCAGTGGTCCATGGTGCATGCTCTGTGTCCATGGCGCACCTGTCAGACTGGCCATGACCTGTGCAGCTGGCACCCTTGCATGTCTGTGACCTGCACGGTCTGCTGGCATGTCAGTGGTGGCTGTCCATGCAGGACAGCCACTGTACCTGCCACAATGCTGAGTTGCCTCCTGTCACTGGTGTGGTGCATGTCTGCCTCGGGTGACATTGTGGCCTCTGCTGTTGTTGTCCCACCTCCATGCTGTGGCTTGTGTGTGTGCAGGGGATGTGCACCACTGTCTGTCACTTGTGCTCTGGGCAGATGCTGGATGCGTACATCTCCACAGTGCCTGCGCAGGGTGGCTGGCACTCCTGTGCCATGGAGGAGTGCTGGCCATGTGTACACGGTTTCCATGGCCACACACTGGGGGCTTGGTTGCCCCACTACTGTGTCCCTGTGTTGGTGTGCCCTTAGGTATGGGTGGGTGTTTGTCCATGCACTGTGTTGCATCCAGTGTGGTGCATGCTTCCATGCACCACTGTGGGTGTCTGCACTGGCTGTTGTGGCCAGTGCTGGGTCAGGGTGTGTCCTTGAGAGGGTGTGCAGGGTGCTGTACCACTGGTGGTGGGGTCCGGTGCATGCCCTGCCATATGTGGGGTACCTCATGTGCCAACGCATGGTCAGTCTCAGCTGTACCTTGGGGGGGGATGTGCGTGGTGGCACTGTGTATGCAGTCGTTGCATCGCTGTGTGCTGCCACCCGCTGATGGGTGCTTGTGGTGGGGCTGCCTTGCTTGGTTCTGTGGTGCTCAGGGTTGCATTGTCACAGTGGGGGTGGTGGCATGCATGGGGTATCCTGCACTGGTGGATGCTGCTCCTGAGCAGAGTGTCTGGGGGTCACGGTGCAGGGTGTGCTCTGCATTGGTGGGATGGTGTGGCATGGGGTGGTCAGCCCTCCTTGTGTGCTGGTCACAGCTTGCCAGGGGGTGTGATGGGGCACCATGGCCCAGCTGTGAGTTGGTTGCTGGTCTCCATGGGCCAGTGGTTATTCCAGCCCTCCCCCAGTTGTGCAGTGCATGGGGTGTGGGGGGTCGATGCCTGTTCTGCTGTGTGTTCCTCTGTCCATCTGTGGCATGGGTGGTGGGCCCCTACATTCCTGGTTGTTCTGTTGCATTGCTGCCCTGCTGCTAGGGGGCATCCCTGGTTGCGCTATGGTGCATCTGGACTGCTCAGCTGAGCATCCCTTGTTGCGCTATGGCACATCAGATATGCTCAGCTTCACCTCCCTAGTTGCGCTATGGTACAGGTGGTGCGATATTCAGTCATCGGCTGTAGGTGCATCTTGGCCTGCACAGTTTTTGAATATCACACCTCTTGCACATGGGCGCAATGGACTTGCGCTTGCTCCTGCTGTTGCACACTTTTTGGGCACAGTTTGAGTATCTGGGCCCAAATTGACAACTTATATAGAAGACCTACCAGAAAAACAGAAACCTTTAAAGGGAAGGCAGAATGATTTGACTTACAATACTTTCGCATGAGAAAGATGGTAAACAAATTAGGCAGGAGAATGAGGAGTTATGCAAGATATTAAGATAGAATCACATTCGTTAATCTAAAGGAAGAATATAGGGCATTGATAGATTCTGAGACATTAAAGTACAAGGAACATCTATGGGAAACATTACAGATGGCTATTTTAGAAAATGATAACAAAGCATTTTGAAACTAACTGCTTTTGTGACAGACATTAAGAAACAATGTGTAGGCTTTGATTTCCCCAGAGGCACGGATAATGTATTTTTTTAAAATCTTTAAAGTAAGGCAAGGTAATGTCGAGAACAAAATAAAAGAGGAGATTAACAAAGCAGAGGAAACAACAGATACAGTATGGTTAAACTACAGATCAAGAAGTAAGAGAAGCAGTACTAGCACAAAAAAGAAATAAGGCCCCAGGAGCTGATCATATGGCAGCAGAAATATACCAGGAGGACACTGCACGGTAGGATGAGATTTTAACGCTGTTTTACAATATGCTGGTTGATAAAAACATTGTACCAGAAATATGGCTAAAAGGGGTCGTGGTACCAATCCATAAAAAGGGTCTGAAGCTAAACCCAAATAATTATAGACCTATATCTCTGTTGTGCATATGTTTAAAGATTTTTTTCTAGACTAATAATAGACTACAAATCTGGATAGAGGAGGCTAAACCTATTTCCAAATACCAAACTGGCTTCAGACAAAATCATTCCACATTAGATCAAATCTTCACTTTAAGATATATTTCAAACTTATACTTCACAATGAAAAAACATAAAAATATACACAATGTTTGTTGACATTAAAGCAGTGTTTGATAATATAAACATAAATACGTTATGGAATATCCTTAAAGAGAAAAAAATTGACAACAAATTACTGATGATAATAAAAAAATTATACATAAATACCATCAGTGTAATTAGATATGGGCAGGATGGAGCAATGACAGAGGTTATACCAATTAAATATGGTGTAAATCAAGGTTGTTTACCCGCACCCGCCTTATTTAACATATATATTGAAACAATTGTGAAAGAACTGAGTCTAATAGACACCTTTTCATGGATAGCAAACAATACGTTATTTCAAATTTTGTTATATGCTGATGATGTGGTTATATTGTCACAGACTCTGTTAGGGCTCAAGAGAGCAGTGACAGTGTTGAATAATTCATTTAAAAACAGCACTAGAAATAAATGAACAAAAATCGAAAATAATGTTTTTTGGAAGAGGTAAGAAAAAAAATGGAACCTAAACAAAGGAAAATAGATAATCTAGTTCTAGAAGAGGTATCCAATTATTGTTTTCCCGGGTAATCTTTGAAAATAATTTAAGCTGGAAAAAGCACGTTAAAAAAACTAAAGAAACAGCATTAAAAATGGTACAGGCTATCAACAGATTCGCTAACACATTTGGCAAAAATAATTTTTTAGTGCAAAGTAGATGCTTTAATGCAAAAGTGAATACTCAGATACTATATGCTGCAGAAATTTTGGAGCATTACTGAAAACCTAAAAGAGCTGGAAAAGATACAGAGGCCCAGATATTCAAACTGCACCCAAAAAGTGCGTAACAGCAGGAGCAAGCGCAAGTCCACTG
The DNA here is from genome assembly GCA_016271365.2 of Neoceratodus forsteri. NCBI lineage: Eukaryota > Metazoa > Chordata > Ceratodontiformes > Ceratodontidae > Neoceratodus > Neoceratodus forsteri. The sequence goes on along the minus strand of CM028131.1, from coordinate 964,912,237 downwards.
TGCCCATGTGCAAGAAGCGCGGTATTCAAAAACTGCGCAGGCCAAGATGCGCCTACGGCCAATGACTGAATATCGCACCACCTGCGCCATAGCACAACTAGGGATGTGAAGCTGAGCATATCTGATGTGCCATAGCGCAACAAGGGATGCACAGCAGAGCAGTCCAGATGTGCCATAGAGCAACCAGGGATGCCCCCTGCAGCAGGGCAGCAATGCAACAGCACAACCAGGGATGCAGGGGGCCCACCACCCATGCCACAGATGGGCAGAGGAGCACACAGCAGAACAGACATCATCCCCCACACCCCATGCACTGCACAACCGGGGGAGAGCTGAAATAACCACCGGTCCATGGATACCAGCAACCAACCCACAGTCGGGCCATGGTGCCCCAGCAAACCCCCTGGCAAGCTGTGACGGGTACACAAGGAGGGCCAACCACCCCATGGCACCCCATCCCACCAATGCAGAGCACACCCTGCACCACAATCACCATACACCTTTCCCAGGAGTAGAACCCAACAGTGCAGGACACCCTATGCATGCCACCACCCCATGCATGCCACCACCCCCACTGTGCACTGTAACAATGCAACCCTGTGCACCATGGAGCCATGCAAGGCATCCCCACCATGTGCACCCTGCTGCGGGCAGCAGCAGACAGCAATGCAACAACAGCATACACAGTGCCATCCTGTACGTCCCCCCGAGGTACAGCTGAGAGACCTACCATGCGTTGCAACACGAGGTACCCACATGCAACAGGGCATGCCCCGGACCCCACCTCCAGTGGTACAGCACCCTGAACACCCTCCCAAGGACACATCCTATCCCAGTACTGGCCACAACAGCCAGCACAGACACGCACAGTGTAGCATGGATGCATGCACCACACAGGATGCAACACAGTGCATGGACAAACACCCACCCACACCCAAGGGCACAACAACACAGAGACACAGTAGCGGGTCAACCAAGCCACTGGTGTGTGGCCACTGCTGATGTGTATACACAGCCAGCACCCCTACATTGCACAGGTGTGCCAGCCACCCTGCGCAGGCACCATGAAGCTGTATGCCACCAGCATGCTGCCTTAGCACAGGTGACAAACACTGGAGCACATCCCCTGCAACAGACATAAGCTATAGCATGGAGGGGGGACAACAACAGCGGAGGCCACAGTGCCACCAGAGGCAGAAGTGCACCATACTGGTGATGGAAGGCAACCTGGCATTGTGCTGGGTACAGTTGTTATTCAGCATGGACAGCCACCACTGACACGCCAGCAGACCGTGCATATCACAGACATGCAAGGGTGTCAGCTGCTCAGTCCATGGATGGTCTACGGGGTGCTATGCACACAGTGCAGGCCCCATGGACCACTGCACACAGGCATCCAGTGCACAGAGTACAACACACAAACCACAGACAGTGACTGATCTCGCTGCTCACACCATAGACGGTTCACCTCTGCACACACACACACCCATACGTGCACCACCCCTGACACCATGCACGCCACTGCAGCTGAGCACCTGTAGCCCACTGCAAATCAGAGACCACCACAGTTGTCATAACAAAATGTTTATATTTAAAAGAAGTAACAAAACCTATATACAACTATTTACAAGTGGGGGAAGGGCCACATAACAGGTAGGGGCGGGTAAGGGGCAGGGGTGAACATATGAGAGAGGGAAGAAGGGGTGTGAGGGTGGGTCAAAGGGGGGAAGGTGGTAGTAGGGGCATGGAGACATTAATGTGTGACCTGGTCCTCCTCAACATGGCCCCGACGTCTGCCACTCCTCCTCCTCCTCACCCCATGGCAGTGGATCCTTTGAAGCAGCTCCAATGTCTCCCTTGCCACCTGGAGCAGCTCACAAACACCCCTCTTTATCACCTGGAGTCACTGTCCACCTAGGATGGGGAGCAGAGTTAATAAGAGTGACTGTCCAGCCCCCTGTAGCCCACTCATTGTGCATGGCATACAGCCACGTGCCACGCCCCTGTGATGGTGTGTGACCACCCACAGTGACCGTGTCCACAAGACCTGCCTACCCAGGCAGCCACAGCCATGTGGACCACTGCACACACCTACAGCCCATGTCCTGCACAGCACCACCATGGCTGTACAGTGACTTGGCTATGCGGTGTGAAGGCAGTGCCACAGCCATGTGCCCGGTGCACTCATGGACCACCTTTGACGCACTCCCAGACATGCAGTGCCACTGGACAGTGCTGACTGTAATAAGTTGTGTGCATGGCAGTGGTGTCAATGGATGGTGACCATGCCCCACTGCCCACCCAGTTATACAACTTGCAATAGTAATCATGGATGTAAGGCACTCACCATCATCAGGCTGGTCCACCTGCCGCTGACCACCATTATCCCTTCTGCCCTGCTGCTCCTCCAGGCGGTGCCTCCGGTCTCTGGCCTGCCGGCATTCTTCGGGCCCTAAGATGCAAACATGGAGAGAGGAACATCAGTACAATCCGGTAGCAAAGTCCCCCCGCCCCCATGTGTGTGCAATCCCACACAGCCATACCCATCCACCCCACACCCCGATACCACCACCACCATGGCCAACATCAGATGGCCTCCCAATGTGCTGAACACATGCAACCGTGATACCCATATGGACGATAATAGTGTATGGATGTGGCACCTCCCTGGCTGTGGCACCATGCTCCTCCTGGCACATGCCCGCAGGTGGGCAAGCAGGTCCAGGTCCCTGCGCCTCAGGTCCCCGTAATGATGGTGACACTGCTCTGCCGTGCGCCCCATACTTGTGGCTTCCTCCAGGGCGTCGGCCACCTCCTGCCACGCTGCACTCTTGGCCCTGTCCAGGGGTGCCTCTCCATACAAAGCCCCAGCATGGGGCTCAACTATTGCCACCAGGTTGGCTAGCTCAACCTGGCTCCACATTACCACATGCCTCTGCGCCATCTCTTCAGTGTTGTTGAATCAAAATGGCGCTTGGCAGCGTGGTCCTGCCACGTGCAGATGCTGCGCGGTACAGAGCTGCCACTCCCTATCGTGCTGTCACCAAACAGCACAATAGTGGTGCACCCATGCCTCACGCATGGCGCCTAGGGGGCAAAGGTCGGGCACAGGGTCAAGGGTCTCTGGCGCATGGACAGCCACAGCACAATTGGAACCCAATGCGTGCAGCACAATTGGGTGCCTGTGTGCCACCTCCTGTAGCCACAGCACCATATATGTGAACAGCACTGTAGCACCACTGGCACAATGGTGGCCATGCCCTGCATTGCCTCCCATGCACAGCACGTCAGCATCACGGCAGGTGTCTGTGTCATCAACCCGGGCATGCACAGTTAGGTGTGTACTGCGCATGTCACAGAACTGCGCCCTTGGCTCAGCACGTTCAACACAATTGCACAAAGCGCAACAGCGCGATATTCAGCCGACATATGCAAATCATGTAATCAGCCATTCAATGGCACAGTCACTGCATGTGCATCCACTTAAAGATGCACCTTGCCTCATTTGCATGGGTTGCGCTATAAAAATGTGACATTGAGCTGCACTGGCCATAGTCGGTTACTGCAGTCTATTCCGGTGAGTTGCATGCTGTTTGGGAGTGTGGACTGTGGTGTTTGTGACATGCATGGGACTGCACAGTTACAGGTAACATCTGTCATTCTCACAGGATGAATCATGACCGATCGTGAGGTGGAGGAAGAGGAACAGAGACGTGGGAGGAAAAGGAGTCCAAACTTCACAAAGGCAGAGACAGATGCCGTGTTTGAGGCCTACCTCGACCAGGATCCGCTGCTTAGTGGACGCCAGGAAACACCGCAGGCCTATGCTGCTGCATGGGAGGAGGTGTTGCATGCTGTCAACCTGCATGGCAGCCACCAGTGCTCCGTGCAGGAGTGCAAAAAGAAGATGGGCACGGACAGGTGGAGAATTAAAGAGAAGGTGGCTGCCATCAGGGCAGCACGGTCTGTGACCGTTGGGGGACAGCCGGAGGTGCAATGCCTGACCCCACAGGAAGAGCGGGTTGGTGGCAGCATGCAGCATTGTGCCATTGAGGGTGTTCCGGGTGGTGGATTCCAGATGGATGGTAGCCTGTTACTGCATGGTAGGTTGTGGTCTGTCGATTGGGGGGGGCAGGGTAGGTCACATGCAGTAATGCTACTGTTTTTCCCTTACAGCTCCTGAGCATCTACATGGGTCAGTGGTGGTGGGCTTCTCCACTGAGGGCAGTAGCATGGAGATGGAGGAGGGCCCATCCACCTCCACAGGCATACGGGGGTCAGGGCAACAGTGAGCCTACCTGGACGTCCGGACTGATGTTAGTGGAGCAGGTATGGAGGAGGCCCTGCCCGTGTCCCAGCATGCCAGCGTCCATGGATGCCAGCATGCTGGGACTCAGGCTGGTGCCAGATCCGTCACAGATGATGATGGAGCTAACGTCATGGGCAGTGAGACATGTGGGCCACAGGATGGCCACACAGCAGGTGACATCACGGCCATAGCTGTGGGTGGTGCCATCGTGGAGGCTTGCGTGACATCACAGTCCCAGCCTGTGCCTGTCTGCACCAGTGGGGCAGCACTGGTGTGTGTCCAGGACAGTGGGACTGTTGCAGCCACTGCAGCGGCACCATTGAGCCCTGGAGAGTGGCAGCCAGAGGGGCAGTATCAGCAGTCGGCCAATGGCCATGGGGGTACAGTGTTGGAGGGCGGCATCAGTGCACCACCTGTAGACATGTCCAGGCCTGGCCCTGGTGTGCAGCGCCCACCCTCAAGGGGTGCTGATCATCAAGGTTGTGAACACTCTGAGGGACAGCATGCCAATCAGGCAGATGACCTCTTAGATGAGCACACCTGCATACTGCAAGCATCAGTCAATCAGCAGATGCGGCTTGTGACGGCGGTGGATGCACTGAGTGTGGCTCTGTGCCAGGCAGAGGAGCAGTGCAGCAGAGACACCGCTCTGCTCCTGGCAGGGATGGACTGGTTGCAGGAGGATGTGACCGCTGCCATTGACAGGCAGACACAGGCAATCACAGCTGTCATGGCCACAATGGGCACACAGTTATTTGCCCATGTGTTGCAGACACCACGCAGTGTGATGTCCACCCCCCATTCCCGGCGTTGTGCGACACCATCCTTGTCGACACCGGGTTCAGCTGTGGGCATCCCGAGCACGCCTGGCGTAGGCATGTTCGGTGTGCTGCAGACCCCTGCACGAGCACGGTCGCGTTCACGCAGTGGAACCCCTGGGGGACCATCGGAGCCACCCCATGAGGCCAGTGGTCAGCCTGTCACTGCTGGAGGGTCTTGGCGGGGCCACCCATGCATCCGTGGCAGCTGTGGCATGACCTGTCTCCCAGCATTACTACTGTCTGATGCTGCCCTGTGTGCATTGTGTCGCTCAGCGGGCAATGCACGGGTGGGGTACCCGCCCTGCACGCACACACACATTCTATCTGCACACCCTTCCGACTGCTGTCCGCTGTGATGTGTGCATGATGATGCCTGCGTTACGCTGTACGCCACTGTGCAATGGTGCCCAGCATCTCACATATGCACAATGACAGGCAGTGGGCGTGGTTGTCTGTGGATGTGTGTGTGGTTAGGGTGGTCGGTCTGGGTTACCGTGCCTCCTACCCTTTGTGCATGTCTTGTGAGGTGTGTGTGTGTGTGTGTGTGTGTATAACCGCGTGCCATCTTAGACCTCGCTCATCCCTGGCGGTGTGTGCGGTTCCATGCTCGGCCACTTCCCTTGACAGCATGCACCCCTGGTGTGTGTCCATGCGTGTTTGTGGGTTGTGCCTTTGCCACTGGTGGTTGCACATGACCCCATGACCTACCTGGGTTGGCTGAAGTGTTCCTCTGTGATGGTGTCCCGCTACAGCTGTGCCAGCCGGAGCAGTCGGGGGTCCCGTCGCCCAAGGGATGGGTTCGAAAAACAACAAAAAAACAGATACCTGGTTTGAACAGCTAAAAAAAGTTTTAAATAAAGTGGGCCTTGAGAGAAGTTATATATTTGACTGCAGTGGGAATACAGAGCAATTTCCACAAACTGCAGTACAAAGGACAATTGATATAGCCATCCACAATGACTTAGCAGTAATGCAAGACGCTCTGGAATATAAACTATTAAAAGGCATCAAATCCAACTTCGTGGTAGAAAAATATTTGCTGTTTTGTAACAGTGTCAAACATAGGAAAGCAATATTGAAGATACGGCTAGAACTATTATGGTATGACTGGAAACCATTAATTGAAAGATAAAGATCCCCCTGTATCTGTAACCAGAATATAAGGTAAACAGTGCCTCATATTATTTGTGAGTACAAAGCATTGGAAAAAGAAAGAAATAAATGGATAAGAACAGCCATTCAAGGTAGCACATGGAGAGACATTAAAGAAAAACTGTTTGGATTAGGCAGCATTGCACATGCAGATATAAGAAAACTCAATAAGGCAATTGGATCAATCTTTCATGAAAGGATTTAGACAAAATATTCACAGTATGGGTGTACCTGAGTAAGGAGATAGGCTGGGAAATGCAAATTGGATATATTAGTAACTTTTATATATGGGAAGGGTATTGATGTAAACTTTTTTGTGTTATACTGTTGATTTTAAATATGTCCACAATCTCTCCCTTTAATAAAAAAAGTGCAGTCTATCACCTTCATCCAAATTATTCCCTTGTTTCTAGTGGACCTCCTTCCTATCCCCAATCCCAGGTAAAAAAAAAGTAATCCACATTCCCTGGTGTCTAGTGGCCTCCCTCACCCTGACAGTTAGTCCACCATCAACCCACTGCCCCCCATCTCAACCCTGAGTGGACCACCGGAGCAGCCCACCTCTCTCCTCCATAGCCAGTGGCCCACTGAGCTACTAATGAATGAGCAAGCACATGCTCATTCATTGACAGCTCAGTGAGCCACCGACTGTGGAGGACAGAGAAGGGCTCTGCTGGTGGTCCACTCGAGGTTGAGATGGGGGGATTTCTGTGCTTTAACATTTTTGGATTCTTTTAAGTTTTGCAGCCACCTTGAGTTGATTTGAAACCTTACTTTAGTTTAAACAAATAATTTTTTTAGTTACTGTAGTTTGAGTACTAGTACTTTTACTAGTAGTTTTTTGTTTTAGTTTTGATCAACGTTTAATTTTTTGCTAATATGGAGTTTGGATGGTCAGGAATACTGATGAAAAGCAGGTCACAGTAACATTACAGTGAGCACTACTTTTATTATTTCTCATTTTAAAAAATGGAGTAATGCAGAATAAAATAAATTGTGGAAAGAAGGGTAGCATATATATACACAAATTATTAGATAAGGGGCAATGTAAATTAGAATAAAAAAGCATTGGTCAAAATTGTAACTGCATTCTTGCACTGATGCTTTCATTGTCAGGCTGTATTACTCTTTGGTTACTGTTTACTGTGTTAAATGTTCATACATCTCCACAACAACTATAATAAAAATGCCCTAAAGTCACCTATCATGGCAATCCCCCCCCCATAATTTCCAATCTTCTGAATGTTGCTGGTTTATACTGCTATCTTGCTAGTATACATCATTCAACATGCGGTATTAGTGTCCTTATGTGAATAATAATCCTCTAAAAAAAATGTTCAGAAAATTAACAAGGATTTCTTGATGCTCATAATTCTAAATCCCCAGCTCCCCCAAATGCCCCCCCCCAATTATGGTTTCCACAATAGAAACAGTTTTTTTCTTATTACTTTCTTTATTTTATTTTTAAAATTTCCCGTGGTCACCAACTCTCCGGATGCTGCGTGCTTTAATTTCCTTTGAATCTGTTGCACCAAAATGCGTGCTGCAATACACTTATATTGAAGCAGGTGGTGCATCGCCACAATTTCACCTGTAGTGAAAGCATGCAGCGTCTGCCATTGTGCAGACCCTATGACATTTAAAAAACAGAAGAAAGTAAGTAAGAACTCTGAGAAAGTGCCTTTCTATTGCGGAAAGCATAATGGTGGTGTGATAGATTTGTGAGAGGTGTGATTTAGATTAGAATTATGACTTTTTTCATTACATTTGGTTAAAGCAGCAGTGCAATAATCCACTGACAATTTAGACCCATACGTTTGTATTATAGTTTCAGTTTGCCCTTATCTACTTATTGTATGGTACCTTTCTTTACACCATTTATTTTATTCTGCATTTCTCTCTTGTTTTTTGCATCTGAAATAATAAAAGTAGTGCTCATTTTAATGTTACTCTGATCTTATTTTCAACAGTATTCCCAGCTGTTTTTTTTTTTTTTTTGAAATTTAAGTTTATTGATTTTCAACAGATAAAAACCAAAACATACAGCAAGACATTAATAACAAGCCACGAAATTACATGGTACAAAATAAACCCCACCCCCATCCATCCCCTCCTCCCCCAAAGCACCCCCATCCACCACCATCCCCCCACCAGAGTGTGCAAGCCGAGCAATACTTCAGAACTGGATATACAGCATGTCCATCTAGGCAAACAAACTTCATCTCCCCATACAGGAAGACGGCTACTACCCAATTCAAAAGGGCATCTGAGCTACAGCAGGCCACAGAGAGAAGGTCATTGAACACTAATGGAGATACACAGAATACAGCTTACCCCATTTTTTCTGAAACAGGTCTATACGATTACGCAGGCTAGCAGCCAGTTTTTCGGCACTGAGACAGGCAGAGAGTTCCGTCAACCATTCAGCATATGACAAAGTCAGCTGATCCGTCCAATGTCTGAGGACCAACCTCTTGACCACAGAAGCAATCATCGCCATGTGATAGCGACGTTCTACACTGTCAACCTTGGCATAATTCCCTAAAATGCAAACTTCAGGAGTGAAGAACTTGGAAAGACCCAATAACGGATCTATATTATCACGAATAGAGGACCACAGAGGGGAGACTTTGTCACAACTCCAGAAAATATGTAAGGAATCCCCTTCGTCCTGCATACATCTGGAACAGGTCGGGAGGGGAAGCCTTTTAAGTAGAAAAAGCTTCTTAGGAGTGTAATACATGTTATTTACAATATAATATTGGGTAAGCCTTAGCCTATCCTGAGTATGATACTTATGGAGATCCTTCCAGAGGCGGGACCAATTCAGAGTGGAGTCTGGAAAGAGGGAGGACCAGGTCCTGGAGCCTACCAAAGGCTCTGAAACCTTGTAATTCAACAGAAAAGAGTAAATTGTCGAAATGGCATGTGGTTTAGCTGCAAGAGTTAGCACCTGAGAGAGAAAGGGACGAACTACCGACTCCCTGTAATGCGTACCAAACTTACTGGCAATAAGATGTCGCAGTTGGTATACTTTAAAAATGTGTACTCTGGGGATAGCATACTTATCTAGGATGTCCGTAGATGAGAGGAGGGACCCACATCCGTGAGAAATGCTCTAGACAAGTCTCCTTAATCTGTGGGAGCCAGTCAGGAGTGATCATTGAATTCCCAATCTTAATATTGGGATTAAGTGTAACAGTTGACTCAGATCTTCCTTCAGGAATATCTTAAAGAGCATATACACTGTGATAGGGACTTGAGGATAGAAGAACTGTCTGGTCTGTTATCGAGTGTGAGAGCATGGAGTGGGGTGTGAAAAAATAGCGTAGGGTGACTCAGAATCAAGCAGAATTGATTTCTCGATTTGGAGCCAGGTCGGGGAAGTGGGATCAGGGTTAACCGGTAGCCATCTCCCTAATTTAGCCAGATGCGCCACCCAGTAGTAAAGCTGCAAATTAGGAAGCCTTAGACCGCCCTTATCTTTAGGTAAGGATAGCTTAACAAAGGAACACCGAACCCCCTTACCCTGCCAGATGAAATTGGAAAACATTCTATGGAACTGCTGAAAGTACGAGACAGGCAACCAAAGATTTAGTAAATTAAGAGGGTAAAAGATACGGGGAAGAACATTCATTTTTATAGTGTTAATCCGACCCCAAAGGGAAATGGGGAGAGCGGACCACCATTGCAAATCCTGCTGAATACAGCTTTTAAGGTCATCCAGATTAAGCTTTTTAAGGAGGGAGGGATCTGTCGAGAAGTGGATTCCTAAATATTTAATTGATTTAGGAGCCCACTTCATGCCGAAATTAACAAGATCTGATTTAGGTGTAAGAGCATTCAACGGGAAAATCTCAGATTTGGAAATATTCAATTTGTATTGGGAAAGGGCCCCATATTGCCTGATTATGTCCAACGCATGCTCTAAAGACTCGGCGGGGTGCGTGATGTATAGAAGAATATCATCTGCATACGCCGAGAGAACTAACTCCCGCTGGTATACGAGGCACCCTCTAATAGCTGGTGAAAATTTAAGCTTAATGAGGAGGGGTTCCAGATAAAGATTGAATAAGAACGGTGAGAGGGGGCAGCCTTGTCTGGTGCCAATATATAGCCGGAACTGTGATGAGAAAAGCCCATTACAATATATCCTAGCCGAAGGACATCTGTAGAGGGTTTGGACCCATTTGAGAAAAGAAGCCGGGAACCCCATCCTAGCCAGCACTGCCCAGAGAAAGACCCAATCCACCCCGATCAAAGGCTTTCTCAGCATCCAGCGAGACAAAAGCCATTGGAGTTAGGGCAGCGCTGGCATATTGAGAAATATGAGAGAGAACTCTCAGATGATCCGATGGCAATCGGGAATAAACAAAACCGACCTGTTCTGGACTGAGAAGATGGGTCCAAACCCTCTTCACCCGCTCAGCTAGAATCTTAGAGAGTATTTTCATATCATAATTTTGAAGAGATATGAGGCGATAACTTCATGCAGTCAGGAGGACTTGCCGGCAGAAATTAGAACAATGGTGGCTTCAAGGCGTGAGGATCAATGAGCGGAAGAAAAAAGATATTCATAGAGTTTAGAAGCATCGGAGCGAGCTCCTTTGAAAACACTTTATAAAAGTTGGCAGGAACCCATCCGGCCGGATGCCTTATCTAAGACCAAGGGCAATAACCTCTTCTATCTCAGCGAGAGAGATTGGGGCAGTTAGGGCCCTCTCATGAGCTGGCAGAAGCTGTGGAATGTCAATGTCAGCCAGATATGTATCTATATCTAAGGGAGGTGGAGGGGATATGGGCATACTATATAAACCCCGATAATAGTCCTCGAAAATCTGTACAACTTTTCTAGGGGAAGTTTGAATGGAACCATTAGGTGTTTGCAAGGCCGGAATTAGTCTAGAACCCTCTACAGACCGAGCCTTAAGGCCAGCAGTTTCCCAGCCTTCTCCCCGTGGTCAATATACTTAGCTTGTGTTTTAATCCAGCAGTATTCAGCCTTCTCCTTAAGAAGATCAGTGTATTCACTTTTTAACGCCAAAAGGGCGCCAAAAGAAACTACCGGTGAGGTAGAAGATTGAGCGGCCTCGACTTCCCTGATCTTGCTCATTAAGAAAGTTGCTCGCGCTTGCCGAGCCCTTTTCCTTGCCGAAGCTAACTTAATTAACTCACCCCTCAGGTAACATTTTAAGGAACACCAGACCAGATCAAACCTTGAAACAGTTCCAAGATTATCTGCCAAAAACATGGAGATTAAAGATTTAATGCACGCCACCGTATTGGGGTCCTTAAGCAGTTGCGTATTGAGCTTCCAGGCAGTATCTCGATGAAACTCAGGGTCCAGCGAGAGTCTGATCCAAACACATGCATGATCCGAAAGAATTATCTGCTCAATGCCAGCGTGAAGGAAACCCGAAAGAAGACTCATACTGAGCAGGATATAATCAATCCTAGACCATGATCTATGGGGCTGAGAAAAATACGAAAATGCTCGAAGAGAAGGATTAGAGAGCTGCCAAGGATCACACAAACCTAACAGCTGCGAAAAGTCCTGTAGAGCTGTCTGCGAGGAAGTGAGGGAGCGGGTACCTTGAGGATCTTTATCTAGGAAGTGGCAGGGTGAAATATTCCAATCCCCCCCTAGGATAAGCTGAGAGGGAAGTAGAGCACTAATTTTATCTGAGAGGGCCATTAGGAACTCAGGGCTTCCTCCAACAGGGCCATAAATAGAGCCCAAAACAACAGTGTTTCCATTACAAGACCTCTGACCAAAACAATCTCCCTCTGGGTCCTCCACAACCAAATTTTTCAAAAACAGGACATGTTTTTTAATGAGTATAGCTACTCCCCTACTAGAACTAGATCCACTTGCTGCATACATTTGGGAAAAACGGACCTGGATAGCCATTTATTCTCCGTCCTGACCAAGTGGGTTACTTGTAGGAACAAAACATCTGTTTGCAGCAACGCACAATGGTTGAAAATTTGGGTTCTTTTGACCCTCTCTCTGAGCCCACGCACATTCCATGACATCACCTTAAGCGTGCACATAGCCATTTTAAAATTCGTGTTGTAAGAAGGAAGACATATACATATCCAGAGCTAGAGCTAAAAAATGAGCACACCCGAACCCCCCATCCCCATCCCCCCCCAGCTTGCCGTCAAAACCCTTGAAGGGTAACCCTGACAAAGCAGGAATTATTACTGAGACAGAACTGAACAGGATATAACCAGCAAGCCTGCACCCCTCCCTCCAGTAAAAGGACAAGAAAATGAGCCTGCTCGAACCTCTATCCACTCCCATCCCCCCCAGCTCGCCCACGGAGATTCTTTAGAATTAACTCTAACAAAGCAGTAGATAATATTAAAATATAGCGGTGAAAAGAATGCAATCAGCCAACCTCCCTCCCCCCAAACCTTCCCCACCCAATCTAGAAAAAACCCCCATAACCAGAAGGCAATCTGACAGGATGAAAGTTTGATGGAAACCTCCTGCCCCCCCCAAATCATCCATCTCTTCACAAACCCTAAACAAATAACTATTTACAACCTGGAGCCAGGGCTGATAATAAACCAAACCAACATGGAAAAGCACAGCTCCTGGCAACCAGACCCACCTTGCGAATCCAGAAACTCCCAGCGCCACCGGGTCAATTAACGAGGGGAAACCCCAAACTTCGAACCCCCTAGAATAAAAATAAGACTCAATCCAAAATGAATAAAACAGTAATAGCCCGGCGACTGGGACTGGATTGGCCAACCCCCCTTCCATAGGCTCGTAATTCAGCCTCCACTAGACGTGAGGCTTTAGAGCTAGCTACTCCCCACCTCCCTCCAAACTGCCAATTACCGCACCAGTTATAGAAATAGAATATAATAATCCCCTCCGATGCAACCCCCCTTTCTATTGACCTAACAGAACGGTAAACGAAATGAATCTAATCCAAAATTGACAACAACTCACCCCTGTCTCAGGTATCAAAGAGGGGGATTCAAAATCGGTAACCAGGCCCAGTGTGGAGAGCAGTCTCACTTGGGCCCTTGATTCAGGGGCACCAATTCGGTATAGGACCAAGCGGTCCAACAGCCAGGAAGTTACCCCGGCAACTGTTACCGTATAAAATGAGTTCGAGAATAAACCTCAGACCTGTCATCTCGGTCCGGTCCTTCTCTTACCCGACCACCCAGGACATCACCCGGCTCCCCAGGCCAATGAATATATGCAGCACAGGTAAGAGAACCAAATAACAGCCGGGGGAAAAGGGAGGCAACACCCGGTAACCCTAAAAGTAATCGGAGAAGTACTAATATTGAAAACCAGAGCATACAGCTAAAAACAAAGAGAAGGGAGAAAAAAAAGTAAAAGGGGTAAACTCAGTATCTTCTGGCAAAACAATTAGAACCAGCCCATCTTATATGGCTACAGATGCAACTGAGTCTCTCAGCCCTGAGATTTAAACAGGTCAGGAAGTCTGGTAGAGAGGTCTTTGCAAGCCACTTCTGGCGAGTTGAAACTGTGAGTGGCGTTACCAATTGAAACTCTTAGAGTAGCTGGATACATCATTCTAAAAGGGATGGATGTGGCGATTAACTTCTGGACTGTGGGATGGAAGGCGGCCCTCTTCTCTCTCGTTTCCTTCGGGAGATCTTGGGCAATCCGAATCTTCACCGATCCCCATGCAACTTCTTGCAGATCCCGAGACCTACCATAGACGTGCTGCCTTTCGATGAAACTTAAAAACTTCATAATAATAGGGTGCGGGGGGGAACCAGGCGGTGGTCGAGGTCTCAATGACCGATGGGCCCTCTCGATGTGATAGCTTGGGCTAATCGGGAATGGGCCTACCACCTTAACAAGGAATTTTTGGAGAAACGCCATTAGATCGGGCCCTTCCTCCATCTCTGGCAGGCCCAGGATCAACAAATTGTTCAGTCGGTTACGTCCCTCTAAGTCTTCGGTTTTGGACTGTAGCTTCCGCACCTGTTGGGTTAGACCAGCCATCTCCACTTCTGCTTTGACCTTCCATTGCTCCAACGAAAACACTCTGGCCTCCATATCGGATACTCGTGTAGACAGGGAGGAAAGGTCGCTCCGCAGGGACTTCAACTCAGCGGTGATGTCCTGAAGGATGTCCTTCAATGGAGTTAACTCCTGCATAAATTTATCCTCCGTTAAGGGGCTGGACGACTGGCTTTTTTCCCCACATTTCTCCAACCCCAGTCCCGCCTGATTCCGCGGCTTCTTGGGAACCTTTTCAGGGGTCACAGGCGGCGTATGCTTCGCTGTGGCCTGCTTCTTATCCACCTCCATCTCTCTTTGTAGATAGGATAAACCAGCAGCAACACCCACTCAGGTCGATAATCGGTGATTAAATGCCCTTTTGGTACTATTTTCAAAAGCGTTAGTGCCTCGGGGGATTCAGAATCCGGCGATTAGGGCGGCAAGAGGGGAGAGCTCTAGGCCTCAGCTGCCATTCAGCAAGCTGCCATCACGTGACCCTCTGCCATCAAATTCTATGGCTCTATGTAATGTGATGCATTATTCTAGCCTCCAGCTGTTTTTTTTTAAAGCTACTGTACCATAAGGTCATGGAGCACAGTCTGCTGGATATGGCTTCATTTTAGTCACAACATGAATTATTTTTAGTAGTTGATGTCTAAAAGCATGTGGGAAGACTGATGAAAACATGGTTCACGTGCATGGTGGCAGAGTAAAATGAGCACTGCAATTATTACTTCAGATCTGAAAACAAGGAGTGCAGCATACTGAAATAGTGAAAATAAGGGTATCATTCCTTCATATACACAATTTATTAGATAAGCGCCAATGTAACCTACGATAAAAATGTATAGATCAAAATTGTAACCGTTTTCTTGCACTGCTGCTTTGTTTTCATGCTGTATTGCTTTTTGGTTACTGTTTAGTGTGTTACATTTCTGTAGTATACATACACACAACAACAATCGCAATACCATTAAATCACCTACCATAACCATGCCCCCAAATGTCCTATCTTGTGAATGTCCCACTGTTTTAATTTCATGAAAAGTCCTGAAAAGAATAAGGCTAGAAATATGTCACAGTGTCCCAAGTGAGAGCATTGCCTATTGACGCTAGTTGCTGCTGCTGTGTTCTCCCACTGCTTTAATTTCATCAAAAATCCCGATGAAGAATAAGGCCAGAAATGTGTCACAGTGTCCCAAGTGAGAGCATTGACTGGTGATGCCTGATGCTTCTGCTGCTGCTGTTGTCCCACTGTTCTAATTTCATGAAAAGTCACGATGAAGAATAAAGCCAGAAATGTGTCAGTGTCTCAAGTGAGAGCATTGCCTGGTGATGCCTGATGTTGCTGCTGTTGTTGTCCCTCTGTTTCAATTTCATGAAAAGTCAAAATGAAGAATAAGGTCAGAAATGTGTCACAGTGTCCCAAGTGACAGCATTGCCTGGTGACACCTGATGCTGCTGCTGTTGCTGTTGTCCTGCCATTTTAATTTCATGAAAAGTCCCGATGAAGAGACTAAGGCCAGAAATGTGTTACACTGTCCCAAGTGAGAGCATTGCCTGCATTGACACCTGCTGCATCACTGATACATGCTGCCCTTTGTGTGTGCCTTCATACCACAATGGTGAGTTATTGTTCATAGCATTGTCATGTTTTTTCATAGACACAGCCATTTAATTTGCATTGAATCTCCTTGTGTGTTGTAAGCAGTCCGTCATGTTGTTCCTTTTCAGGGAATCATAAATAGATATGAAATGTTTCCACTTCACCGTGGTGGGCATGATGATCACATCCACATGCCAAACATATGTTACCAGTCTGACACCTAATGTGGTACTGTAACATTTAATTTGCATTTGTGGGGTGGTGGGTTACTGCTGTAGTTGACTGAATTATAATAATTTCTGATTACTTTTTTTTATTATCAGATCATAGGCACACTTGTGTTCTGCATGTTTTGGATTGTTGATGACTTTGGCTGTACAGAAACTGTCAAGCCATGAAAGGTAAGTATTTTTTTTGGGGGGGGGGTGGGGGCATCATTTGAAAACAAGTTTCATTCATGTTTTTATCTTCTTTCCAGGTCTTCAGCATATCCTAACTGTTGTCCATATTCCGATTGGAAGATACGACCGAAGGCAGTCCACAGCACCTTGATGTTACCTGAAAACAGATGAAGAAGTTATTAGGCGTTCATTGCACTACTAATTCTGTTCCCAACATGGCTGTTCCAGTCTTCTGTTATACACAGCTTTAAACACCAAGCTATTAGTAAACTCCTTTAAAAAAATAACATGTTTAGTGAGTGACATGCATTGGCCCACTGTCTTACATTACATCATGTGTTTTCACGACCAGGATAACATGTTATACAACCCTCATGTATTGAAGTATGCTTGTCCCATCTGTAATGAAAAAATATATTATCTGGCTTGTATGTCACTGCCGTTGAATGTTTTACACTGGCAGAATAAAATTAAAAACAAAAAGGAAAGAGGAAATGAGAGTGATACTTACCTGTAGATGTTATCCTTTAGGTGGTGTGAGTACTGTAGTTCTGCAAGTTTGCACTGTCTGTAACCTGTGAAAACAAAATGAAAATCAGTGTCCTGTATTTGGTGCCACTGGCATCAATAAAAAGGTAAAGGAAGGATTCACACCACAGTTCAAGTGAAAACCATAGTACATGACATTAATACATACTTACTGTAAATTAATGATAAGAAGCAAGGTGGCTGAGGCTGGCTGAAGGTTCATTGACTGGGCACAGGTACAATGTCTCATCTCTCTCTCATTGTCAAGAAGCAGGGTAGCTGTGGCTGGCTAAGGGTTCCTAGACTGGGTACAGGTACAATGTCTCTCTCTTTCTCATTGTCAAGAAGCAGGGTGGCTGTGGCTGGCTGAGGGTTCATAGACTGGGCACAGGTACAGTGTCTCTCTTGTTCCCAAGAAGCAGGGTGGCTATGGCTGGCTGCGGGTTCATAGATTTTGCACAGTTACAATGTCTCTCTCTCTCTCACTGTCAAGAAGCAAGGTGGCTGTGGCTGGCTGAGAGTTAATAGATTGGGCACAGGTACAATGTCTCTCTCTCTCTCAATCTCAAGAAGCAGGGTGGCTGTGGCTGGCTGAGGGTGCATAGATTTTGCACAGTTACGATGTCTCTCTCTCTCTCTCTCTGTCAGGAAGTAGGTTGGTTGGCTGAGGGTTCATAGGTTTTGCACAGGTACAATGTCTCTCTCTCTCCCCCTCTCTCTGTGGTTGTGGCTGGTTGAAGGTTCATAGACTGGGCACAGGTACAATGTCTCTCTCTCTCGCTCTCTCACAAGAAGTAGGGTGGCTGGCTGGGGTGCATTACTGTTTTTCAGTGTCAGGAGGATATCTGTCATTCAGTCAACAAGATTTAATAGGCTGCAAGTTGACATTTGTGTTTTGAGAACTGCAGGTAATAATGACTGCACACATTCTGTGAACTGTACTCACAAAATTAAGAAAGGGGAAGTCAAAATATAACGACATGTCATTATTTGTCAATTGCCATATGTCAAGTCTTTATTTAACCAGTCAGTCATCATTGAGTGAGAGCTCATTTGCAAGATGGACCTGGGTGGAACATGGACAAGTATTTATACAGGTCAGCACAGATATTTACAAGGCAATACAGATAATAATTTTTTTTTTTACAGCAGGTAGCAGGAAGTAATAATTGTTGCAAGTATAAAATAAGATACCACAGTAAATTCATATGTACATAGAATTATACAAACATTGTACAGAGTGCAGGGTATCTACATACACTGAAGTATCTACAGACAGCTATAAGGTAGGTTATATAAGGTAGTTGGAAAAAGTACACAACGTAGAGGGGGAGGGGGAAAAGGGTAGGAGGGCATGGTGTACAGAGCAGAGAATCTGATAATATGATAATATGATAATCAAGGTCACTGTTTTTCATTTTTTACTGCAAAAAAGGTAACATTACAGAACTGCAACATCCTTCACCCCCGTAAAAACAAATAATTACACAAAATTCATACAGTAATTTTGCACCAGATCAGTTAATCGGCAGAAATTGTGTTTCTAATAATTGGTTCCAGTGTTATTTTCTGTTTGCTTCATTTAATGGTGTACATATTAAGCCTTCTTTGGTTCTCATTATTTATCTACATATTAAATGAATGACAGTCTAATGACAGTAAAACTGAGAAATTACACCAGCAATCACACCGCTACACTTCCCAGAGTTTCAAGTCTCGACAAAGGAATTTCATTATTTTATTTACTGTAAATCAGTGGCCATGGTGATAGTTCTCAGTAACAGGAAGAAGTACATGATTCCTGAATGCAAATGTTTTCATTATGCCCTCCCACCAACATCCTCCTCATCATCATCAAGGAGGATTTATGGGTACAGCAGAAATCCCTGTAGAACAAGATTTAAACAGTGGGCCATGCAGGGAACCCTCACAAAGACAGGGGTTGATGTAGTAGTACCTGGGCCACCACTGCTACTCTGACCACTACTTGAACATTCAAAATTCTCCTCCTCCTCCTTCTCCTCATGCCTGTAGTCATTCTCCAGTGTCACAGCTTTTACTTACATGGCTACTTACACTCAAGGAAGGGGATATCATGCTCACTAAGGTAGATGTGGTTGATTTTGATTATCTAGATATTAAATGAATGACAGTATAATGACAGTGAAATCAAGAAATTAGACCAACAATCACCGCTACAATTCCCAGGATGTCAAGTCTTGCCATAAGAATTTCATTATTTTATTTATCATAAATCAGTGGCCTTGATGATAGTTCTAAGTAACAGGATGAAGTACGTGAATGCAAATTTTGTCATTATGCCCTCCCACCAGCATCCTCCTCATCATCAAGGAGGAAGCAGCCCTCATACTCATCAATGCCAGAGTTGTACCCACTTGGAAATTCTTTTTCCATAACTACATCATCAGTCCCAATGATACACCATTTGACGCTGCCACCAGGATGGTCTGCTTTGCCCGCATCATCAGCACAACCATCATCATTGTTGGATACAAACATAGATGTGGTTGTCCTACTTGGTATGTGACCTTCATTCATTTTGATAAATGTCAGCATGCTGACATTTGTAGGTGATAGGTTAGTATGACGGTCATGCACTATTGCCCCTGTGCAGAACTAAATACCCTCACCACACCTACACTAGAGGGTGGGCAGGTCAGATACTTCAGTGCTACTGACGTCAGTGCTGGCCATTCATTCACCTTGCTACTCCAGTACACCAAAGGATCATCCAATATTGTCAGATGCCTGTTTTCTGAAAATAGGCCCCAACCATGGTCTGTTATGCTCGCATTCCTGATGACTCATCCCCCCTGTTCACAAGATTCTTCTAGGTCACAAATTCCTACTTGGGACAAGGCACCCCAAAGTGGATTAATGGCCATCAGTGCAGTTGACATCACCCCTTGCCCCTCAGCCACCTTACTGGATGTACTCGGTCCACAGTGACCTCCAGCCTTGTTATGCTGTGGTTTGCAGAACTTTACATGTGACTTCTGTGCCCCATGAACCAATTGGACCAGCTGTCTAGTCAGATTTTGAACCTGATCATGCCCTCCCTCTAGTATGGATGCAATGCCACATTTATAGCATGGGTCCAGCATTGTGGCTATTCCAAATTCTGGAGATTGCCAAACAGTGATGATGTGGAGATTGCTGTCTAATATTGTAATCATGGGTTTCAGTAATGCACAGCTTGACCTATCTCTGGCCACATCAAGGCTAGGCTGCAGATTCAACAAAGTCTTCCTCAGCACCTGGAGAAGTGGAATATCTTGACTAACAGATGGAGTGTCACCACGCATGGCCTCAGAATTATTATTACTGAGTCCATGAGTCATCATTGTTCAGTTGTCACAGACACTGAAGCCCCTGAATTGTCATGGCTAGTGTGTATAACTAGGTACTCAGAGATTGCTTTGTACTGCTCATACAATGGCTCTGGCATGTAAAGTGTCGAGTTCCATCTTGTGACAACTTCAAGCTTGAGGTGGTGCTGAAGGGAGGCTGTTTTGAATCTGTAGTTGCTTAAGTTGGTCACTGGCCTTTTCAGAGCATGCAACGTAAGCACAGATGTGGCATGCAACAGTCAGCATTTGCTTTATTTCTAGGTACTGCAGAAACTCCTGTACCACAAGATTTTAGCAGTGGGCTATGCAGGGAACCCTCACAAAGCCACCATTGCTGATACATTTAACAATGTTTAATCCATTATCACTAGCTATGAAGCCAGCTTTTAGGGACGGGGGTGCAGCCACTCATCAGTTTCTGTCAGTAGCAAATCTAGTATGTTTTCACCTGTATGCAACCCTGCTACACTATGCATTGCAAGTGTGGCATGCTGTG
Organism: Neoceratodus forsteri; assembly: GCA_016271365.2. Classification (NCBI taxonomy): domain Eukaryota; kingdom Metazoa; phylum Chordata; order Ceratodontiformes; family Ceratodontidae; genus Neoceratodus; species Neoceratodus forsteri. The sequence continues at coordinate 964,891,548 of CM028131.1, read as the reverse complement.
TAATGCCATAAAGGTTGCTATCACCACAGTCTGACTTATTACACTGCTTTCCCATCCCACCATCATAGACAATCTCAGGTAGCTGCACCCAATGTGCAGTAATACACAGATAGGAACTACCCACCATTTTGCCACTTGTCTACATATCCATGATTAAGTGAATGTAAGGTGATGTGGAATGTTGAAGGGCATGTCTTACAGACTCTGTCACCATCTGCTATAACTCAGGGACAGCACAGGTGGAAAAGTAGGTCCTGGACGGGATCTTCCATTTAGGACATGCGCATGCCACAAAGCACCAGAATCCTGCATTCTCCACAAAGGAGAATGGCAAAAGGTCAATTGCAAGCATTTCCGCTATGGCAGCATTGAGTTCATGTGCAACCACATGATTTGGTGGGGATTTGCTGTTCCATGCAAAAAGCTGTGCAATGTGGGCTGCATTGTTCAGTGGTTTGCACATGGCATGTCAAATGGCTCTCCTCTGCAAACTGACATGGATGGGGTACCTTTGATGTGTGATGGTGGGTGCACCGGTGACAAGCCAACAAATGCTGTTATTTTCCTTGTTTTAAGTACAGAGGTTGATGTAGTAGAATTACTACATGGACCACCACTGCTACTGTGGCCACCACTATTTGAACATTCAGAATCCTCCTCCTCCTCATGCCTGTAGTAATCCTCCAGTGTTATTTCACCACTTTTACCAACATGGTTACTTACACTGAAGGAAGTGGATACCATGCACATTAAGGTGGATGAGGGTGAACGCTCCACTACAGCATTAGCTCCCCTCTGGTGTCAAGTCCACAGTGCCATGTGCCTGCTCTTGAGATGAGTATGATGGCCCCCAGTGCCCAGATGGCTATCCTGTTTACCACGCTTCACACATGCTTGGCAAAGCTAACAGATTGCCACTGTTTCATCACTACCATCGTGTATGAAAAAATCCCAAACTAGGGATTTGATGCCCTACTCTTCACATGTTGCTGCTGGTGCTGCATATGGAACTGCAGTTTTGGTGGCTATGAAATGGGGGGTGTACTGCATGATTTCTGGTACTGTGCACACTTGGACTTTGAACATCACAATCTATGACTATTACATTAACAACAGTAAGTTTGCTTAGCCTAATGATAGACAAAAAAGTCATAAAAATGTAAGCACCACCTGTAATAATTTCACAGAAGATATACCCTGCAAAAACACTTTGCTACAGAGAAAAATAAAGCAGTAACAGAATACATACCTTGCAAAAAACAATTTGAATCAGAGAAGATTATAACAGTAACCAGTAAGCACCACCTGTAACAATTTCACAGAAGATATTCTCTGCAAAAAACACTTTGCTACAGAGAAAAATAAAGCAGTAACAGAAGATATATCTTGCAAAAGCAATTTGAATCACAGAAGATTACAGTAGTAACCTGTAAGCACAAAACAGTAACAAACCTGTTGGCACACCCTGTAATAATGCAGCAGAAGATATGCCCTACAACAGCATTTTGAATCAGAGAAGATTACAGCAGTAAAATGTAAGCAACAGACAGTATCAAATCTTGTGAGCACAAAAGAAAATAACAACACACAGTAAATCTGCCTAGCAAAAAGAAGCCTTAGTCTTTTTCCTTGCTCTGATAATGTTGTTCCTTGCTCTGTCCTTACAAGCAAACCTAGAAGAAAAGAGCTCAGGTGAACCTACAGTAGGTGCCTTTGCCAGCAAACCTTATCTTCCACTAGGTAGATATAAGGCTCACTCAACAGAAAACTTAAATAGTATAATGTGTGTTTAATTCATGACATAATAGTACTGTATCCCAGCCAGCCAATGTTGCAGGGAATAATCCTCTTCTTCAGGACTTTTACAGTTATTAAAATAAATAAAAATATATGTTACCTTTCCATTTTAATGTGCATTAATTTATTACCTTTTCACTGTTAAATAAATCATTTTGTTCATAAAATCCTAAACCTCACCCACAATGCACTAACAGGGAAACAAACATTTCTATATGTATGGGTTCTATTTTATTATAATTTTTATATACATACACAGAGTAGCAGTCTTTATGGGGTGAAAATCCATTATGAAGCATGGTATATCTTATTAAAAACCCATATCTGTTCACATGGACTTTTTAGGATCCCATTTACAATATTCATACTTGTCTTTAACATATGGGTCTGCAAACCTTCTTTTAATCATGCTACACTTTAGCAATTATTTTCTCTCATGACATTCTTAAACTAATGTAAACAAGAATTGTATCTTTACAGCAAAACTGTGTTTTTGTTTTGGCAGTGTCCTGAGCAACTTGAAGCTGCTGTGGAGCACAAACCTGTGAATAAATTTATACATCTTATGTTACTCTTTCATCTTTTCAAAAAAAAGTTTCAACACTGTTTGTGCATACATAAGGTATCTGCCCCACCTCTGCAGGGTTTCTCTTTGGTCCTTGTTCACCAAAATAACAAGGAACACTAGCGTTTTGCAAGAGATCCTTTTATGCTTCCTCATTGACTGTGGGAACAGAGTGTATCATGGATGCTCAGTGTCATGACCCATAAACTATTGGAAATATTTATTTTTGAGTGAGTCTCATATCTCCAGGAACTATATTTACTTTAGTAGGCTTATTTTCCAAAGTATATTCCTCCTGATTTGTTTTTTATTACTTTTAATTTTACAGATGCTGGGCCACATTGGAGTTCTTACATCTTTTTTATTTTAGGGGGACACAAACTGACACTGGGGATTGGGCACCCCAGTGTTGGGATGAACTTGAGTGACACCGGGGGTTCTCACCCCAGTGCCACCACATATATTAGAGTAAAGAGGCGAGTGGTCTGGAGGGGGCAATAGAACTGGAACTGGGGGATGGGCACCCCGGTTTACTTATTATATATTTTAAATACATAATAAATTCATTGCAAAAAAACTACATTATTGTACTAGTTAGGGTTGAAGTGACAAAAGTAGGGAAATGTGGAGTTAGGGTTTCCAACCCAAAAACACCACCCCCACCCTGCAGGCAGCAACAGGTGTGAGGTGTGCCTTTGGATTGTCAACTGTAATGCTCACCCCATTCCACAAGTAAGTAAGCTGAGATGCATGCAGTATATGAGACTGGGGTGAACGTTAGGGTTAACAACCCCAAGGTATACCCCACTCCTGTTGCTGCCTGCATGGTGGGAGGTTGGGTGTTAAGGCTGGAAACCCTAACAACACATTTCCTTACTTTTGTCACTTCAACCCTAACTAGTGCATTAACCAAGTTTTTTGTGATTAATTTCCTTACTTTTTGAGACAGTTTAATCATATTATTATTTGCCTGTGGGAGCACAGGGCCCTCCAGGCCCTGTATTGCCATCAATCCATAAATTTTCAGATAGTGTAACCATATCCAATAACCATAACCATAACCAATATCCTTATTTGCCTGTGTGCACACAGGGACCTCTGGGCCCTGCACTCCCACCCATCCATAGAGGCATATATAAAAGTTGCTGTGGAAGTACGGGGCACTCCTGCTTTGAGATTGACATTTCTGGAAAACCACAACCAAATTGTCAGCATAGCCTTATTGCCCACTTTGTGAACCTACTACTGAAAATTTTCACATCCCACCAAAATGTGATTCTGCACCACCACAACATTATTTTTTTTCCCAATTGTTTATCTAGGAGTAGCACACTAAGCTCAAAGCTTGTTTACAGGTGTGACCTGGGAGCACAGGGAAGTTAAGTGACTTGCTCAGGGTCACACAGTATGCAAGTGAGGACTGTAGGATTCAAACCCAGGTCTCCAGATTTGTAGCTCAGAGCTTTAAACCACTGTGCTATACTGCCTCCATGCCACAGGTGTGAAAGCACAGTTTGGACATGGTTTAAAAAATGACAGCTGTGATTTTCATGAGGTGGTGTAAAGATGTGGCTATACTGAAAATTTAGGGTCAAAATATTTAAAATTACCAGAGTTACAAGCGAGCATAGCAAAATTTCAAAGGATGTGCATAACTTCGGCACTTTTCCATGTTTTGAACCCAAATTTTAAACATACTCTTCTTATGATCCCACCTCATGAACAAGAGCAGTGAAAATTTCAAATCCCACCCAAAAGGTGATTTTGCCAAATGACAACAAAATTGCCATTCTGGACAGATTTATGTAATTCCACTGATGCTGTTTATGAGGTGGTGTCTCAAAAAGGCCTTGTTGAACATTTGGGGTCAAAATATAACAAAATTGAAAAGTTATGCATCATAGTTGAACACCCCATTGAAATACACTGAACTGTACTTACCTTTCTTTCTTATATTGCAGTCCACGGTTCCAGCAGAAAGATGTGTTTTCCATGGGACAGTGGATCTTCAGTCTAGCACCTGTTCATGTGAGTGAGGTGGTGGGTGCTGCATGAGAGGTGGGGTTCAGATCGGTGAAGGACTGTTTTCTTTTTCACAAGTTAAAAGAAAGCATTGGTGGGGGTGCCACTAGACATCAGGGAAAGAGAAACAATTTATGGGGACAGCCATCAGATGGTGGTGGTGCCACTAGACACCAGGGCAATAATAACAGAGGGATGATGATGCAAAGGTGTGGGGTGCCACTAGACACCAGGGAAATAAAAAATAACTATGGGGACAGTGATCAGAAGGTGGGGTGTGCCACTAGACACCAGGACATTTTAAACAAAATGGGAGGACCACTATCACAGGGTGGGAGGTGCCACTAGACACCAGGGAAATAATAATTCAGGGGGAAAGTGTTTGGAGGGTGGGAAGCACCATTAGACACAGAAGAAAATATAATGGTAAACAGAAAGTATTTTGGTCTAATGAGAAAGGATCTTTTTTTGTGATTCATGATATGAAAAAGATCATTTATTGTAACAGAAGTCATGAAAAAAGATTTCTAATATTAAAAAAAAATTCCAAGTGCATTTCTCCAATGGTTAAGTGAGATTTGGATGGCCATTGGATAATGGAGGGGTGCCACTAGACACCAGGGGAAAGGGAAAGGGAAACAAATTATGAAGACAGTGATCGGATGGTGAGGGGGTGCTACTAGACACCAGGACATTTTAAACAAAACAGGGGGACCACTGTCAGAGGGTGGGGGTGTCACTAGGCACCAGGGAAAAAATAATTCAGGGAGACAGTGATTGTAGGGTTTGGAGTGCCTCTAGACACCAGGGAAAACATAACGGCAAACAAAAAAGGATTTTGCTCTCATGAAAAAGGATCTTTTTTATGATTTTTGGTACAAAAAATATCTTTTTTTGTATCACATGTCTCAAAAAAAGATTTCTAATATAACAAAAACATTCCAAGGGCATTTCTCCAATGGCTATGTGAGATTGGCATGGCCAGCAGAGGGTGGTGGTTTGCCACTAGACACCAGGGAAAGGGAAACAATTTATGGAGACATCAATCAGAGGCTGGGGAGTGCCACTAGGTACCAGGGTAATATAAACAAACCAGGAGATGACAATCAGAAGGTGGGGTGCTACTTGACACCAGGGAAATAAAAGACAACTATGGGGACAGTGATCAGAGAGTAGATGGTACCATTGGACACAAGGGCATTATAAACAAAAGATGGGGATCACGATCACAGGGAGGTGCCTCTAGACACCAGAGAAATAAAACAATAATTATGGAGATGGCAATCAGAGGTTGGGGGTGCCACTAGAGAGCTTGGAAATAATAATAATTCAGGGGGACAGGGATTAGAGGGTGGGAGTGCCACTGGACACCAGGGAACCAGAGGTATGAAAGGGGGGATGATCAGAGGATGGGGGTCATCTCTAGACACTAGGTAAAAAATAATGGGCTGGATTTTCAAAGCCCTTGGAATGACGCAAAGGACGTTCACCAGACAGCAGTGGTGCAAGAGCGTCTTGTGTCAAACATTGTGCCAGACTCAATTTTCAAAGGAGCACTGCATCAAAGGCAGCCCACCCTGTGTCAAAGGTGGCTGCACCACCCTTGCACTATACAAATAGCAGCACCATGATGAAAGCTGGCTTGCACCACAGAAATGGTGCAAAACACACCGTGGAATTTCAAAGCTGCACCACTGACACCAATCATGTTACAGTGCCATCAGCTGCTAGACCAGCCAGAGCTGGTCTAAGCACCCTTAGAGCATACAAAAAGCCACACAACACAATAGACAATGCTGAAAGCTGGACATGGCTGAGGCCCTTTGAGAGACAGAGGTGGATGACAAAACAGTACAATGCCAGGAGCAGCAGCAATATTTCTCCTCATGGCAGCAAGGGCAGTACAGAGGCAGTGTTGTGCCAGGCAGCAGCAGCATCTGGAGGCTGCCAGGGTACAAGCACAGGCCAGACCACAGCCACAACACATACCACGCAGACCATACAGGCCAAGAGCGTACTGCAGAAGAACAATGTACACAGACATGACCAGTGAACAGTGCCTGGCATGGTACAGGCTGAACAAGGAAGTCATCACACAGCTCTACAATGAGCTAAGGGAAGACTTACAAAATAAGACAGGCAGAGGTCACCCCCTACAGGTGGAGCTAAAGGTCAGCGCTGCACTCTGTGTCCTTCAAATGGGCACCTTCCAAACACCCACAGGAGACACACTGGGGATCTCCCAATTAGCTGTCTCCACATGCCTAAAGCAGTTCTTTGAGGCACTACTGCACAGGAAAGCACAGTATATCAGTTTTCCATCATACGCCGATGAGCAGCAGGCCACCCAGCAGGGCTCTTACAGTGTTGCCTAACTACCATGGGTACTGGGTGCAATAGACTGTACCCACATAGCCATAAAAGCACCATCACAGGATGAGGATGCATACATGAACCAGAAGGGATATCATTCAATGAATATTCAGGTTGTAAGTGGCAGTCACTGCTGGATCCTGGACGTAGTGGCATGGTACCCAGGTTCATGCCAGGATGCTTACATCTTTAGGCACAGTGGCCCGTGTGAAGGCTTTGAGCATGCACACATACAGGATGGAGGCTAATTGGTAGGTGCATGTGCAACAAAATGCAATTGTACACACATGTAATGCTGCAGACAGCTGACACTGACCTCACTACTAGTATGTAGGCCAATGAGACCAACAAAAACAGCAACAACACAGGAACACACAGAGCAATTGGACATGACAATGTGTGTGCACCTGAGGACTAGTCATGCACAGGACACCCTGTCATGACAGAAACACATATGGACACACAACCAACTAACAGGCAACACAGGTATGGCACTGGGGGTACCCACACATGCCACTGTGCAGTGTGCAGCAACACATGACACACAACCATGACCATGAGCAGGATGGCACTGCCCATGAATATGCATCCCAGAGCCCAATTGCATGCACACAGACATGTGTGACACATATGAATCATCCACCCACCCCCAGAAGGCAACCCTGGTGGGGTATTGCACAGCAACCCAGTTGTGCAGTACAAACAGGATGTCAGATAATGGTAGGCATACTGAACACATATACAAACACAGGTGACATCAACACAGCAGACACAGGGAACACACATGGTACACATGTGGACATGCAAGAAGGAGCGGACAGTGTGAGATGGGTACAAGAGCCACCAGGACATCCGTGATACATGGCATGCATGGCAGAAGGAGAACATACATGGGACAGCAGCATAGAAGCATACAATAGTGACAATGCATGCATAACCACTAACCAATGCCCTCATGTTCAAAGGTGACAGTGGATACCCCCTACTGCCATGGCTAATGACATCAATTAGAAGACCACAGAGTGCAACAGAAACACATTATAATGAAGCACATGCAGCCACAAGGTCCGTGATCGAGCACACATTTAGACTTCTGAAAATGAGGTTCCGGTACCTGGACCACTCTGGAGGTGCACTGCAGTATATACCCTGCATGTCATGCAAGATCATCGTGGCCTGCTATATCCTCCACAACATTGCCATCAAAAACAGAATAAACATGCCTGACATGGAGGAAATGGACAACAGTGGTGATAACTGGGGTGACAATGAGGATGCCAATGCAGCACCAGACAATGCATATGACTGACAACCAGCAGGCACTGTGGCAGCTAGACACAGGACTAGGGCACAAGTCGTAAGGAATTACTTTGTGTAACACCATGCCACATGAACCAGCACTATGAGCAATACAAACCATCAGACACCTTCCACAGTAACATATGCCACACACTGTGCACATGCCAACTGGGCTGCACTATGTCATGGAGATGTACGGACATGCTGAACACACCAAGCCTAGCACCCATGGTACACAGATGCCTGAACAACATCCATGGACATGCACACTGTTCCATGGGGAGCCCATCACACAGAGACTAGTGCTGATACACAAACACTGTCTGATGAATCACCGATTGCCCATGGCAGCAAAATACAGCAACATCCAGAGAAGGACCATGTTATCAGAAGGATGCACATACCACCATGGTACCAGGCAGTGTAGCACTACATGGAGAGAATGTTGGCATGGTGGAGCATATGCCTGGATACCTATGCCAATCACATGCCCATGTGACCATGGGATGGCCAATGTGAGGACAGTCCTGGGTGCATATGAACGACATAGGCCCACTCACCCATGTGTATCAAACAATTTTTTTTTTTTTGCCATGGATACAGTCCATACAAATGTTTTGAAAAAATCATTCCTCAGTGTGAAAACTGTATCTAAATTCATAAAAATAAGACTTCAAATCACTTTCACCGAAAATATACTAATTTTTTTTTTAAGATTCTTTATTCATATCTAAGCTCACCTTTATACAATAGACCATAAAGCCACACTTGGATCTCCACATATGCTTTTTGTATACTTTCTGTGACTCAAAAACCCAACAAAATCGTTTCATTTTCTAACAGAGTATACCCACAGTATATCCTAAAACTAGTATGTTAAAAGATTTTTTTGTAATTAATCATAGTCTTGCATACTGGCCTAAAATCCAGTTTGTTTTATAACAGTAATCTGTTTTTACTTTTTCTTGTTCAGATTATATACAAGGCAGCTGGAATAGCAATACAATGCTCAGAATTCATGTATGGGTACCATCAATTTCAAACACATATTTAAAACAAAACCAAAAAAGGAATCTTTTACCTCAAAACTTAAATAAATCTTTATATTAAATCTCTATATCTGGCTCCTTTCTCTTGTCACACATTGTACTCTAATAATATAAAAATATTGAAATGCCATGAGCACTGTGCACCTGTGTAATACTCCAATTCAAAACCAACAGTTCTTGTGCATTGAAAATGTTTTATGTTATTTGAAAAAGTTATTAAATGTACCTGCATACAAAAGTCTGCCTTTGTGTTTAATTGTACTTTACCTGGTTGCCTCAGTAACCTTTCCTGTAATAAAGACAAGTGTTTTAACTCAGCATGTACACTTGTTATTTCTTTCAAGTGCAAAGCCATTCCAAAGTAGAGCAAAGCATTCACAAATTCAAATTCTGAGTGGTACTCACTTCAGATTTCAGGCAGAATGTGGCATGACCTCCTGAGCTCTCCATGTGGAGGTGTCACGACCGTTCTGCTCACTGTTTAAATCCCTTCCAGGCCAGGAATCAGGCGTGGAGCAAAATGTATCACCACGAGATCCAAGGACAGTCTTGCGGTGTTTGCGAGCGCTCCTGCACCCAACCTGCTGAAACAACCATGTTTCTCCTATAAGCAGCACCTAGTAGAATCAATAGGTGTCCTGCCTGAACAATGTGTATATATTTTAAAGCTTAATTGCTGTTTTTCTGAATGTATCTTTGTAATTATTGTCAACTATATTATAAAATGGTGGGGGTCCATTACTATCATAATGTTTAAACACCCACAGATTGGAGTAGCCATGAATTTCTCCCTAATAGTATATTTTCGTGCATGCATCTTATACAGAGGCCACTATTAAGGGAAAGACAGATGGCTGAGATGTTATTATGGAAGTGTAAAAGGCAAAAAGGGGGGGGTTGTAATAGTGGTATCTCTTATATTCTTACAGCTACTACTATCTTTATAAGTGCCCTGATGCTACATAGATGGTCAGTTTGTTAAGATCAAGTCAGTATATTATATGGGTCACAAGATATAACAAACCTGAAAGAGGCATTATTCTCTGTAATCCTTACGTGGTATAGAAAACTGAGTCATTGTATCAGGTATTCTTATTCTGGCTTTAGAAAAAACTTGGAGACCAAAGCCCCCCCCCCTTTGCCCTATACACTTCCATAATAACATCTCAGCCATGTGATAGTCTTTATTACAGGAAAGGTTACTGAGGCAGCCAAGTAAAGTACAATTAAACACAAAGGCAGACTTTTGTATACAGGTAAATTTAATAACTTTTTCAAACAACATTATACATTTTGAATGCACGAGGACTGTTGGTTTTGAATTGGAATATTATGCAGGTGCACAGTGCTCATGGTATATCTATATCTATAGCTAGATCTATATTTATATCTATATCTATATCTATATCTATATCTATATATATATCTATATCTATATCTATATCTATATCTACATCTATATCTATATCTATTTCTACTTATATATCTTTATATTATTAGAGGATAAATTGTGACCAGAGAGGGATAGACAGATGATTTTGACTCCACATAGAAGTGAAAGGTAGAATAAGGGTAACAGGATTGTACTGTCCACAGTACATAGTGATGTTTGTTGTAATATCAGAAACATTGTGAATAAACTTTGGAAAGTACTTCAGGCTACTCCGTTCACCCAACATATTTTTCAGCAACTCCTTCTTGTTGTTCCAAAAAGAAATAAAACTTTTGGTAATCTATTACTAAAAACATAACACAGAATGCCAGACAGTTCCCCACAACATTTTTTGAATTTAGCTGAAACAAAAGGAAATCACCCATGTGGTCACTGTACGAACTGTAATAACACCTATAGAATTAAGAAAATTTGGAATACAGCAAGGGATGAAGAGATTATCATCAATCAGTTTATCAGCCGTTCTTCTGTTGGGGTAATATATTTATTGAAATGTCCCTGTGACAAAATTTAATTAGGGAAAACAGAAAAATGTTAAAAGTATGAGTAACTGAACATAAATCTGACATTTTACTACAATTAAGATTTTTTGGATTAGAGAAGGTCTTACCAGATGTGAGAAGAGGAGACTATAGAATAAAAATCCTTACCAGAGAGCCATATTTCATAGACAGCTGTGATGCCACAAATCCTAGATTTGGGCTCAATGATGGTATATATTGGCAACTGATTTTGTAATAGGAGAAACTTAGAGAAACTAATAAAATATATGAATGATGGTGACAAACTGAGTAAAATATGGGGTTATGAGGCTTATAAGAAAAATAATTGATTTGGACCATAGTAACGTTAGTACATGTGGAAGGGATGGATTTTTAGAACAGAAAAATAGAAAAAAGAAAAAAATAGAAAAATAGGGATTTGACCTTTTAACCACCCAGTAGACCATTTTTGCATCTGGAGGCCATTGTAAAAATAAAAATAAACATTTTGGAATATAGATAAAAGCAGTAAAGAATTTTAAGATACAAAGGGCAGAATAAGAAAATATAGACATTTGACCTTTTTGACCTCCCATCATGTTTATGCCCGGGTAAGCAGATTAAATAAATATTGTAATAATATTGATTTCAAGGTCTTTTCCAAAGCAATAATAAGAATATGTGGTATAAGAACTTAGTCTCTTACACTTAGTAGGGACTTTTGAGAAAAGTGTCCCTTTTATTGTGAAAAAAACTTTGGTCTCCAAGTTTTTTCTAAAGCCAGAATAAGAATAGCTGATACAAGGACTCAGTTTACTATACCATGTAAGGATTAGAGAGAATAATGTCTCTTTCAGAATTTTTATATCTTATATAATATACTGACATGATCTTAACAAACTGACCATCTATGTAGCATCAGGGCACTTATAAAGATAGTAGTAGCTATAAGAATATGAGAGATACCACTATTACAAACCCCTCCTTTTTTGCCGTTTACGCTTCCATAATAACATCTCAGCCATCTGTCTTTCCCTTAATAGTGGCCTCTGTATAAGATGCATGCACGAAAAGATACTATTAGGGAGAAATATATGGCTATTTCAATCTGTGGGTATTTAAACATTATGATAGTAATGGACCCCCACCATTTTATAGCATAGTTGACATTAATTACAAAGATACATTCAGAAAAACAGCAATTAAGCTTTAAAATATATACACATTGTTCAGGCAGGACACCTATTGATTCTACTAGGTGCTGCTTATAGAAGAAACATGGTTGTTTCCGCAGGTCAGGTACAGGAGTGATCGCAAACACTGCGAGACTGTCCTTGGATCTCTTGGTGATGCATTTTGCTCTGCGCCTGATTCCTGGCCTGGAAGGGATTAAACAGGAAGCAGAATGGTCGTGACACCTCCACATAGACAGAGTAGGAGGTCACACCACACTCTGCCTGAAATCTGAAGTGTGTACCACTCAAAATTTGAATTTGTGAATACTTTGTTCTACTTTGGAATGGCTTTGCATTTGAAAGAAATAACAAGTGCACACACTGAGTTAAAACTTGTCTTTATTACAGGAAAGGTTACTGAGGCAGCCAAGTAAAATACAATTAAACACAAAGGCAGACTTTTGAATACAGGTAAATTTAATAAGTTTTTCAAACAGCATTATACATTTTGAATGCACAAGGACTGTTGGTTTTGAATTGGAATATTATACAGGCGCACAGTGCTCATAGCATTTCCATATCTTTATATTATTAGAGTACAAATTGTGAACAGAGAAAGGAGCCAGATATAGAGATTTAATATAAGGATATATTTAAGTTTTGAGATAAAGGGTTCCTCTTTTGGTTTTGTTTTAAATATGCTTGCAATTGATGGTACCCATACATGAATTCTGAGCACTGTATTGCTTTTCCAGCTGCCTTGTATATAATCTGAACAAGAAAAAGTAAAAAAGGATTACTGTTATAAAATGAATTTGATTTCAGGCCAGTGTGCAAAGCTATGATTAATTACTAAAAAATCTTTTAACATACTAATTTTAGGATATACTATGGGTATACTCTATTAGAAAATGAAATGATTTTGTTGGGTTTTTGAGTCACAGAAAGTATACAAAAAGCATATGTGGAGATCCAAGTGTGGCTTTGTGGTCTATTGTATATAGGTGAGCTTAGATATGAATAAGGAATCTTAAAAAAAAACAAAACTGTATATTTTCAGTGTAAGTGATTTGGAGTCTTATTTTTATGAATTTAGATACAGTTTTCACACTGAAGAAGGATTTTTTCCTGAAATGCTTGTATGGACTGTATCTGTGGCAATAAAGAATATTTGTTTGATACACATGGGTGAGTGGGTCTATGTTACCAATTTTCTGCAATAGAGTTTACTAAGCACTGAATTGGTTTTGGCTCCTCCCTGAATAAATAATTTTATCTTTATCTGAGGTTGGCTGTGCTGGACCACTATGCATATGAATGACACCCAGATGACAGGCATGACCGAATACAGATGGACAGAAACACACTGTGGGTGTTGGAGTGTGTGTGCACAGGTACGTGTTTGGTGGTGTGACAGTGAACCTCATCCGGAGAGATGACATGTGATGGTATAGGCCTGCAGTCATGTGCAGATGGCTGCACCAGTACACCGGCACACCACCCCATTGCCTATGTGCCCTTCTGTCCAAGGTTGTCAGTACTGTTGGGTATTTGGGACATTGAAAATGACATACAGCCTGTGAGCTCACAGAGAGTGGGCCCAGTCCCTGGACCATGAGCACCATTAACAATACCTGACCCTCATGGCCCACATGGATGGTAGCCACCATCAGCTGTGTTCAGAACTGCTGTGTGGCGCTACCCTGGTGGTGGCACATGCAGTGATGACTGGCAACACCCCAGCTGGCACACCTATGGGGATGGGGTCCCCGAAGAACAGCACCACAAATTGCATAACATAGAATACAGGGACATGGGGCACAGGGCACCGACAGGACAGAGGTGAAGAGTACCACCCTAATATTATTGCAACAACAGTGGCATGGCACATGCCAGTGGACATCATGACAGACCACAATCCCCCTACCCATGTAACATAGCATATGCATATCCCTGCATGTGTATTGGAGTTGCCAGTAATGCACCCCCGGAAAGACATGGCCAACAGCTATGACATCCCATGCACCACATTGTCCAGACACATCAGCCCACCATCCCATTCAGGTGTCACTAACTGGTACAGCCCACCACACCCCTCCATGGCCTGCCACTGACCCACTGCTGAATGATCACCACCTCTGCAATGTGAGGCGCTATGTAGCATTACACACCTGTCATAGTGTGATGCAGGGTGACGCCAAACAACATGAACCATGCAGCATGATGCCACAACCTGTTCTATAGCAGTGCCATGGCTGAGGCTGATGTTATGGGATGCAAACTCATGGGCCTGATCCCGTGAACATCACTGTTATGTACTGTGTATGGTTAATGCAGTCAATATGCCTTAACATCTGCCAACCAAATGTCAATGACATGAATATGCATGTACACAACACATATGGGGTGCAGACACCAACAGATGCAAGAGCAAGTATCTGATGCAGCATTATCAGGCACATGTTCCGAGTCCTGCGTCATGTTGCGTCATGTCATCTGGCATGGCATTGTCAGCATCAGATTCAGCCATACATCACTTTGCATCATGTTATCTGATGCCCCAGTATCAGCATCATGATCCCAGTCCCTGTGTCACGTTCCGGCATGTCACCTGACCTGACCTGGCACTGACAGTGTCATAATCGGCCCATGCATCACATTGTGTCATGGAAATGTGATGCCCCAGTATCAGAGTCATGATCACAGTCCCTGCATCACATTGTGGCATTAAATCTGGCCCGACATTGACAGTGGCAAACCCTGGGCCTCAGTATCGGTGACAGTCGTTGTGTCACACTCACCAAGTGTGTGTCAGGCAGCATCCGAGGTTTGTGTGTGCATTATGCTGTGTAGAAGGATGCCACTGACATCACATACAGCAGTTTCAGGAACATGTGTGTGCATCATGCATTGTGCGGATCACAGTTCAACTCCACGCTGCATCACTGCTGCATGTTGTGGACCATGGCAACTCCCATACTGTGCTGTTACAGGTACTATGCTACCTCTCCAGCACAGTGCTGCACAATCCATTCTTTAGGCACTGCAGGGCACTTACACAACAGGAAGAATGTGCAGGCAGGTCCACAGTCACTGTACTGTGCAATCACAGCACACATCTACAGGAGGGGTACCCAACCTCACTTTTGTTCCCAGCAGTTGCAATAGGTGTGGCTGACCCAGTTCTGCACAAGATGGCAGGCACACAGTCCAGGAGCCCAAAGTTCAGTGATGAGGAGACCGTCATGTTGGCCAGCTGTGTGACCAAGTGGTCAAGGATCCTGATGCCACCAGGCTCTGCTAGGTACTCCGTGAATGGCAGGGATAGGGTGTGGTGCTGCATTGCCACCAAACTGCAGATGTTGTCAGGTGTCAAATACACAGTCCGACAGCTGAAGCACAAACTCAATGATATGTCCCACAGGGAATCAGGGATCCTGAAGACCCTCACAGACCAGGCCAGAGATGTGGACATACAGATACATGTTGGCTATCGATGACAGTCAGGAGATTGCCATGCCACATGTATACAGTGTTACACAAACATTGCCCTATATGTCGTGTATGTCCAGATGTCTAACCCATGTGATGTCACTATCTCCATGGATCCACAGGTGGGTGACTGCAGAGGCCCATGGACCCACACACCCAGATGTGGAGATGTCCGGTCAACATGAAGATGACTTTAGTACTAGCCAGGAGGGTAAGTGCCACATCCACTGTGTGTGTCCTATGTGTGATCCACATGATGGATGCAATGATAGATGACAGGGGTAATGTCCATGGATGTGCATGACTGCCATTTGTGCATCACAAACAATGCTGCAACACCACACTGCATAGTCTGTGTGAGGGGACACAGGATACATGGGCACATATTCACAGCACATGCAGGTACTGCATGCCAGTGCCAGGGTACATGTGGTGATGTTTTTACAATGCAGGACAGGTGCATCACACATATGACAGTGCACAGATGCATCATAGCCATGCCAGTGGCATGCGGGAAATGTCTGTCTGCACATATATGTCAGGCCATGTATGACAGTACTAGTGTGCCCACATTGAACCACACATGGATAGTGCCATGCAGTGTGACAATGGACATGGTGATTGCACACAGGGACTGCTGACAACATAGCCACAATAGTACAGCTTTATGGGTTCAATGGACAGGTATCCACAAGCATCCACCACCTAGGGCACACAAATGTCATGGTGCAGCAACAGGCAGGCTTTATGGAGGTCATACCAGTGTTTAAATATGCTGGGCTGTGCAACACTGATGTTGCCACCACTGTTGCCTGTACAAGTGGCACCCCTGACCATGTCCAATGCCCTGCATGTACATGGATAGAGGGACACTGTCACATGGTGCACAGCAAGGTGGAATTAGCTGTTGTGGGGTGCAGGTTGAGTTGGTGGGACTGTGGCACAGAACCAGCATCGGTGTTGTCTGTACATGTTGTGTGCACACATATCCAGCACACACAAAGGGACAACTGTTCACATATCTGGTGACAACAAACATGCACACCCACTGCCAGAATGAGCACAGGTGTGTGTCCCATGTTGTGCAACATATTCATGTTACACATGAATGCCCAGTGTGGCATGTAACATACAGCACCATGTACATGCCCTACACAGGTGTGCCAGGCATGGCCAACATATTTGATATGTGGACTGTGGCCACTTACAGCATGTGTGGTCATGTGTGTGTGTATGTGTGGCAGAATGCTACTCATGTCATACCTCACTTGCTGTTGCAGGGGACAGTGATGATGATAATGAAGATGATGGAGATGAGGATGCCATCATGGAGTCAAAGAGCACTCATGAGGGTAATGAGGATCCTGAAGCAGCAGAGGCCCTTCATTATGCCGAATGCACACATGAGCTGCAGGCTCGTGTGCGTCCAACAAGTGGTACAGGACATGGTGGCAAGCAGTCATCAGGGACCCAGGATAGTGCTAGTGGCTATCAGGACACACAGGCATCTGCAGCAGAAAGTGTGCCCCAACAGTGTACACAACAGGTGGCAGCTGCCTCTGACACAGTGGTAGATGCCACTGACAATGCCGATAACACACAACAGGACATTGGGGACATGGGAACACATGTGGGCCAGGCCACATTGTCTGATGCACCTGCAGGTGATGGGCATGGCCAGGATGTTGATGGGGGCTGTAGGCATGTCTAGCCATGATGACCATGTGCAGCATGTGGTTTCCACTGCCAGACATCAGGTACAGGATGTGGCAAAGCAGTTGGGTAGCTTACTTGTATCCATACAGGCTGTTGTGGACACACTTGGGAAGTGTGAGTGTTAGTCCAGTGCCATCACACATGCATGGTGTGTCACCATGGTGGGAAATATTGCATGTGTACTGTGGCACAGTACAGACTGGCAGGAATATGTACAGTGTGTGCCACATTGCTTGGGGGGGTTCTGTTCTATTGTTGTACTACACTTTGTCTAGTTACTTTCTATTGCATGTACTGAAATGCACTGTTGGAACTATCTCCAATGTCTGGACATTTGGCATAGTTTGTATATTATGGGCCATGATGGGGGGGGATACAGCTGGGTTGTGGCACATGACGGCCTCATATCATTGCTGCACTGCTGTTGTACATCCATACCATTGTTTGATTGTTGTTTACAGTATACATTTAACAAACTTCGTCCAGTTTGCACTGTTGTTGGATGTACATGTTCATGTTATTACACAATATGTACACTGTTGTTGTGCCATGCACAATGTTGTCTGTGTCATTCTTCCACTGTAGGGCAACATGTGTTGCATTGGGAGAGCAGCAGACATGGCTATGTATTGTAAGGCATATTGCAATGTACATGTAGGTCATGCAAGG
The DNA here is from genome assembly GCA_016271365.2 of Neoceratodus forsteri. Taxonomy (NCBI): domain Eukaryota; kingdom Metazoa; phylum Chordata; order Ceratodontiformes; family Ceratodontidae; genus Neoceratodus; species Neoceratodus forsteri. The sequence goes on along the minus strand of CM028131.1, from coordinate 964,873,456 downwards.
GCTATTCCATGCACGGCATAGCACAGCCCTGGGACAGCGCATATACACACATGGGACAGTGTTAGACATCTGGGTCTGTGGGTCTGCAGAGGTGGCTGCTATGAAGTAAACCCAGGTCCCAATCTGAATGGTGATCACTTAATTTGGGGGAAGGGGGGCCTAAGAGTGGCACTCTTGAATATTCATAGCTTATTTCTCAAAAAACAAGAGTTAGAGGCTTGGATCTTAAAATATGAACCTGATGTTTTGAGTTTAACAGAAACTTAGTTAAAACTTTCAGTAACTAATGGTGTATTGGCCTTAGATAGTTATAAAATAATAAGAAAATATAGGGCAGGTAAAAAAAGGGTGGAGGTATACTCATTTATTACAAACAAGAATTAACTGTGTCTAAACTGGAGTTAAAGGTTGATTCCCCATTAGAGTGTGAATGGTTATTGATTGAGATAAAACAAGGGGATAATTATAAACTTAAACATTGCATTGTTTATAATCCACCAAAATTTGCACATGAAGGCCTTGAAGAGTTTTTACAATTTGTTTCAAATTACCAATTTAGTGGTGACTTTTTAGTGTTAGGTGATTTTAATATTCATTGGTACTCCTGTGATGCTTCTAATATGGAGTCCTTGTTGATGAATGCAGGTTTGTGTCAGTTTGTACAAACTTTTACACACATGAACCTGAAGACAAATAATCATTCAATTTTGGACTGGATTTTGATTAATAATCATACTAAAATTATTAAGATTGGAGTCTTACTAGATGTTATCAGTGACCACCTGGCAATATTTTGTACTTGGAAATCAAAGAAAATAAAGCCTCCCCCTCGTTTGATTACCTATAGAAAGTATTCCGAAGATTTAGATCATGGATTCAAGTCTGATTTAAGAGATGTTGATTCATCTTACTTGGATGTAATACCTTGCATAGAGTCTGAAGTAGATTACTTTACAACACAAATTTTGGAGTTACAAAATAAATTCTGTCCAATACTAACAAGGCGAGTAAGGGGAACAGTGAATAAATGGATTACTCTGGAGATGTTTAAATTGATGAAACAAAGAGATCAAGCATGGAAACAATTTTGCTTGAGTAAAAATATTAGTGATTTTCAAATCTATGGGATTTAAGAAATGAATGTAAGATAAAATTAAGGTTATGTAAATCTGATTATTATACAAAACAACAAGATCTAAATTTGTCAAATCCAAAAAAAATTCTAGTCTTCAATCAAATCTTTGGTGTCTCCTCCCATAGATGTACAATCGGGTAAGTTCCTTGTTGAAGAAGTTACAATAAAAGATCCACAAGAAATAAGTACAGCCTTTTTACAACAATTTTTGGATATGGGTAAATATAGTGTAGATAAGGATGATCAGGACTTAAAGAACACAGTTATAGCATCTCAAAATGATTTAATATTTCATTTTAAAGAAATAGAGCCCAATCAGGTACTGAAAACTGTGAAGAAAATTCCTTTAAAAAATGTTGGAATTGATGATATTCAGCCAAAGTTTTTGAAGTTAATATCTTCATACATTTATAAGCCTTTGACAAGAATATTTAATTTGTCCTTAGAAATAGGGATCTTTCCACAACAATGGACAAAAAACATAATAAGACCAATTTTAAGGGGGAATAGTAAAGATTTGGGGAATTACCGCCCTATTTCTCTTCTCCATCCTTTAGGTAAAATTTTCGAAAAGATAACAGAGGTACAGATTAGTGATTACTTACAATTGACTGGGCTTCAGGCTCCCGAGCAGCATGGCTTTAGGAAATTTCATAGTATAGGAACTGCCTAGGCCAGGTTCACAAACCACATCAGTGAGGCTATGGAGAGGGGTGAGCTCACTGGTGCTGTTTTTGTGGACTTGTCCAAGGCATTTGACCTTGTTGACCATCACCTGCTGCTCAGGAGCCTAGCTGCCAAGGGATTATCCAGATTGTCATTAGAATGGGTGGAGAGTTATTTATCAGGTAGGGAACTACAGGTTCTTTATGAGGGTTCAGTATCAAAGAGTAGAATTTTAGAAAAGGGTGTACCTCAAGGGTCAGTCTTGGGACCCCTATCGTTTTCCATATTTGTGGATATTATACCAAGTAAAATTCTTAAGGCAAAGACAATCTTATATGCTGATGATATAATATTATATAATAGCTCTAATTCATTAGATAAAATTGCCCAAGATTTGACTGTAGATTTTCAGAGTCTAGAAAATTGTTTGTTGGACTTAAAGTTATCATTGAATATTTCAAAAACCAAGAGTATGATATTTGCCTCTAAACAAAAGTTGGTTAAATAAGGGAAACTGAATATTTTTGGTAAAAATGGAACTAATTTGGAGCAGGTGCAATGTTTTAGATATTTGGGAATGAATTTGGACTCAAATTTAACATTTTCAAATCATATATTGACTTTAACAAAATCAGTATATCAAAAATTAGAGGTTTTATTCAGACTACAGAAAGTGTTAACTTTACAAGCCAGGAAACATATAGCCCAAAGTGTACTACTTTCTCAACTGAATTATAATTCATTTTTGTTTACTAGTTTGTCTAAACACATGGTAAATAACAGCAATGACTTTTCATAGTATTTGTAAATTTGTTTATAGATTGCCTTATAGTACACATCATTGTACTTTATATCAAGTTTCAGGGTTTCTACCACCTAACTTGAATTCTATTTACTCTCTTTGTTGTAAAACGGATAATGTATTGAGAAAAAAAAGTCTCTCTCCCTTGTATTTTTTGATATCTGTAAGGGAAGCTCAGAGAAACTTGAGATCAAATTTGTTTCTTGCTTAAATTTGAAAGTCACTAAAACTAAAATGGGTGCTCAAGCTTTTTCTATCTAACAACAAAATACTGGAATGATCTTCCAATTGAATTGAGAACTATGAGTAGTCATAATTTATTCAAAAAGAAATTGAAGTATCATTTATTGACTAGCTTCAATGTCACTGCTATTTTAAATAAGTTGTATTATATTGTTTGTCTTATATGTCATGTATTTGTATTCCTGTATTAAATGAATGTAAAAGTTATATTTTGTATAACATCTTGTGACTATTTTATAGTCTCAGGTCGCATATGAAAAAGGGCCTTGGCTCATATGTTTACCCGGTTAACAAAATAAATAAATAAAATAAAATAAAATGATCAATGTTCCTTGGCCATGTAGGGGATGGGTGAACAGCTAGCCCAGGTGATAGGGAAGATGGGCATGGTTGTAATGGTGTGATGGTTGTGGCACCTACAAAGGGCATGGTGCTGGGGGGTTAGTAGGCACTGTGGTTGAATGAGAAATCATGTCTGTATGGCAATCAGCCAATGGTGATGGCAGAGCTGGCAGACTTATTTTCTGGTCTGCTCCCAGACCTGTCCAAAACCCCCCTGGACAAAGGATGCTGTCCACAGGATACTGGGATAGCTTGCGTAGTGACCCTCCACATGAGTGGCACAAAGGATGGACCAATCAATTACAGACCTGTAGGCCTCACAACCAGGGCTGTAGACAAATATTTTTGTTAATGTATGCACACTCTGCAGCTGCTTCCCCTATGACTAACAGTACCCATCCTCATATACTGCTGTCCCCCAGGTGAATGCACATCTGGTCATTGGTTTACTTATCTTATCGCTAAACAGGTTGTACACATGTACATGTCCTAATCAGATGTTCAAAGTGATACAGACACATAGTGATCCACACAAACTCAAACACAGCAGCTCACACCAATAGTGGTTAGGAAAAGAATGTATATGGCTGGGACAGGTAATCATTAACATATACACACATGTGTACAGTGGGTATACCTGCCTATACTCTTGCTGACAACCACTGTAGGACAATATCTGGATGCACTCCTGAAATAGAGGCTTGGATCCTTGTTTGAGGGACCTGAACTCCAGTTGGGTCAGCAGCATGGGTTCCTCACAGGGAGATCATGCCAGACCAGCCTCATTGGGCACTACGACTGGTTAACGTGGGTAATGTGTAATGACCAAGTAGTAGTTGCACTGTAGTTTGATTACACCAAAGTCTTTGATTAAGTTCCTCATGGGCAGATTGGGTGTGGGTTGCACTATCTGGGGCAGGGACAATGATGGTACACTGGCGTGTACACTGGCTGATGTGGATGTGGCAATGGGTGCTGGTGGTGGGAACACTCATCCTGAAGGGTGGTGATGGGTCAGGTGCCACTGTAGGAACAGAACTAATTTGATTAAGAATTTTGGAAGAAGCCAGAAGGAGAAGGAAGGAAACATATTCAATTCAGTGCTTTAGAGTAACTGGTAATTGGTATTTTTCTTTTAAACTTAGATTGTGGGCTTGTAGTGACACTATACTTTCTTTCTTTGTTGTCTTTACTTATAATTGTTTTTGGGCTGTTGAAAATTTAAAACATAGTGGTGGTGTAATTCTGTGCTGTCTTTAATTGCTGCAAATTTTATCTTGGCTTGTCTGACTGTCCTGTAGCTGGGTGAAGGGTGTTAATTGTCTGGCCTCTGACCTCAGCTACGTGATAACTGGAGGTGGGGCTTAGTCAGAGTTAAAGTAGCAAACAGAGGTTGATTTTCCCAGAAGAAGCCAGAAGGAGAAGGAAGGAAACATATTCAATTCAGTGCTTTAGAGTAACTGGTAACTGGTATTTTTCTTTTAAACTTAGATTGTGGGCTTGTAGTGACACTATACTTTCTTTCTTTGTTGTCTTTACTTATAATTGTTTTTGGGCTGTTGAAAATTTAAAACATAGTGGTGGTGTAATTCTGTGCTGTCTTTAATTGCTGCAAATTTTATCTTGGCTTGTCTGACTGTCCTGTAGCTGGGTGAAGGGTGTTAATTGTCTGGCCTCTGACCTCAGCTAAGTGATAACTGGAGGTGGGGCTTAGTCAGAGTTAAAATAGCAAACAGAGGCTGATTTTCTCAGAAGAAGCCAGAAGGAGAAGGAAGGAAACATATTCAATTCAGTGCTTTAGAGTAACTGGTAATTGGTATTTTTCTTTTAAACTTAGATTGTGGGCTTGTAGTGACACTATACTTTCTTTCTTTGTTGTCTTTACTTATAATTGTTTTTGGGCTGTTGAAAATTTAAAACATAGTGGTGGTGTAATTCTGTGCTGTCTTTAATGCTGCTAATTTTCTCCGCCTCCACCCCTTCCCCCAACTCTTAATTATATGCCCTGATAAATCTGATTGACAGGAGCTAAACACAGGTATAGTAAGAGGTGGAAGTAGGAGGGGCCTAAGGGGAAGAAGCCCACCCTCAGCACGACAAGTGTTTCGACTCATTTATTTATTTATTGTTTTTTTTCCTTAAAAAAATATCTGAGGATCAGTTACAGGATTTTTAGTACTGTAAATTAATAAAAAGAGAACTAAGAGAGTTTCAGTAGCAGACAAGTTGTGGAATTGCAGCATAATGGGGAGTGGTGCAATGCAGTGGCTGTGGTGCAGCCATATTCAGGCAGACCTCTGGACACTGAGGTGCTGCTCCATCTGCATGCATGTCTCTGGACTGTGGGATGAGGTAACCAGACTCAGAGCGGAAGTAAACTGGGTCAGGAGTACCATCACCCCTATCCAGTCCAATGCAGCTGCCTCAAAGGATGCTGAGAACGAGGAGCACTTGGATGACAGTGGGCTCAGGGAGGGTTAGAGCAGTCAGGCAGAGGCACATCCCAGATCCTATTCCTCTCAAGAACTCATATGCCACACTGGCAAATGAGGACAACCAAATAGAGGTACACAGAGAAGTGGAAGGAAAGGATGTGGAGGTTAGCCAAGGAGATGACCTCAGTGGGGAAAGCAGTGGACCCCAGAGGAGGAGGAAGCGAGTCCTGGTGGGGGACTCCATCGTAAGAGGGATCCAGCTAGGAACACAGGAGGGAGAGGACAGGGAGGTGAGGTGCCTACCAGGTGCCACGGCATGGAGGGATGGAAGGAAGATACTGGGGATCACTGGGAAGGCAAGACGGGAGGGTGAGCTGGATGTCATTATCCACCTAGATACTAATGACTTGGCAAATGGGAGCCAAAGGAAGTTCAGGAAGAGTTTAGGAAACTGGGGAGTCTCAAGCAGGTAGCTACTTCTGTCACTTTCTCAGAAGTACTACCTGTGAGAGGCAAGGGAGAGCATAGGAGTGCATGCACCAGGAACTTTAACTCATGGTTGAAGAACTGGTGCTGTGAGGAAGGGTTTGGATTCATTGGTGACTGGGGACCCACCTGGAGGGATGGAGGTTTCTGCCTGATGGCCTGCATCCATCCTGAGGGAATCAAGTATTAATGATAAGTTTAAATGCTACATTGATAAGCATTTAAACTAGCAAAGGGGGTGGCAGGCCAGCAAGGAGGGTACCTACTAGCTCACCCCCCACAGCTAGCAGTGGAACCAGTGAACCAGAGGAGTGGCTATCTCTGCAAAGTGGTGCAAAAGATGGAGATTAGTGTCCAAAAGGTGGATAAGCAGAGAAAAGGGCAAATCAGCAGAAGGGCAGACAGCAAGGAGAACCAGGATAAATGACAACCAAGGAAGGGGCTGGAGAACAGTGAAGCAGACTAGGGAGGTCAAATCATGGAAAGCCATGTGTGCAAATGCCAGGAGCCTTAGCAACAAGATGGAAGATCTGGAGGCTGTCATAGTACAGTCAGACCTGGACATTGTGGCCATCACTGAAACCTGGTAATGATAACCATGACTGGAGATGGCCATACCTGGCTACAACATATTCAGAAGAGACAGAGCAGGCAGGAAGGGAGAAGGAGGACTGTATGTGAAAAATGACATAAGGGACACAGAGATCCAGGAGGAACAAAATGAGGGAGAGATACTGTGGGTTAAGCTGGAAGGAAAATGGGGCCAGCCATCCACACAGGTGTGGTCTATAGACCACCAGCCCAGGAGGAAGAAACAGATAGGGAGTTGATGCTAGCCATCCAAAGGATGGCAGACAAGAGTGAAGTAGTACTGGTTGGAGACTTCAATATTCCAGACGTGGACTGGAGCATCCCAGCAACAGCATCAACTAGGAGCAGATTTATCCTGGACTCCTTCAGGGTGCCTTCCTCAAGCAACTGGTCATGGAAACCAACTCGGCAGAAGGCAATACTGGACCTTGTGCTCACAAACAGGGACAGTGTGATGGGGGGTAACAGTGGGGAGCACCTGGGTAACAGTGACCACCAGTCATTGTGGTTTGAAATCACAGAAAGAGCAGAATCAAACCACACAAAACACGATCCTGGATTTAGGGGGCAGACTTTGGGAAATGGGAAATACTTGAAAGAGGCATTAAGGGAATGGGACAGGAACAGGGTTGAGGAACATGGGCAGTATTTAAAATGGGGATTATAAGAACAACAAGAATTATGCATTAAGCTAGGTTAGCAAGAGGAAAAGGAAGAGGAGGACCATTATGGTTTTCAAAGAGGTAGCAAAGAAAGTGAAAGCCAAAAGATAGCATTCAGGCAATACAAAAAGACACAGGCAGAAGGGGATAGGGAGAAGTACCAGGAGAAACAAAGGAGGCAGGGAAGTCAGTAAGGGAAGCCAAAGCTCAGACAGAAGAACACATTGCAAAATCAGTGGTTAAAGGGGACAAAACCTTTACAGGTACATAAGTGAAAAAAGAAAGACAAAGGAGGGATAGTGAGACTGAAGGGGGAGGATGGGAGTCGCATGGAGGATGACAACAGTAAAGCTGACATATTGAACAGGTATTTCTGCTCAGTCTTTACTGAGGAAGAGGGGGGTAATGGGTCTGAAGGGAGTACAAGGGGTAAGAATGGTGCAGAAATGGACACAAGTCCTTTTACACGAGAAAGGGTCCTGAAGGAACTGGAAGTAAAGAGCTGACAAAGCAATGGGGCCAGATGGGTGCACCCCAGGGTCCTTAAGAACTAAGAGAGGTGGTGGCTGAACCTCTGGCTATCCTGTTTAGCCAATCACTGGAAACAGGGAGGTACCCAAAGACTGGAGGACAGCAGATGTAGTCCCTTTATACAAAAGCGGAACAAAGAGGAAGTAGGGAACTACAGACCAGTCAGCCTCACCTCAGTAGTGGAAAGATCATGGAAGCACTCTGAAGGAGAGATTGGTGGAACATCTGGTTGTCAATGGACTACAGGACCCAAGGCAGCATGGTTTCACCAGGGGAGGTCATGTCAGACCAATCTCATTGAATTTTTGACTGGGTGACTAGGGAGGTGGATCAGGGAGGGCAGTGGACATGGCCTATCTGGACTTCAGCAAGGCCTTTGACACTGTGCCACATAGAAGACTATTACACAAACTGGGAATATGGGTGTGGGCAGGACAGTAGTGTGGTGGGTAGGTAACTGGCTGGTGGCAGGACACAGAGGGTAGTGAGTAATGGCTGTCACTCCACAGGGGAAGAGTGACCGGTGGGGAACACCACAGGGATCAGTGCTGGACCAGTTCTATTCAACATCTTCATCAGTGACATTGCTCAGGGTTCTAGAAGGCAGAATTTCACTGTTCGCTGATGACACAAAGCTCTGTAACAGAGTAGACACACCAGAGGGTGTAGACAGAATGAGAAGGACCTGCAGAAACTTGAAGAATGGTCAAGGGTTTGGCAGTTGAAATTCAATGCAAAGAGTGCAAGATAATGCATAAGGGGCACAAAACCCTGGCACAATATATCAGTTGGGGGGTGAGGATATAGCATACCAAGCTAGGAAAGGGATCTTGAGGGTTGTCATTTCTGATGACCTCAAGAGTAGGGAAACAGGTGACAAGGCATCAGGTAAAGCAAATAGGATGCTGGGATGTATAGGCAGGGGCATCACCAGCAGGAAAAGGAGGTCATAATTGCTATACAAGACGACTAGTGAGGCCCCACCTGAGTACAGTGTACAGTTCTGGGAGACCATACCCACGTAAGGACAAGACAGGGTAGAGAAGTTCAGAGGAGGGCAACAAAGACGGTGCATGGATTGCATCACAAGTCCAAGGAAGACAGGTTGAAGGAACTGAACATGTACTCCTGGAGGAGAGGAGGGAGAGAGGGATATGATAGGAGACATACAAGCATTCACAGGAGAAACAAAGTGCAGGAAAACACTATTTTTAAGCGAAAAAGATGTTCCAGGACTAGAGGCACGGGATGAAGTTGGAGGAGGACGATTCAGAGGAAACATGAGAAAGAATTTCTTCACAGAACGGGTGGTGGACAAGTGGAACACCCTGCCAGAGGAAGTGGTGGGGCTGAAACAATAACGGATTTAAGAATGCATGGGAGACATAAAGGAATTCTAGAGGTCAGGGTAAGGGAAACAGACTTCTAGGAAAACAAACTGAACTTATAAGCTCAAATGGGAGACTGGTGGCCATAGGCCCTTATCTAGCCGACACTGTCTATGTATCTATGTATCTATGTATTTTATTATTATAATTTTTATATTCTTAATTGCTATTCTATATCCTTATATTGGCTTCATTATTAAGTACTATAAATGTTTCTAGTCAAATTAATGTCAAAATGAACTCTAAAACAAGGACAATGCTGCATAAGGATTGAATACTGAAATGGATGAATGATGCCATGATACAAAACGGAATACAGCATACATGGTCAACTTCAAAAAAAAAAATGTTTTCAGGAATAGTCTGTTTAAATTGAAAGGCCTCTTCCAATTAGTAGCAGAAGAGCTTGGAACTTGGCATAATTTATGACCTTGTTTTTCAGTACCAGCCAGTAGTGGTGGGTGAAGTGGGCTCAATCTGCTCCATGAAGCGATTCACAGAGCAAAGGCGGATCTGTGGAGTGCTCCACAACGTGAAGTGGAGTACTTTGCATTATAATGAGGAACACGAGTCGCGAACGACGATCACGTTACTCTGCTTCCCCAGGCCACTACCTACAATTTTAAGGTGAAGTGTATAGGCAATGCACTCACCTCACTTCACCTATTTTTGAGCTCCAAAGGTGAATTTTGCATTGATTCATGGTGACCAGGTCACGGGCTTTATATTGATCTGCACAGCCTTAGTTCGGGTAGTATGAGTAGGAAGGAGTAGGAGAGACAGTGTGCTCTGATAGCTGTCTGTGATAGGAATTTGTAAATGCTGTTCAAAAACATTTTTAGTGCTTTTTTGGGGGTTCCAACTTAGTACATCGATTGTAGGAACCCCTGTGCTCATATCATCGAGCTGCTTTTGTTTTTGTGTGGATTTTGAATGTTAATTTACAACATTGAGTGTGTGTGGTGAAAGACAGTGAAAGTGTGCTTTGGGGGAGAGGCATATCTGTGGTGTAGGTAGATTTAAGTTGGAGAAATAGTGATTTCTTTGTTTTTTGGTTATATTTTGTTATATAACTGACTGTGATAATATACACATAGTAATATTGTCAGTAATAGTATAAATTTTCTTGCTGTTTGTTGTGTGGATGTGGTGCAGCAGTTCATAAGTTCAGGTTGTTTAAACTACAAATTTACACTACATAACGTGGCATAGTACTGAACTTTTCCATTTGTGGCACATTCCTCATTCAGCATTGTACACAAACTGTTCTGTGTGTGAGTGTGTATGCAGTGTTGCGTTCATATAATACACCTTTTATTGTGCCACAGACTAGTGTAATTGCAAGCACAGCAGTGTGAACCTGCTATCCACTGCAGCTGCCTGATTTTGTACTGCAATTGTGGTATCTATTCTTAGTTTTGCTGCTTGTAGTTGACGTAAAAATCAGCACTGTCTGTATTCAGTGCTCTCCCCCACCCCCATGTTCGAAAAGGTATTTTGTACCAGATTGGACTGTTTTTGTGACCTCATCAGCACAACTGGTTACTGAAGTTGTTTTAATTCCATGACAGTCTCAGGGTAGTCTCTTATCTGTTGCTGAAGCCACAGTTGTTTATTTGGCTTCACATCCAGCCAGCGTCCCTTCAATCAGAGAGTGAACATATCAAAATCTGAATTTGGTTATAATATTTGTGGTTGATCCCCCAAAATGCCTGCAAAGAGACATGCAAGCAAAGCTGTTTCTCTCCATGGCAATGTTGGCAGTAAGATGGTCTGTGGGAGTGGTAGTAGTATGCAGATGCAGAAGTGCATTGGTGATGTGAGGAAAGGTATTTCTCCTGCAATATTTTTTACAGCCCAATCAGTAGCTTCACTCATAGTTGGAGGAGATGATGTTTTCCCAGTCAGTGGTGTTAGTGTTATTGGTGTTAGTGGTGGTGGAGGTAGTATTAGCCTTGTTGCATCAAGTTCTACTTCTGACCAGTGTACCTTTTCCAAAAATATTGAGTGTGAAGCAGTGCAAGTGAGTGCCAGCATATATGATGTCATACTTCCTAGTAACATCCCAGTAATTGAACCTGAGGATTCTGATGATCATGTCAACGATAGCATACAATGTGATATTCCATCCACCATGACACTTAACGGCACGCATTTTCCATGCAGTGATTCACAGTGTGGTGAAAAAATATCAGGTGATGGTGGTATAGATGCTGATGATGAATGTGATGATGATGATGATGTTGCTGTTGTTGCAACATGCAATCCACATGGTAGCATCCAAGCAGAAGATGTAGATGTGTGTGATGTTGATGAATATGATGATGATGTAATTCACCCCAGTTGGGAACCGGAGAAAGATAAATTAAAAGTGGCTGTGTCTGAGTCTGTTTGCAAGAATCCCCTCCCCCCCATAAAAACTTGTGATGTACTGGTTTTAGTTGATGATGATGATGACCCAGTAATCAATACAATAGGTAGTAGTGGTGGTCAGTTGCTGTCCAGGTGTGCAATGCCAAAACATCACGTGCCCTCCCCCACTTCAGTGCTTAAAATAACAGACTTAAATAAGCCACATCATCATGGACATGTTAAAAGCAGAGCATCACACTCCCTTGTTTGGTACTTTTTTTGTTCAAAATGCAAATGATAATTCAGTTACAATCTGCCAGGTATGCCAAGTGCGTGTGAGTTGAGGTAAAAAGGGGAGCCATCTGGGCACAGGAGGACAGCATATGCATCTTAAGAATAGGCACTTGGCACTTACCACAGTGGGGTGTTCACCTGTGTCACCGGCAACCATAGCCAGCATGTTATCCCCTTCCATGACTGTTAAGCCCAGTAGGAAATTAAACATGTGCAGTAGTGCGGTAAGAGCAGAGGAGTACTACAGGCATGATGAGGTGGAGGACCATAATGGCATTTAAATGTTGTCCAGTGCTGGTGAGAGTAGCAGTTTTTGTGGTGGTGGTGGTGGTGAATGCAGTCTGTCTAGTGCAAGTGGTACATCAACAACGGTTGGCAAATCTGGCAAAATAACATAATTTCTGGGTTTGTCATCATCACCTGTGCAATTGTCTTCATCAAATGTCCACACTCCATGCCCTGCCAATGCCATTCATCACAGAGCATAACCATTTGTGATCTACACACCACGTGTAAAACATTTAAGTCAGCCCTCGTTACAGAGTGTTTTTGCGCATAAGCTGTAGTACCCCTCGAATCATATAGTGCACAAGCATGAACTCAATGCTGCTGCAGCTGAAATGCTTGCAATTGATCTTTCCCTCCTCTTGTGGAGAATTCTGGGTTCCGTGGTTTGCTGCACATGCCTGTCCAAAATGGAAAGTCCCATCCAGTACATACTTTCTCTACCCGGCTGTCCCCAAGTTGTTCCGACTGTGTCCGACACAGTAAGACGCGTTCTTCAACATTCCTCCTCCATTTATCCATTTAAGCATGGATATGTGGACAGTTGGCAAAACAGCGGGGAGTTCATATCTGTGTATAACTGCACACTGGGTGCAGGTGCCGGGGGTTGTTTGTGATGTTGGTAGTGTGAATAATCAGTGCAGTAAGGTGGATTGTCGCAGTAGCAATCTTCCTGAAATTCGACAGCATGTAATGATTGCTATGCACAGTGTGACATGTTCACACACTGGTGAGAACATGTTGGACATGGTACTGACTGAAACTGACAGATGGCTAAACCCACTGTCCCTGAGAGCTGGGTTCATAGAAAGTAACAATGGGTCAAATGTGGTGAAATGCATCACAAATGGTGTTTTTTTTTCATATTCCATGCATGGCCCACTGTTTAAATCTTGTGGTTCAGGTTTCTGCAGCACCCTGATATAGGGAAATGCTGGACCGCTGCATGATGTATCTGCTCTCACTTTTCAAGATCTGAATGCCCAGACCAGCTGCGGCAGTTGCAGATACAAATCAGCCTTCCGCCTTAGCAATCGCTTTGAAACTGGAAGTTGTCACCTGAAGGAACTCCACGTTATACATGGCAGAGAGGTTGTATGAACAATACAAAGCCCTCTCAGAATATCTTGTTATGCATGCCAGCTGTGACAGTTCCGAGGCCTCCATGTCTATGACAACTGAACAGTGGCGCCTTATGGACTCTGTAATAACAATTTTGTGGCCTTTTGAACATGCCACACAGGCAGTGAGTGGCGAGTCTGCTTCCATTAGTCAATCAATTCCACTGCTGTGGGTGCTGAGGCAGACATTGGTGAATGTACAGCATAGCCTTGATGTTGCCGGAGACAGTGGTAGCAGTATCTTGCTGCAACACATGCTGACAGTATTCGACCAGAATCATCACATTGTGAGCATTGATATATTTAAAACAAGCTTAGACAAACATCTATTTTACAAAACTACTAAATTTTAGTGCAAACGGGCAAGCATAATGGACGTAAGTCTCACTGCTTGAACTAACTTATGAAACTTATGAAACTTATTCAGCATAGTGACAACTTTGCCATAGCAACAATGCTGGACCCACCATACAAACGTGGAATTGTATCAGTATTGAAGGGAGGGCCTGAACAGGTGAAAAATATCAGTGGTCAACTGGTGCGCTTGGTTCATGGGGCACAGAAGTCACGTGCTAAGGTCAGCAAAGGTCAGCAGCATAATCTGGCTGAAGGTGCACCTGGAGGACCATCAAGCATATCCTGCGAGGGAAGGGGACTCTAGTTCCAGGTGGCCTGTCATCCAAAGTGGTTGAAGTCAGCCAACCCACTTTGGGAGGCTTTGTCCCAGTGGGTATTTGAAATAAATGATCTCGGAGAAACAGGATGATGCATCAACAACTGGACTTAGTGCAGCACAGAGAATGGTTGAGTCATATTTGTCTGGAAAACAGGCATCTGACAACAACCGAAGATCCTCTTGTTCTGGAGTGGAAAGCACAGTGAGTAGCCAGAGTTGATTGCAGTACTTGAAGTACCACATGCCCACCTTCCAGTGTAAGCGTTGAGAGGGTATTCAGCTCAGCAGGTGCAATAGTCAGGACTGCTTGACAAATCTGTCTCCTCGCAAATGTTAGTTTACAATCATTCATTGAAATGAATGAGAGGCACATACCATATTGAGACTGCAACCTCTGTATTTGTATCCTGCCTAGTCATGGTGGTCTTGCTGATGTGGAAATGGAGCATCCTGGTGGCACTGGCAGTAGCTGCCTGAAATAGCCCACCACTGATGTAGATGATGACACAATGGAGAAAGAATTTCCCAGTGGTCAGACTTCAGACATTGATGACTGTGAGGGCAGTTTTCATTATGAGGATGATGATGTGATTAATGTTGCCAGGTTTTAACTGAAGTTTTTAAAAGGTGGTGTGCCCCCCAGACCACCACCACCACCACCGGGACTGATGTTATCCACTGCCACCATGAGTCTGCCTGCCCCCCTGGACCACCACCACCATGACTGATGTTATCCAAGTCTGCCACCATGAGTCTATCTGTCCCTGGACCACCACCACTGGGACTGATGTTATCCACTGCCACCATGAGTCTGTCTGCCCCCCCGGACTACCACAACCAGGATTGATGTTATCCAAGTCTGCCACCATGAGTCTGTCTGCCCCCCGAACCACCACCGGTACTGATGTTATCCACTACCACCACTGCCACCATGAGTCTGTACAGACCACCACATCCATCAGCCAGAGACAGAAAGCTTCTTAATATTTACACCACACAGTGAGTATGTGTACTCATGTTTGTTATGCTGTTTCACTTCCTTTAGTTGTATGTTTTGTCTTCTGTAGCTTTTCAGAGCCGCAGTGGTAAAGCACATACGGTACTCTTCTTTGGTTTCTTTTACAGGGTAACAAAAAAGGGCTCCATCGCTAAAACTCATTGGGAATGGTACTGTAGCTGTACCGTACAGAGAGGAAGTGATGTAATATCCATGTGAAATCCATTCTGGTAAGTATGAAGATTTTATTTCATCCGTTTCATTGCTTTGTAAAGACTGCAGCAAATATTGCACACAGTTGTGTTAGTTGACAAGATGTGGCTTTGAAATGTAACCTGACTTTAGGGATTGAGATTGAGAACCAGGAAGGGACACACAACAATTAAGTTGTAAAAAAGTCATTCATTTCTTTTTAGAAACTTGCAGATGCTTTGTTGTTCTGACAAAGGGCCTTATTCAAACAAGTTCTTCAACATCAGGCATCCTCTCAGGCTGGGGCGCAACATGCAACACAAAAGTCATTTCATTAGATGACCAATCATCATTAACAACCAGACTGAGAAGGATGCAGATGAAATCTGTGAAAAGTAAGAAAATAAGAAACCATTACAGACAAACCTGCAAGTATGCTTCTCCCCACCCAAAAAAAAAAATACTTACCTTCATGTGCTTGACAGTTATCCATTGCAAATTTCTACGCAACAAGTTCTAGTCGAGCACTGAAATGTGCACACCAACATTATCTGTGACCTGTGAATGATACAGAACAATACCATGAGTACATGTCCATGTCAACCCCCCTCACCTACAAAATACAGAAATATGTATCTATATATATCAACCCACCAAGGCTACTATTACTGTGCAGACAAAGGGCACCCTTCCATCCAGTTGAGATGATCACATTGCATTTGCTCCGAATCGCTGCATACATTGGACCAGCAACAGTTTGCTCACGGTCATTTTATTCTGGGGCACTGTGCACATGAGTGATCATGCTAATAAATTTGGGGTACCTTGTATGTGCTGAAACAGTCTCATTTCACTGTATGACCACTTAGTCAATTTTCTGCACACAAGGAGGTTGTATTTTGGGCCTACATAAAAAATCTGGGGACTTGTGCCACTTTGTGTGTGCATGACTGAGTGCACCATTAATTTGGGGACTTTGTATGTGCTGAAACAGTCTCATTATGTTGTGTAACTGATTGTCAATTCTCTGCACACAACAGGATGTATTGTGGCCCGCAAAAAAATCACGGGGACTCTGTGCCACTTTTGTGTGTTCTGTGATTGTTGCTTTGAGCTCATGATGTCATACTGACATTTTACAATTAAAGCAGCATTGCAAGAATGTCCTCACTGTTCTGAACTGTACTTTTTATGCTACTTCACATTGCCACAGCCACCACTACTTACCTCTGAGTCGTGACTTGAATGATACAAATCTTTTCATATTTATGTCTGCTTTACTTGAGTTGACTATTTTTCATGTATGAAAAAAATGAGCACATCTTCCAAGATTGTTCAGACCAGGTTTGTATTTATTTGAAGCTGCTTTTTAATAACTATTGTTCCATGGTGACATAAACACTGCATGATGCATAACTGTTAATTAACAACAGAAGTGATATAAACAACTACTTGATGTGATGGAGAAAAGCGGAGAAAACAATGACAAAGACCAGGTCAGATGGGTCTAGCCCCAGACTGACCAAGTGTCCAGGATTCTTTCTTGCCACTGTATAATATGTATTTGACTGGATCAGGTGTGTGGGGTTTGTGGAATTCAACTGAGTGGGTGGAGGGTTATTTTTTTTTTATAATAAAGAAAACTGTGCTGTGACTTGTTGGGGAGGGATGTGAGTGCTATGGAGGTGGGGTATCTATTTATACTTTGGTGTGGTGGAAGGGGTGGGAAAATGGTCTATGTAGCTGGGGGTAGTTTTTTTTTTTTCTTAAACAAAAAACAAAACCAAAAAAAGAGAAAAAAGCACTACACATAGTGGCATTTGGCCCTAGCAAAGTGCTCACCTCACCAGGTGAAGACAAGAATGAACTATGAGTAGTGGCACCTTTTCCAGTGAAGTGCCTTTATAGATGTCTTCACCTGGCAAAGTGTTCTCTTTGCCAGGTGAAGACAGGAATGAAACTACAGTTGCATAAGAACTTACCATAACAGTAGATCTGCAAGGGGATCTCTTGCAGCAGGCCACACCTAAGAAACTGTAAGCCCCTTTCATTTTTTTATAAAAGGGGGTTTACTGTGCTCCTCCCTTTTCCATTGGTTCAGGCATTAAGGTGTGGGCAGCTTAGGCCCACCTCTTGGGTGTGTCCCCCCCCATGCTGCTATAAAAGGGAGGGGGGTGGGTAGAAGGAAGGAGACCGGGGGCAGAACTGGTACAAGTGGAGCCGGGGGTTCGAGCCCCATCCCAGGAGTGGCGGTCTGTATTCTGTGGCACTGGTTCCACATATGGGTGTTTGCGGGGTGGTGGTCAGGGGCAAGCGACCGAGGAATGGTGTTCCGAATGTCTTAGGAGTCAACTTCCCAAAGGAAAGAAGAACTCCAGCTCACCAGTGCTGGGTGCACTGGGGTGACCCTAGGGCCTGTTTGCTTGAGTAAGCTGGCAGTGGGGGATGCCACAGTAGTGGCAGTGCTGCAGCGTGGCTTCAAGAGCAGTGGCAGGGCCTTTGGAAGCTGTACCAGGTGTGGCCGTGGGTGGAGTTGGTGGCCTGCGTGAGATCTCGCACTGTTGGACCTGCCGTGCCCGTATCTGGGACAGGTCTCAACTTAGGCCCACTTAAAGTGCAGAGGTTGGAGTAACTGTAAGGAGGGAACCGTGTTTCACTTGTGAGAAATTCCCCTGGTAATTTGGTGAGGCCTTGGGCCTGGGGAACGTTTTTGGGCATCCGACACCCAGCTGCATCTGGCAAAAAAATTTTATTCTGGTTTGTCTACCCCGGGGGGTGGGGCAGTGGTTTGCCAAGCATTCAGGTACAATTTGGACCTTTCCAGCTCTTAAGAAATGTGGAGCCTGTCCGCCTTATGGCTGCAATCTGTCTGGGACAAGATGCCGTTTCCTATCTGAACTGCCACAAGTGTACTAGCAATTTTTCTTATTGTCCTCCAGCTCCATGGAGCTGACTATGGTATTATTTATTTATTTGTAACCGCCCAGTCTCCTGGGGTTATGAGAATCCCATTAGTACTAGTCTTAGGCAGGTAAGAAAAGGCAGCTGGTGAGGAGCTCATTAGGGACTTCCTACATAATGACATCATTGTTTGCTCAGCTAGCCTGAGAGAGGGGATGATTATCTCATTTAGAGCTCTCGCAGCAGCATAACCATTTTTGAGTCAGCTGCTCAGGGGAAGCTTAGAATGCTCAGCAGTAAGTCTGAGTTAGAGTGTCAGAGTGGCAGGAGGTCTGCCAGTGGGGCTCTGAAAAGGGAGCCCTTGTCATTTCTCACCCTAGTTTGGTAAAATCCTTGGTTTGCCTTGGAAGCAGTGGAGACCGTTTGCCTGCAGGACTCTTAGTTTCACTGCAGGGGGATTGAGAGGGGACTGCAATGTTTTGTAGATCCAAGTGGTAACCTGAAGGTCCTGAAGTTTACAGCTGCCTTAAAGAAGGACAGTGAGTAAAATCTGACAAGCTACCACAGAGGAAAAGGTGCCTTTCTTTTGTTCTTTCCATGTCTGAGAGGAAGGAGCAACTAATCTGTGAGTACAGTCATTGTGACTGTTCTCTTAGGGAGTTGTCTAAGGTGTGTGTGCCGTAGATAAGGCTAGATTACATCGGTCAGGACCCCTTTCACCACAAATGTGCTGAATTTAAAGTTGAAGTTGGGAGTCTTTAACAGTTCAGTGGGGATTGAAGACTTTTTTTGGTGTAACTGAAGGAATGGTAGAGACGGTTTTGGGGCAAAGGGTGGAGGAACACCATCTGGAGTTTCAGTCAGGGCTAACTGGTTGATGGACAGGCACCAATGTTCCATGGGCAAAGGCCACATGCCAGGAGGATTTTAAAGTGTGTGCACATCCCACAGATACACATTTTGGAAATGGAAATGCGTTCGGAAATGGTTAAAGTGTGTGGAACATCACACAAGAATACACTTAGAGGGAAAGGGGAAGTTTTTGTGGAAAACAGTACTGCCTAGCAAAGTGATTCTGCAAAAGAGTGTGTACCTGTGTTGCAATGACAAACCTCTGGGGGACCACCTTCGCTTTAAGTAACATCTGTGAATAAAGCCATACTGCACAATCCCAGTTACTGCTTTAGCCATTCAGCTTATTGCTTCTGTGTGAATGTTATTGGGGCCCCTCAGCAGTTAGGCCTAGCATCCTCTCCCCTGGACCTGGTAGTAAATACAAAGGTTAATTTTTAGTATGTACCCCCACCCCCCGTCCTCTACATAATGAGCCTGGTATACACTCTAATGCTAGGGGTAGTACCATTTGAGTAGTTCTGGAAAAAGTAAATGGTATGTCATATATGGGGCACTAGTTCTTATAATGGGGGGTGCCAGCTAGCCAAAGATGGCATGGGGGTTACATATTATTAATTAAATATGCATTTTTATTTTCCCACTGTGTTGTTGGCTGCAATTTGTGTTCTGCCGGCTAACTACTTTGCCCCTCTAATGTTATCCTGGCACCCATGCTCTGGACATTGCAGAAGCTCTGAATATCCTCCAGTACCAGCTGTGGAGATCTCCCTTGCCAGCCAATGAGTTTTGCAGGCAAGGTAAGACCATTTGTTTTACGCTAATTAGTCTCCTGGATCTGTTCTTTATTTGTGGCACCTCTGCCTCACTTTTACCATCAGGACCACTAGACATAGCAGGTGTAGGGGGGTTATAGAACTATAGCCACCAGGCACTAGGACCACATGGGAACTTTTCTAGCTAGCAGTCTACCAGGGAGCCACCAACTCCGATGTCATATGCGAGCTGACCTATCCAAAGAGTGGGCATCCTCCTCTCCCCGGCACCCTCCTCAGTTCTCCCGGCCGGAGACAATAAGCCTTCAAGTCCCAGCAGAGGAACGAGAGGGACTAAGGTCCCGCCAAAAGAAAAGAATGGAGAAAGAGGCTACAGCAGGAAGACCTCCCAGATCAAGTGGAAGGAGGGAGGGAAGGCATGGCCTACGGCAAGAGATCCCCCTCGCAGAGCTACTGTTACAGTAAGTTCTTATGTAACTGTACTATCTGACTTCTGGGGTATCTCTTGCAGCAGGTCACATCTATGGAAAGAGTCCCAAGCAGTTCTGACATCAAGAAATGCAGTCTGGGTGGTAGGAAACCAAGAGCCTAAGAAAGTAGGCCCTGTAGGACAGCTAGGACGAAGTTGGCCCTGCACCTAGAGGCAATGTCCAGACTGTAGTGCTTGGTAAAGGTGTGGACAGTACTCGAAATGGCAGCATCACAGATCTCAGCAGCTGACACATTCCTGAAAAAGGCAGTAGAAGTGGCCATGCTTCTGGTGGAATGGCCACGAACAATGCCAGGAAGGTCCTTGCCAGACTTCCTGTAGCAACAGGTAATACAGTTGGCCAGCCATTTGGAAAAACATTTTTTTGAAACAGGGACACCCTCTTTCCCAGAGGAGAAAGAAACAAACAACTGTTTGGACTTCCTACAGTCCTTCATATGATGGGTACTGTAATGCAGAATTCTATGCACATCTAAAGTGTGGAGCAATGCTTCCGCTGGACTGGCATGCTCTGGGTAATAAATGGAAAAGTGGATGGATTGGTTTAAAGTGAACTCAGACACCACCTTATTTTGAAGAGGTTCCTGGAGATGGTTTTAGGCATAAACAGAGGCGGCAAAAATCACTTTATTGCTAAAGTGATGCACTCCAGGAGAGAAAAAAAAAAAAACACAAAAAGTTAGGTTCGACAAAGAAGAAATTTGGTGAAATGGCAGTTGACTGAAGCTGGTAGATCTCATAAAGTCTGATGTCGATGGATGGCGGCAGGAAAAGAACTAAGGAGGGCACTGGGGTCACCCACCTTACAGGACAGGTCGTTGTCAGCATATGCCATTGGAGTGGCGACCCCTGATAGACTGCTACCTAGAAAAGTTTTTGTGTGGTCCTAATGCCTGGCGGCTATAGTTCCATAAGTGTGGCCTGCTGCAAGAGATACCCCTGAAGTCAGATCTACATGTTCTGGCATCTTCACCAGTGAAGGGCCACTATGGGCAGCTTTCACCTGAGGAAATTATCACTTTGACAAGTAAAGAACTACTATATGTGAAGTGACATTCTGTAGTACAGAAAGTCAGGCAACAGTTTGCATAGTTCTTCCTGACTTCGCTCATCCTTAGTCTGGAACAAGTTATACAAAGGTTTGGAAGTGCAATAATGTAGACTGCTGACAGTCTATTTAGTGGGAGCAGTAAATAAATTGTTGCACAGCTTTCATCATGATTTCAGTTGTAGGCTGTGCACTTGTTTTAATGTTAAACTTGACTGGGTGAATAACCCTTGTGTACTGCTCTTTTATCCTGAGTCAGAAAAACACCTGAGTCCTCCCCTCGATCAGTCTCCCAGTAAAGCAGGGTTTCACCCACTGGAGAGAAGAGTCAGATATTTGAATGTCTTGAAGTGTTGGGTACATTATTCAGCATATGACAGGGCCATCAGGGCTTGGGGAGAACCCTCTGGAAAAGCTAACGACTGAGGGTATCTCATGGGCAGGGAGTGGAGCCCAAAGAACCACAGGCATCATCCTGATAGCCATTTTTATCTTGTGTGTGGGTTTTTTTTTTTTTTGTACTGATGAGACAACACTGGTCACCCAGGTGGTGGTACTGCAGCAAGGCCTTAAGCCTTCACTCCTGGAGGAGATTCTGCCTCTTGCTAGCCTCCAGCATCATAAGCAGCTGTGCTACCGCTGCACTGTCAGATCAGCTCATGGGTTGGAATTTCGCAACAAAACTCCCTATCCAGTTTAGAAATTGTCTGCTAAACTTGCCTAGCCTCAATAATGATCTGTAGGTGTGCCAGCCTGGTGGCACTGAGGGTTGATGCGCTGGCCACCAGACCTCACACCACACCAGCGACCCAGAGTCAGAAGCGAACTCGGGTTGCCGGGGGTCAGCTAGGAGGAGAGGATCGAGCATCTGATGGACTTCTGTCCTCTCCCGGAGAGGGGAGGGTTGCCATCCCACTCTTTGGCTGTCCCCTAGTGGAGGCCGGAGGGCAGCGCCAGAGTCAGGGAGACACAGAAGTGCAGGTACCTGGAGTGTGCATGGCTCCACATGTGCATACTCACACTGCAAGGGAGAGGGGGAAGGGCAGAAAATGGAAAATAGTATCGACTGGCAGGATGACACCGGTCCTCCGCAGGCTCCACACACGGCCAGCTGGGCACCTCCCTGCCATTGAGGTAAGTCATGGTGGATGCCGGGGTGATAGGGCTTGGGGGCCCGTGGAAGGAGGATGGTGGACACAAAAGGAGAGAAAACTACAAAAAAATGTGAACAGTAATCTTGGACTTAATCCATTAGAAATAGCTGAGGCCATCTTGAGATCACTTTTGCCTACGAGAGAGCAGCCACTATATACAACATCTGCATGTGTTATGTGGCTGAGCACAGTGGCTTGAAAAATGATCTTTTCATCATGACAGGTCAGAATTTCTGGGATGACCCAAGGCTCATTCTGAAAGAGGATGCTATGTATGCCACATGTGTTGAGATTAACCACCATGTGGTAACAGATCCTGAGGGCTGCCTAGGATTGGGCTGGTATGTGGTATATGATGACAGTTTTCTCATATGAGATTTTAAGAACACTAAATTAATTATGGTCTGGTTTGGTATGCTGACCCTGAACTAAATAATAGCTTTCACTGGATTTGCAGCTATTCTGAATAATGAGGTTCTTTTAAGCTATGGAATAAACACAGTACTGTAACCGACTAGAAGCCATTAGGTATCTTTTTAATGCATCAGTTCCATGACTCTCTTTTGGTGTTGTAGTGACATTTGGAAGATGAGAAACAAACATCTGAGTATATGTATACTCTGTGTATGGTACTATAAGTGTATTACATTTTTAAATATTTTTTCACCCATGTTAACCCATTAGAGATTCAACATCTCATTTACAGTGCAGAGCCATGGTTCAATAGTAGTATTGGGGGTAGGGGACAAAAAAAGTTATTTTTCACCAGTTGTGTAATTCAATTTTTCTTTTTCACTAAGCAACAGAAGAAAAAATGGTGGCATTTTAAAACTGAACATTCTGTGGGCACGTGATCTTGGAATGCCATCAGGCATCAGACACTGGGACTCATTATTTACTGTCTCTGTTGCCTGATGCCAGACCGACTGATTTGTGGTCTTGACCAATCAGAATGGAGATTTATCCATACCCATTTTCTAAGTGGTTGTATTGCCCACATCCGCACAACATAATGCTCAGATATTTAAAGTGCATTTCGCATAAGACACTAAGTTATAACATACAAATGATACATGAAGAAAAATAAATGAACAGTTTGAAAACAGCAAGCAGCAAAGTCAGGTTCATTTTAGTAACCTAGCTCTTTCAACACAAGCACTGGGATCACAATAAAATAAGGAAACATTTTTTTAAAGGAAGCTTATTGATCAAAAACAGGAACCAGTAGTCGTAGCTCAGTACTTAAGGTGACAGGCAAAGCAATGTAGCACAGAGGGTGCCTTGTATTATGACATACCCTTCCAGCTAGCTGAGGTCTTCAAACTCTTAATTATTCAATTGGTTGCTAAGTCCTTAAGTTATATTTTATTTTCAGAAGTTTTGGCAATGCAGAAGTGAATCAGGTTTCCTTGAGAAGCCCCGATCGAAGCTAGAAATAATGGAAATATTTTCCATTTTAGTGATAGATCTCACTATTGAATATTAAGAGCAGGTTTTTTTGAGTTTTCATAGACAGGAGGGCCTCATGTTGTAAAGTATATTTACAGCTAGTTTTAGACCTAAACTAGCTGTAAGTGTACTTTTAAACATGGACCCTCACGCTTGATGCTATGAAAACTTAAAACTAATACCTGCTCCCTGCTGTGTTCAATACAGCAATAGCGGGATCTACATCACTACAATGGGAAGTGTTCCCATAATTCCTAGCACTGCTTGATCGGGCTTCTCGGGGACCCTGATTTGCTTCTGCATTTGCCAAAACTCTGCAAAGTAAAATTACAGCTTAAGGACTTAACAACCGATTGCAATAATTAGGAGTATGAAGACCTTAGCTGGCAGGGCATGTCATATTACATGGACAGCCCTGTGTTACATTACTGTGCCTGTCATCTTTAAAGAAAAGATTTATCTCATGCAACCGTACAGGCCACTGTATGGGGAGCAGGTACTTACTAAACTGCAAGAAAAGAAAACACACTCAACAGTCTTTCCTAGTCCCATTTTAACAGGCCATCTTGTACCCCCAACCATAGGCATGAGAGCCAACTCCAGCCACGCAGAAACCACCATTTCAAAAGAAACACTGAAGAAAACTTAATTAAAATAAAAAGGACTGAGAGTTAAACCACATTCTGCACCAACAATCATGCCCATAAGCTCCAAACAAATCCCATTACATACTGGGTTAGAAAGAGAAAAGTAGGTGGTTTGCCCATCAGGATTGTCTCCCACGTAAAGAGGTGGGTGAATTATATCAGAATATGTTTGAGTAATTATTTTGTTGAGCCCGTTTTTAAATCCATTTAAGACAGTTAGATTAGCAAGCTTGTAAGGTAGTTGGTTCCATGCTTTTACTGCCTGTGTAGTAAAATAATTATCTCTTTTGTTAGTATTAGCCCTAGGGACCGTAATAAGCGGTTTATTGCTGGAGCTTAAATTGGTAGATCTATTACAATACTTGAACCCACATTGAGATATTAATTTAGGTGATTGGAGAATTTAAAATAACAGTAATAAATCCCCTCTTTTTCTCCAACTTTTTAAATCAAATAATCCAGTTTCTATTAGTCGGTCCTCATACACTCCATGTTTCAAGCAAAGTACCACCTTGTGATCTTCCACTGCACCTTCTCCAGTAAATCGATGTCCTGCTTTTAGAAAGTCATAGGTAATACATTACAGTGTATACAGTGAGCTTACCAAAATTCACACATTACTATGAGTGACTCCACTGAAGGATATACTCCCCCCAACCCCCACCCCAACACACACACAGAAAGACAGTGCAATCATAAACCGCAAATGCAGGTAAGCAAATTACAGCAAGCCTGCTTAAACAAAAAGTCAATAATCCTCATCAGATTTTGCTACCTACTGCTCTTCAGGGGTTGCAAAATCCTTCTGAATTGTTTTCTACCAGTTTGCCTGCATAACTGGAATCTGAATAGGGGTACCGTTTCTCATCATAAGATAAACTCAAGCACACCGGGATCTGCAAGGCATGTGTAATTTAGAGTTCTCGGAGAGCTGTTTGCACAGTATCAAAGCTTCACCATCTTTACTGCAAAGAGACAGAGTTGAATACTGGATTCAGTAGAGAGCCTACCTAGCTCTCCAGCAGCCTGAAGCACCTGGTCCAGTTTGTGTATCCTATCAGTTACCAGAAGTGGGGGTACACAGCATACTTTTGTTGTTCAGGCAGTGTCTAGGAACAATTCTGTAATCCTATCTAATTACGAAATGGTCGCTCAAATTCAAAAAATTCTGTAAATAAGGTCCCATGAAGGATTTCGGGTACTGACCTTCCTCACCCAGAAAATCCAAGCAATCTGAGACTGGGGGCACAGATCTAATTTTCTAACTACTCATGCTCTAGTCCACAAAATGTTCTGCTTTACCACAACAGATGCAGCTGCCACTGCCTTATTTGCTGTCCCAACCCCTTCCTTAGAGTTCCCAGAAATAGAGAGGCAGCCAGCCAGTCGCAGCAGCTGGCCATTTGCCTGGGCTCCCTCCCTCCCAGGACCTGGTCAGGACTGGGGGGGGCCTCCTCTTGGGCAACACTGGGCCTGGCAATGCCCAGGAGGAGGTCCCCAGTAGGCCAGCCTTAGGGAGAGATGACATGGCTCAAGGGAGGAGACGGGAGATACTTAAGGTGCCTCCCTGGCATGCCTCCCTCCCCCTCTCTCTCTCTCCTCTTTTGAGTGGATCAACACAGGTCATCAGCACTCCGGCAGTCCGAAGTAAGGGCCTAGTCAGCCTTTTGTTGAGGAGGAGAGGTGGCAGTCTTTTGGCTTGCTCTCCTAGTTTTATATGGGGTTTAGTGTTCAGGTTTCACCAAGAGCCTGAATACTGGGGATAGGAGCTGGGCACCCCAGTGCACCTCGATTCAGGATCCCCCCAAGTGCTGCGGCTCCCAGAGTAGTTTGGCCTCCTGTGTTTCAGCCTTCCCAGGCTCCTGTGAGCAGACATTCCTCCTCGGCAGATGCCCCTGTAGCTAGCGGTTGGCTCCCCAACCAGCTTGGCAGCCTCCGGTCCGGGCCTCCTGCTTGGTCCTTTCGGCCACCTCCCTCTCTGGCAGTGCTCCGGAAACTTTCAGCTGCAATGGCGGCAGTCCTGGTGGGGTGGGTGAGAGCAGCTCTAGCAGCGAGAGCCACTTGGGTCCGGAGCAAAGGTAATTCCTGTTGGGTCGGCGGTCGGGGTGGCTTGGGGTGGTCTGCCCACAAGTCCAGTGGATTATCTCGAGTCACTAGTTGGAGCATGGTGCAGAGTTTGTCAGGTGCTGGACCTTTCTCTGTCAGCCACCATGCAGGAGAGTTACAGCATACTCAGGCAGTGCAATTCCCCCACATTCCTTCTAGTTCTCATGAGTTGTCGTGAGGAGGGCACTCTCACCAGCAGTGGGAATCTCGTCGGCTATCTTGAGATTGGCAGATGGTGGACGGACCCACTGTTAGCTACTCTGGTCCTGAACTCTTTCTGCCATGGGGGGGGGGTTCCTGAGTGCCATGTCAGGCCCTGAGGATCATACTGGCGGCCTTGGGTAGTACTGGCTTCCTCTTCTCTCTCATCACACGGATAGGGTAGTGGTGCCATACGGCAAGATAGTGAAGCCCATGTGGGCTGCCATTTTGATTCAGCCTGGTGGGAATTCACACTGGCTGGTTGGGGCAGTGCAGGGCCTGCCTTTAGAGCTGGAGACCCTGGGTTCAGTGCTGCCCAGGTGCCATACTGCTGCTCCCTGTGTTCCAAAAAAAAAAAAAAAAAGATGTGTATATATATATATATATCACACACACACACACACACACACACACACACACACACACACACAGTGGAGAGTAAAATTAAAAAAAAAAAAAGGGACAAAAGATATAATAAAGGCAGCAGACTGAGTTTATTCCCAATCACTCTCTGCAGGCCTGGAGTTGGGCATGGTGCCGCAGGATTAGAGAACAGCACATGCGGTGCCCCTCCATAACAGCAGTTCCAGGGATGACCCAGGGGATTACAGATGGGTCAGTCTGACCTCAATCATGTGCAAGCTTATGGAGACCATACTTAAGGAAAGGTTGGTAGGGTATCTAGAGAAGAATGGTCTCGAGGATGAGAGGCAGCATGAATTTGTGGGAGGCAGATCGTGTCAAACAAATCTGATTGACTTCTTTGACAGGAGGCAGTATAATGTAGTGGTTAAGGGCACTGAGCTGCATACCTAGAGACCTAGGTTTGAATCCCCTCAGCCCCCCACTTGCATAGTGTGTGACCCTGAGCAAGTCACATAACTTCCTGGTGCTCCCAGGTTGCACCTGGAAACCTGCTCTAGCTTAGTGTGCCTTTCCTGGTTAAACAATTTCCCCTTTCCCATTCCTTTGACTAGGTCACTATGGCAGTGGACAGGGGCCAAGCAGTAGACATCCTTTATCTGGACTTCAGCAAGGCCTCAGACTCTGTACCCCACAAGACGTTGATCAGGAAGCTGGCAGATCTCAGGGTTGGGGAGAAAATGACCAGTTGGGTAGAAAACTGGCTGAGGAACAGGACCCAGAGGATGTTGGCAGGGGTAGAGTTATATAGCACCAGGGAAGTCACCAGCGGGGTCCCGCAGGGCTTGGTGCCGGGGATGGTGTTGTTCAATGTTTTCATCATCAACAACAACATTGGGGAGGGCATCAAGGGCAAAATGTGCCTATCTCAGGGTTTTAAATAATTGATTAGCAGTTTTTTTCTTGGGATGATACTAACTGTACAGAAAGTATTTATATAGATTTTCTAGAAGTGCTGTGTTTGTTAAACACAGTGAGGCAAGAGCTATGCATTTTTACAAAGTTTTAGCACTTTTATGAGCAAAACGCTAATCAATTTTTAGAGTTAAATAAAACCCTGCTATCTGGGAACGACTCCAAACTCTACAGGAGGGTGGACACAGTGGAAGGGATATGAGACCTGCAGGAAAACCTGAGAAAACTTGAGAGGTGGTCAGGGATTTGGCAGCTTGGCTTCAATGCCAAGAACTGCAAAGTTATGCACATTACAGCCACGAATCCAAGGACCGAGTACCAGCTTGGGGGTCCAGGTAGCAGCGGGGGAGGAGAAGGATCTAGGAGTGATGATCACTAGTGACCTGAAGCAATCCACACAGTGCAAAAAAGCAGTAAAGACAAACAAGATGCTGGGGTGTATGGCAAGAAGAATCAGCAGTAGGCGGAAGGAGGTCATACTGCGCTTGTACAGATCATTGGTGAGTCCACATCTGGAGTATGGAATAAGATACTTGGTTGGAGATGGTCCAGAGGAGGGCACATTACATGACTGCGGGTCAGCAGGGTAAGACATATGGAGAGGGGTTGGGGGCCCTGAATTTGTACTCCCTGGAGGAGAGAAGGGAAAGTGGGGACATGATAGATACCTTTAAGTACTTGAAAGGAATAAATAGGGTGTATAAGGAGAGTCTCTGCAAGCTAAGTGGCAGCTAAACCATGAGGGGAAAGAGTCTAAAGCTGGAAGGAAGGAGGTTAGGAGGCATTTCTTCATGGAGAAGGTGGTGGCCAGTTAGAATGCACTCCTGGAGGAAGCGGTCTTGATGAAGTTGACGAGTAGCTTCAAGAGAGGCTAGTATAGGCATAAGGGGAAAATATGGAGCTTGGAGAGGGTAGATGGAGGAGGGAGGGGCAGAGTCAGTAGCGTAAGCTGAGGACCCCACAATATGAGCAGACTGGATAGACTAAATGCCCTTCTTCTGCTAGCTTTTTCATATGTTCAGTACAGTTTTGATCAGAGCTTTGCAAAAGCACTATGTTAGATTCAAAGGGAAACGGGCAGCACTTTCCTATGACTGGCCATTCTGACTGATGTTATTGGCATATAAAGTATTTTGCCTACTAAGCGCCTCACACCAGCAAGGTAACAGGCAAATGGTAAGGGCACTACCATTTTCTTAAATATATTTTACACTATTTATTTACCCAGGATAGCCCAGCTGAGAATGGTCCTGTATCTACCTATTGTTACAGCTGGGTCGACTGGAGCATTGAGAGGTTAAGTGACTTACCAAAGGTCACACAGTGAGTATTTGGCCCTAGAGGGGTTTGAACCTACAATCTCCTAGCTTCCAAGGCAATGCAATGCTCTAACCACCAGACCACACTTGCCTCACATTTTCTCATACTTCCTTCTGTGTTGTATTGCCAGTGAATACAGACAGCACTGTAGAGTAATGATCTGTGGCACTGAGCAAAGGTGTTTGCTCAACTCACTTGGCACCCAGGTTGAGGGTGGCAGGAGTGGAGTTAGGCGGGGAGGGAGTTTAGCATGTCCTTTGGATGCTTCCCTTCCGGGGGGACACTTTGGACCGCTGTTTGTTGGCCCCTGGAGGTGGCGTTCTTGGTGGCACAAGGCCTCAACACACTGTCGAATGCCCCCACCCACAGGATGCCACCACAGTTAGCCCTTTGTGGGAGGAGGTGGGTAGGTTGGCAGAAAAGTGGAGAATCTACCCTCAGCCACCCAGGATGATGGCTGCTGGTCCCGGTTGCCACGGTAACACAGAGATGTCTGTGTCGACCCCGCCATGCCCAAGATGCGTACTAGATACCTGCAGGCATTCTTCCTCCCCCTGGTTGTCGCTCCCATGGGGGGAGGCTACCCAGGTATTATGGCACTGAAGGGGTGGTAGATGGCAATAAGAGTGTGTGGCGACAGTGGGCCTTGGTGGCCTGAAGGAAGTGGCCCGCCGAGGGGCTTGGGGAGGAGCAAAAAAAAAAAAAAAGAAAACAGAGAAAGAACCAAAAGGAAATCAGAATTTTTAAACTACCAAGTATGCAAAAATCAGGAAAGCGATTACCTCTTCCTGGTTAACTACTCCTGGTGAAATGATCACGTTTTTCAGTAAGTATTGGCAAGCCAAATATTTAGCTCTGAGGCATACCATTTGACAACTACTGGTAGAAAAACTCTTATTACTTTAAAACGGTCATAACTATTTAATTTAGGCTTCTTCCATTATAGCCTGGATAGTTATGATAGGCATTATCTTTAACATACTGAAGTTGATTGTTACTGCAAATAAAAATATTTTAAAATCAAACACAAATATGTAAAAGTAAAGTATGCGAGTCTCCAGGAAAGGCTGAAGGTGCTGCAGAAAACACAAGGTCAGCCAGTTCCCACATACCCATAATCTACAATAGAAGTCCATGGAGTACAGTGGTTCCAGTTCAGACACAGAGAGGAAGAAAACGCATAATGGGCATCCATTTGCAAAATAGATTCCGGAAATCTCCTATCCAACTTGGTAAACACAAGGTTTAATTCTTGAAATACCACATCAAAACACTGCTCAGAAATTTGTACAGTACGACTAATGTCACTGCAGGGAAAAATGCTAATTTTTACCGTCTGTCAAGAATTTCTGAAGATTGTTATTACATGCGTGGTATGATGACAAATGAGATGTAATGTCTTTTTACTGTCCTATATGTCATAAAATGGCTATACACACAGCCTAAATTATAGGAATGTGCAACTAGAAAATGCTCACGATTAACGTGTCTGCATTACATATTTCATTTTATGTGTGTGTCACTTTAGAACTCTGAAAAAGGACTGAGTGACTTGCTCAGATGGTACTGTAAGAGACATGGCACTACCACCTTGCAAAGTGTCTGTAATAGATTATTCATGTTTTTAGATGAAGAAGACATTGCTAAGGCATGTCACTGAAGTCCTAAAATTCATGACCCCTGGATGCTTCACCTGAAGCAAAGCCTGTCTCTGTCTCAAAAGTCATGCTAAGGAACTGTTTACAGTATATTCACTGAAGCTAGGGAATGCATGAACGTAAACCATTTGCTATAAGCCCATGGTAACTTCAAAGGTAGATCTTGTGCACTGCTGAGTGGTATAATCTGCTCACATTGTTGTTGACTGTCTATATATTGTTTGCCAAATTGTAACGTCCCAGGTCGTGCCTGAAAATAGATAATTTCTTGTCTTTTGTACATGGTTAACAAAACTAAGTACTCAATGGGTCCAAGAATGGAGCACTCTGATTGGCTGACTAGC
Organism: Neoceratodus forsteri; assembly: GCA_016271365.2. Taxonomy (NCBI): domain Eukaryota; kingdom Metazoa; phylum Chordata; order Ceratodontiformes; family Ceratodontidae; genus Neoceratodus; species Neoceratodus forsteri. The sequence goes on along the minus strand of CM028131.1, from coordinate 964,841,974 downwards.
ACCTTTCAGCCATGATAAATCCTAGCACAACCACCGCAAAAGGTGCCGGTCAGCCACATCACAAATAAAAGTAAAACACTTCAGCTGCTCAGGCATTTCAACTGAACAAAAAATGCAATATTGTTGTAGCACTAAACGACAGCCTCTGGCAGCTCGCCAGAACCCTTACTGGGAACCCTTATAATTTATATCAGAAAAAACAGTTTCCTAACATGTAATAGTGTTCCAACTGCCAGAAAGTTAGTGTGCTATTAAATGAGTGCTGTAACATATTTAATGTTGTGTCTGAACTCTAAAGCTGTGACTCTGAGTATGCACATTACTGTTGATGCTAATGCCCATTCCCAGAGTCATGGCTTCAGATTTCAAACATTCAATTAAACATGTTAGAGTGTTCTTTGTAATAGTGCATTCACTTTCTGGCATCCACCACAGTATTACCCTTTAGGAAATTGCTTTTGTGGATATAACTTACAAAATTAAAACTCATAGAAGCACAAGTATAGATGCACTTTGGCACCCTGTTAAATGTGCAGGCATGGGATGAGCGAGAGATCGGTGATTTAATTGGGAGGAAAAGTATGAGACACTGACTACTTGGGAAAAGCGGAGGTTGGGAGCACTGGACTATTTTTGGTGGTGTATGAATACATTTTTAAAAAAATCATTTAAAATAAAAAAGTGTTCTTCTTACATAAAATGAAGGGGAATATTGTATAATTGCAATAATCCACTCCAGGGTGTGGGTTGTTGTGGGAGCTACCCACTTCTGGTGTGTTTTACTCACTCAGCCTCGCGGCCTCATGACTGAACCACACCAGGCATGGGTAAATCCCACCATAACCCACACCCTGTCATGGATTACTGCCTCACTTTACTACATTCAAATGTATAGAATGTTATTCTTTGCCGACCGTGGTGCTGCAGGCTGAGGTGCTGGATGCTTTACCTCACACTACGCTGGCAACCCGGGTTCTGGAAAGACCTCGGGTCATTGGGGAGCAGGACTGAGCAGCCACTAGGCAGCTCTCCCCTCCCGAGGTGGTTGCCCGCACTCCCCATAGTTCCGCTCCCACCGGGTGGAGGTTAAGTGGGAAGCCTAGGCAGGAGGGGTCAGTGGCGATAGCCAGGGGTGGGGCAGAAGGGGCCAAGCCAGTACCCAGCGTGTGTTGCGTCTCCATGCACACGCATGTACGTCTCAACTGGGGTCCCGGGTCATGGAGAAAATGGGGACCAAAAAACCACACAAATTACAGTAAAAAAAAAAAAGAAATTTTATCCTTCACACTTAGTCGATTTTCTCATCTTGGGCTTAAACCCAAGGTATCCCTTCTAGGTCGATAATACCCAAGTACACAGTTCTTTCAAATCATCTGATCCTGTCCTACTGTATGTTTGTTCCCCCTCCTGTCTTGACAAAATCAACTCCTGGCTCCAACTCAGTTTCCTTCAACTTAACATTGCTAATAAAAAACTGAAATTCTCCCCCTTGGCCATGAAAGACATCTTCTCCCACAATGTTACTTCTTCTGTCACTCTCCTCGACTCCTGCCTCTTCTCTGGTCCCGCCACCAGAAATCTAGGTGTCCTTCTCAATCAAGAACTCACAGGCCAAGACTGCACCTCCAGTCACTCTGAGACTGTGAATGGAAGTGATCTGAGGGGGTGTTCAAGCTAGCTTAGTTTAGACTTCAGTGACCCCCCAATCATGGATCCTGGGACAGAAGGGGCCCTGTTTTAAATAAAAGGTATTTGTGGGTCTTGAGAGTGGGCTAGGTGAGGCTGTGAGAATAAAGACAGTACAGACTCTTGGCATACTGCCAGGAGTCATGGTTTTATTCTAACTATGGTATGGGAAGACTGGGGAGGGGGACTCTTATCGTACTGAGGTACCAGTGTTTTACAGTAACTGCCTCCCCCCCCCATTGTGGCTCTAGGGACAGTAGGGGGGCCAAAGTACGGTGTAGTTTTGGCCTGGGCTGGGATGAGTGCAAGGAGCTGGTAATCTTTTCAAATTATGTGCGGGCAGGGCAGGGGAGGAGAGTGGGAAATTACCAGATGTTGGGAGGAAGTGGCCTAAAGACTAGCCCTAGCTACTTGGGGAGAGACAGGAGATTTTTATCTAAATATTTTGGCCATGAAAACTTAAAAGTGATTTGGATTACATAAACTTTACCCAGTTTGAAGTTGGAGTTTGCAAGCACAAACTCTGAACAGTTCACACAGCACTACAGTGCAGCTACTGGGCATAGAAACAAAAATCACAGTTGTACATATGCTGTGGCAATCATGGGTCTGGTTACATCAACAGGGACCTGGATTCCAGATTATCCATGTGAGGTATTATCAGAAATAACAGTTATGTACTTACCATAACAGTAGATCTTCAAGAGAATCTCTTTCATTAGGCCACACCTATGGAACTATCCCCGCGTCAGCGCTAGAAACATATGGACACTTTTGCAAGCAGTCAGCCAAGGGCTGCCCATGATGACGTCAGGTGTCAGCATCTACATAAGCATGGGCGGCCCCTCCTCTCCTCAGTTCCCCGCCAGACAGCACGCTTGGAAGACCTCCCTCCAGGGTACCAAGAGAGACCCCAGCACTCCACTTACCAGGCGAGACATAGTGCTGGAAATATAGCAATGGAGACAGTGTACAGAGATTCCTTGTCGAACCCCTGGAGGGGGAAGTAGGGTGAACGGCATGGCCTGATGAAAGAGATTCCCTTAAAGATCTGTCACGGTAAGTTCTTACACAACTGTTCTATCTTCTTTGAGGATATCTCGTTAATCAGGCCACACCTTTGGAACGAGTCCCATGCAGTATTAAAAGCTTAGAGTCTGGGCGGTTGAAGCCTGCAGGCTTACGGTAGCAGGCCTTGTAGCACAGTGAGGCCAAAGACAGCTCTTCTACATGTCCAGACTATAATGCCCAGTGGCAGTCTGGACAGTACTCCATGTGGCAGCTACACAGATCTCTGCAGCAGAAACATTACAAAAACAAGCTATGGAAGTGGTTATGCCTCTAGTGGAATGACCACAAACCACACCAGGAAGTTTCTTAACCATACTTCCTGTAGCAGAACACAATGCAGTGTGCTAGCCATTTTGACAGGTACTGTTCAGACGCTGGGGTGCCCTCTTTCCTAAGGGCAAATGAAACAAAAAGCTGTGAGGACTTTCTGCAGTCCTTTGTACAGTGTGTGTAGTATCGGAGTAGTCTATGCACATCTAAGGAATGGGGTAATGCTTCCCCGGATTGGTATGCTCTGGATAACAGACCAGTAGGTGGATGGTTTGATTTAAAGTAAACTCAGACACTGCCTTTGGTAGAAACATAGGATTAGTATGCAAGACACTCTGTCTTTATTGAATATTAAATAAGTAGGCTCACACATTAGAACCTGGAGCTCTGAAATCCTTTGAGCAGAAGTGATTGCAACTGAAAATGACACCTTCCAAGAAAGAAAGCGTAAGCCACAACTTGTGGCTGGCTCAAAAGGAGACAAAGGCAGCTTTTCCAAAATAAAATTCAGATACTAAGCTAGGAGTGGGTTTTGAATCGGAGGCTTTAAGTGTAAAATGCCTCTCAAAAACATATGGGTAGCCTCCAGTTGAGCAACAGTACTGTCAGCTACAGGCACATGGACAGCTGATACAGTTAGCTAAAACTTTATTTTTTTTATACTTGGTTTATTGAAAAGCTTCAAAAAACATATCAAATATCCAATAAAATAAGTGCAGTACAGGAAGTTAATGTCCAGTATTATTAAGAAAAAACACTGCAAACCTTAAAAAGGCATATTAATAAACAATAAAACAGCAAGTAAAAAGAAGTATAGAAAACAGAATGGGCCACATAGACAGTATTAAATATGTCTAATAAGTTATAATACCTTCTTCATAAGAAAAGGTCAAAAGGCAGGTGGAATTGATAAACAACTTCCTATTGATTAAGCAGTGAATGGAGCACATTTCACACTAAAATCTATAGAAGTACCAAATTGTTATAAATTAAAATACCATGTCAGGTAGTGCAGGGCCATATGTAATGGTTTAAAAGGCAGAATGTTTGTAAGAAAGCTTGAGGGCAGGAATTTTTGAAAGTTGAAAGTATAAATCACAAAATACAGTAGCTATGGAAATGCAATAAAGAAAGACCTAGGCAATGGATGTATGGTAAATCTGGTCCATCGACAAGGAACAGTGCTCTTTTTGTTGTAAGTCAAAAGTAAGCTGCTGAACCTCTGAATGTGAGATATTATTTGTATCCATACAAGTACTGTTGGGGGATCAACTTGTAACCATCTTTTGGTTATACATTAGATTTAAATGCAGTAATTACAAGGACTGTCCATGGAAATAAAGCCTCCCTGCTTTTCAAAAGTGGAGGTGGGAGGGGGCGTGGCCTGGCACAGCTCAAGATGGCAGCTTAATTCTTTCTCTCTCTCTCTCTCTCTCTCTCTCTCCAGGGATATCCAGCTATCTACCTGCAGCCTTCCAGGACAATAATGTAAGCCAACTAGATTTATAAAGAAAAAGATCTCAGCTTCAATCTTTGGGGGTCATTTCTTTAATTGCCTTAAGACTTGAGCACTGTTTTACTCTGACTTTGGCTACTGCTTAAGCCAAGGCCTACCATCATGGCTGAACCTGAGATGCAGCTCTTTTACTCTCCAGAGTAGAATCTATGTTCCAGAAGTTAATATCAGAAATGAGAGATTTAAAATTACTTCAGAACAAAAATGTTGCTACTCTACAAACTCTGGACTCTCGATATTGAATACTGAAGCTGAAGCAACTCAAAATGAACCCTCTATACAAGATCTTAGAGCCACTTTAAGAGAACAAGACAGAGTCATCAAAATGTTTCAAACAAAATTAGTTTTGAGAATAGAAACCGCAGGAACAATTTGCGATTTTTTGGCTTTCCTGAGGGCTATGAGCTCGGAGATACATCTGCACTCCTCTTACATGTTTTGCCTGTTTTGATGCGGCTCCCGACCAACCTTAACATTACTACAGAATGCTCTCATCACTCCTTAGGCCCCAGGCCAGGCCCAGATCACCAACCGAGACCTATAATTGCTAAATTTCTCAACTTTTCCCACACAGAGATTATTTTGCAGAAAGCAAGAAATCGGAAACTTGATGTGGCAGGAATACAGAATATACATTTATAGGGACTTCTCTAAAGTATTGTCATCCAAGAGACGACCTTCAATCCAGTTAAACAAATCTTGCAACAGAAAGGGGTAAAGTTTGCTCTTAGATATCCCATCGTAACAAGGCTCTCTACCTGGGCAACTCCACTAGAGACTTTAATACCCTGAAGCTTTGTCCATTTTATCAAGAATCTGCTGCATCCCAAAAGCATGCCTGGCTCCTCTAGTTCAGCCCACCCGGACACTGCATTTGTTTCCTCCCCAAGTGAGGTCTATAATGACCAGGGTATACTGAAACCCCCTCCTGCTCATACAGAAGATGTTTCAACCTACTCAGAGAGCTCCCTCCCTAGACAATCAGCTCACATACAGGGGAAAAAAATAACTACTCTAAACCTGTAAAACCATCATGCTGAGAAGTTGATATTCCCCACAAAAGTATAATCATGTCTAAAAAAAGTTCACATCATACCTCACCGATCACCCTCAGCAACATGTTCGGACCTCTGCAGGAATCCATTCTTTCTTTGCAGGAGGATTTGTCTCAGGCGGAAAGTACCGCTTTGCCTGCAGTCCCTAGCAGCCCCAAGGCTGGAATGATCTCTGCCGACTTCTCGTGGGCTGAGATAGTTTCAAGCTCTCCCTATAAAGCCAGTGAGCCCCAAAGAAAAGACGAAGGGGAAAAGTAAAAAACAAGCTGCAGTCGACTAATCCTGCTGCTCACAAAGACAGGGTGACCTGATGCTGATGTGCTCCTAACTTCACTTTTTTTTTCTCACCTTGCAGCTCCTGCGAACACATTTTAGTTCAGGCTACACCTGCTAGATCTGCCCGAATGGTTGTGCAGTTCCAGAACGACGTTTTGATTATCGCTCACAGCAGGTTTCCAACATGCAAAAGCTGTACATCGCGGTCCTCACTTGCAACAGTCAACCGCTTTTCCTGTGATCCAGATTTAATTCCTAGCACTCCCCTAGTTTTCTAAGTCCCACTATAGCTTTCAGGGAGTTAATGAGATCTGAAAGGCAACATTCACATGATGTCAACTCAAATCAGATGCTACTGCTCATTTGACTATGTTTTTTCTAATGGGAAAGCACTCCTCATTGCTGCCCTGGACATACCCGCAATGCTTTAAGTTTATAACTCCCCTGTGGGCACAAGATGTAATTATAATTTACATGTCGCAAAGGGTGTCCTCCCTATAAATATATTTTAGAAATGAGCTTCTCAAATATAGCATCTCTCCTCTGCTTTATCTATCCAATACCTTATTCCTTTAACTCTTTCCTCAATCTGCTTTCTCTTTCCTCACTACTTGTGTTTCTCAGCTTATGGTGACCGAGATATGTTCTCTTTTTTGACAGACTTTTTTCAAGTTCTCTTGGTGCTGATAAAACATTAATACAGAAACATAGTTTTTAACACTCATTTGGAGTTTAAAATCCAACTAATGCCATACGCTTGAAGCCAGAGGATTATTTATCCTCACAGTAATTGTATTTCTCTTATGAGGGGACTCACCGAGCCTAGCTCATAGACTCAGTTATCCCCTTTTGTCATATCAAATGGGGCAATTTTCAAGCATATAAATCTGTCAACATACTCTGTATGTGCAACAGTGTTTCATAAAGCACCATCACTCAAGCCTGTGTGCTACCTCTACATGATGTATAACTGTCTTATATATTAAAGGAAATTATGAAAGCAGGTTATTTCTTTACTATGCAATATATTTGGGCTTACATCTCTATTAAAGAGTAGTCTGGTGCACCAATGTCCTTTTATTTATGATCACTACGATTGCTCTGGATCTAACTGCTATCATGTCCTAGCTGTTTAGACACAGTTGCAACTGTTTAATTTCACTTAAACACACCTATTTTAAGGGGAGCAATTCTATTTTTTTTTTCTAGTGAATTTCATACAATGTTAGCGTTTATTATTCATCAGCTCTTTGCTTTCTATATATTGTCCTGGTATGTTGTTATATTTAGCTTAATTTAAATATACTGACTTTTCTAATTCAAATGAGGCTGAAATACTGGTTCCCCCCCTGGAATTTGTAACTGTATTTAGTCTCAACCTAACTTGAGTCAATCTTTTCACCACTACTACAAGATTCATGTTACTGTTTTATTAATCTAATTCCTTGTCTCTAAACTAGTGGTAACACCTTCCAGATTTAGTATTTAATTATCACCTGCCCAATTGCACTGCAAGAGAGTCTGCATACGCATGTACTGACCCTTATCTAACAGTGCAATTTAAAGTGCTTTAAAGTTGTACATAGAAAAGTTATTACATAAGTGTTGGTTAATACGTTTAATATTTCTTGTTCTTAAATGTGTGTTAGAGAGACATCAACTATAGAAGTTATAAAACTATGACTATGCATTTAGTACTTTTTTTTTTTAGGTCCTGCTTATATTCCTGTATTCACACTCCGTTCCTATTAGATTAACCCAGTTTGTTGGCCCATCAGTGTCCTTTGCTATGGTCAGTGTCAGTGGCTCAGTAGGTAGCACACTCGCCTCTGAGGCTGGGAGATCAGAGGGCTGTGGGTTCAGTTCCCATCTGGCACTTGGGTTAATATCCCAATACTGACACTGTAGTGCAGCATGAGAGGGTGCTGCACTTCTGAGGTGCCGCTCTTCAGATGAGACGCTAAACCCATGTCCCATCTGCCTGATTGGTGGTAGTTCAGGTGGATGTTAAAGATCCCATGGCACTTATCGAAAAGAATAGGGGAATTTCCCTGATGTCCTGGCCAAATTTCCCTCATTCACTAAAAATACCACCAACAGCTTAATCTGGTTCAAGGTCAGTTGGCATTCATCTGTATCCCCCTGCCCCGGGTCGTGCCTGAAAGTAGGCAGGATTTGTCTAGTGCACTTACCTGGTCAACAAAAACTAAATAAAATAAAAATAAAATGGTTCTTTATGGGTCCCTCTCTCTGTATAATCTTAACCTTTATCTTACTATAAAGTATGGTTGATCTTTTATTATATTCATGGAACGTTAAGGAACTCAATTCTCCTTGTAAGCACAAACAAATTTCTCACACCTTAAATAAAATAAAGCAATGATAGTGTTTTTACAAGAGACCAAACTTCATGAGGACACTGACAGGCTTAAGTGGGACTGGGTTGGTCATATATTTGCTCTGACGTATTCTTCTAAAAAAAGAAGTGTGGCAATACCGATTTATTAGAAACTAAATTGGACCCATATAAAAACGGTCACTGATAAAGAAGGCAGATGGGTGATAGTTATACTCAACACTCATTCTGGCCCCTTAACACTGGTTAATGTGTATGCCCCCCAATTCCGATTCCCCTGAATTCTTCCGCAATCTGGCTCAACAAATCATGTCTAATAAAATAAGTAATTCACCCATATTGATGGGAGGGAACCTAAACCTGCCACTGGATGCGCACTTAGACAGGACCAACATTTCTCTGGATGCTCATCCTAGAGGTATCAATGTTCTCTCCCTACTCATGAAAGATTTTAGCCTTATGGATCTCTGGAGGCTTTTTCATCCCCGAGATCGAGATTATACCTTTTACTCTTCACTTCACAAGTCTTACAGTAGAAGTGATTACTGGTTTGCTTCCCCCCCTCTATCACTGGTAAGGTAAATGCAGCCTCCACTCTACCGATGGTCATACTGGATCATTAGCCAGTTAATATTCATTTACTCTGGGGTCCCCCATCACCAAAATCGCCCTTATGGTGTCTGGATCCTTTACTAATTAAAGACCCAGATTTTCTCCCATGGGTTAAGGTACAGATTCAAGATTCCTCTTTTAATAAACCTACAGACACCTCCATGAGTACAATATGGAAGCCCTAAAGGTCACCATTCGTGGAAAATTATAAGTTTTGCAGCTCATAGGAAGAAATTGAGAGAACAACTAGCTGCTATGGAGAAACAACTCAAAGAGAAAGAAATCCTATATTTTAATTCATTTAAACACAATCCCAATTCCCTCACATAGAAATACTAAAACTTAGAATTAAAATCAATGGAAGCTGTCCAGAGGAGGGCAACTAAAATGGTGCAGGGTCTGCACCAGAAGACATATGAAGAGAGACTAAAGGAGCTTAATATGTATAGCCTCGAGGAAAGGAGGGGGGGGACATGATAGAAACGTTCAAGTACCTTAAGGGAATCAACAAAGTCCAAGAGGGTAGCATCTTTCAAAAAAAGAGGTGTGCAAGAACAAGGGGCACAATCTGAAGATGGGCAAGGCGGCTCAGAAGTAATGTAAGGAAGTATTTTTTCACAGAGAGGGTTGTGGATGCATGGAACAGTCTTCCGGAGGAGGTTGTGGAGTCAAAAACAGTGATTGAATTTAAGCATGCATGGGACAGCCATAAGGCAGTTCTAGGGGGTTGGGGTAGAAAGAAGTAGGCTGCTGGTTAACTAGGATCTGCAGCTTATCCATTAGGTAGGGAAATGGATAGACTGGGTGGGCCAAGCGGTCCTTATCTGCCGTCAAATTCTATGTTTCTATGTTATGTTTCTATGAGCTTCTATCCCGTAAAACAGAATTAGCCTTATTTAAACTCAAACACAAATACTGGTAGCAAGGAGATAAATGTGGTAAATTACTTGCTTATCAACTTAAAAGTCAACAGCTAGAAAGACATATTGCTGGCATCAAAGACCAATCAGGCCAACTATATACAGACGGCCCCTCTACTAACCATAATATGATGTCCTCCTATAAACAATTATATGGCCCACCTAACTCTGCTTCTAACCCTCACATACTTAGCTTTCTAGACAAAATACATCTCCCCCCCTGAACAAGACAAAATAGAGTTAGACTCTCCATTTACTCTACAAGAAATCCAGAACGCTCTCTCATTTTTTAAATCTGGTAAATCCCCAGATGGAGATGGCTTCCCAGTTGATTTTCATAAAGCACTATCTGATACTTTATGTCCCTTGATTTTTAAGGTCTTCCAGGAAGCCACTCAGACTGGCAAACTCCTCCTCAATGTCAGAAGCCATCGATACTGTACTCTCTAAAAGACAAAGATCCCTCTCCCTTCTGGCTATAGGCCAAAATCATGCTAAACACCGATGGGAAAATGTCTGCAAAACTCCTAAACTCTCGCCTGAACCACATATCTAAACTAGCTCACAGATCTCAAGCAGGCTTTATCAAAGGCAGAACAGGCTCTGATCATTTACGCTCCTTAATCAATCTAATACATAGAGCTGAATCTCTCAAAACCCCGCAGCAGCTATTGCTATTGATTTTGAAAAGCATTTGACTCTCTAAATTGGAATTATCTATATCAGATTTTGAATTTGTTTGGTATCACTAGCAAATTTTGCTCTGGATTAAAATTACTATATACATCTCCTTTGGCTAGAGTATTAACCAATTCTATACTTTCTTCTTCTTTCTCTTTGGCAAGAGGTGCCAGGCAAGGTTGCCCACCATCACCCTCCCTATTTATCTTAGCCATGGAGCCCCTTACCACCCACCTTCATCTGTCTAACACCATTAAAGGGATTCCCATTGGCAGTATCCAATTCACTTCATTGTTTTATGCAGATGACCTGTTAATCCTGTTAGAAAATCTTGAAGAAGCAGTTCAACCGCTAACAAATTTACTCAACGAATTTACTGAAATCTCTGGTTTAGCCTTAAATTTCAACAAAACAGAAACACTACCTCTAAATCCCCTCTATAGACCCTTCATGAACAGTTCCTTGGGCTTTTGATGGGCACCTCACGGTATAACATATCTTGGTATTAGACTTGTCCACACTTTAGAGAAAATCTGGGATGCAAATTTTACTCCTCTATTATCCAATATTAGAACCATTTTAGATAGGTGGAAATTTTATTTATTTATTTATTTCAATTCTAGGATTACAAGTTACCTTTGAGCCCAGGGCTCTTTTACAAAGGTTCCACGTCAAAACAGTGGTATCACATAACATAGACATTTGTTTCACATGATAGGGTACAGGAACACATGTTGCTAGGAACAGACAGGGTGTAGGTATGATAGAATAAAAAAGAGAAAAGGAAGGGGGTGGTAGGATGATGAAGAGGGGCAGAATACAGGAGGTCAAAGAATGAGGAGAGAAGGGGGTAGGGTAGGGATATGGAGGGGGGAGGAGGTGGGTGAGAGGCAGCCAGGCTGGTGGCATTGTCAGATGCAGAAGTGCGGGTGGGGCAGTGGCCACTAGGGCAAGTGTGTTGTGTAAAGGAGCTAGGTATGGGAGAGCAGCAGAGGAGCAGTGCTGCATAGCATTAACCATGGCAGTTGCAGATGCTGGAAGCGACAAGGGCGTTTCGGAGCCTGGATTTGAAAGCCCCTAGCCCGGTGGTAGTGATAGTATCATAGGCAAGACCGCTGAACCAAGTCGGTGCCCTGTAGGCGAATGAACGCTGGCCAAGGGATATGCGGCAGTGAGGGATGCGAAACAGTTGTGGCTTTGATTCCCTGGTGATTCTGGAGCTAATTTTCATTTGAAGGAGTGAACAGACCCCGGGAAGCGTAATTCCCAACTGGATTTTCTTTGCAACCAAACAGGTTTGGTACTGGATTCTATTTTCAAGTTGAAGCCAGTTTGCTTGTGAGTAGAGGTTACAAGTGTGTGTAAGCCGCTCGGCCCCAGTGATGAGTCGAAAGGCCTTGTTAAGGGTGGTGGTAATCCTTCTGAGTGTCGAGGTAGTGGCAGTGCCATAGACAACAAGACCATAGTCAATCTGGGGAGATGATGGAGCTTTGAACAGCGTGCATAGAGGGCCTCTTTAGTCAGGTGCCGCGGAGCCGGTAGAGTAAACCCAGTCTGGTATTCACTGTTTTTATGACATTGGTTATATGGGTTACAAAGGACAGGTGGGGGTCTAAGGTGATTCCTAGGTATCTGAAGGTCAACCTGCTCCAGAAAGTTGCCAAGGTAGGTATGTAAGGTGAGTTGGAGATGTTTGTGCCTGTTTTAGTGGCTGGTGAAAAGCATGGTCTTCGTTTTTTCTGGTTAAGGATGAACTTATGTTCTTTGAACCTGTTTTCAACTGAAGTGAAACCATGTTGAAGGGTTTGTCGCAGGTGGCTTGGGTCATGATGAGAGGCAAGAATCAAAGCATCATCTGCATAGAGTATAACTTGCTGAGGGGTGGAGTCGGGGAGAGAGTTGAGAAACAGGCTGAAAAGCAATGGGCCCAGGATGGAGCCTTGAGGGACACCATAGCGTACCTCTTTAGTGTCGGAGAACACGCCTGTTATTTTTACACATTGGGCCCTGTTGTCAAGATAGCTACTGAACCATGCCACCGATTCTGCAGAGAGGCCAATGTTCAGTAGCTGATGAAGCAGGAGGCGATGGTGGACAGTGTCAAAAGCCTTAGACAGGTCTATGAATATAGCTCCTGTTAGGAGACCATGGTCAAGGGAGTTGTGTATGGCTCGCGTAAACTCAAGAAGGGCCGTGGCAGTGCTGTGACCTTTTCTAAAACCATGTTGCTGCCGGCAAAGGATGTTGTATTTGCCCAGATGATCAGTGAGCTGGTCCGCCACTATCCGTTCCAGGGCCTTAGAGAGGGGTGGAAGGATAGAGATGGGTTGGTAGTTCCCATGGGTGGTCCGGTCACCGCCTTTATGGATTGGTGTGACAGTTGCTGACTTCCATTTGTCAGGGAACTGGCTGAGAGAGAGAGAGAGAGAGAGAGAGAGAGAGAGATTAAAGATCCTGGTGAGAGGCCCCAGAACCTCTTCTAGAGTAAGGGACAGAAGTTTGAGGTCCAGTGTGACAGCACTAGCTCTGGTGTTTTTGATGGCTTTGGAAATGTATTTCCTGATGGTATTTTTGTTACTGCTCTGAACTGGAAAGGGGGCATTTATTTGGTGTAGACTGATGGGTGGGAAGAGGAAGCGTCGCTGTCGTTGAAAAAGTCGGGGATGCTGCTGAGGTCGGTGAAGGCATTATTAAAGGTGTTAGCTATGACTTTTATGTCCAGGGTGGTATTTCCATTTATTGTGATAGCAGTTGGGGTGATTTGACTCCTTCCGGTAACATCTTTATGTTATTCCAGAAAGCTCTTGCATTTCCCATGTGTCAGTGAGTGCAGTCTTGTAGTATTCAGATTTCTGTTGGCATATGGATTTGGTGCAATCATTTCTTGCTCTTTTGTAGTTTTGGGTGTCTGCCTGGTTTCCAGTTGTTCTGGCCAGTTTCCAGAAGTGGTCCCTGTGTTTCAGCTTCTTTAAGAGGGAACCCGTGAGCCAGGGGTTGCAGAGGGCTTTAATTTTTCACTTTTTTGGCGGGGCCAAGATGTTACATGCTTCACTGAAAATATGTATGAATTGATCAAGGGCTGTGTTCGTGTCTGTGGCCAGGTCAATGGGGGACCAGTCTTGATTTGGTGGGTGTGATTTTAAGTGGGTTAGCTTCTCATGGGGTAACTGGAAAGACAGCAGCCATCAAAATAACTATAGCCTCTTATCTTTTTGCCAATATTCCTCTAATTCTCCCCACTAGTTTTCTAACTAAACTTGATAAACTTATTGGCAATTTTATATGGGAAGGGAAAACTCCTAGGATCAGCCGAACAAAACTTCACTTGCACTGGTCTAAGGGGCTTTGGAATGCCCTCATTTATGGCTTACTTATGGGCCTTTCAGGTCATTCAAACTACCAAATGGTTTTGCAAACCTACAACTTAAACACCATATGGGTAGAGATCAGTGGTGCAAGTGGTAGACAAGAAATACAGAAACTCAGGCATTAGCAAATATTTAATGCAAAATGAAGATCCTCAATCTGCAGGATAGTTGTGTCAAGACACATCTAGCTGTTTAGACACTAGTAGATTCAGTTAGAGATATTGAAGTATTTCTAGGAACATAGCATTGTTGTATAAGTCAAATGTTGTTACGGAAACCCTTATTTCAGGTCACAGGCCCAGAAACTGTCATTATTTTGCTGGTTTAAGAATTTCAGTTCCAGTGTCAGCAGGAAGAAGTACAGGAACTCTGTTCCTGCTGCAAAAAAAGGTACAGGAACCGAGTTCCTGTGTGTTCCTGTTCACTTTCATCACTGGTAGAGATGGACTCTTCCCTTAGCCCAGGTAAATGTCCTACTGCCTTCATTTATAACTCTCTTCCCTCTAATCTAAAATTACACCCTACTATTTCCTCTTCTGTATACTACTGGAAACCAATTCACAAGCAGTTAAAATCTAACCCAACTCCCCTTTTTTATGCGCCTATTTGGGGTAACCAGAATCTCTCTCTTGAAAAACACCCTATTTTTTGTTGCACATGGCACAACAGAGGTTTATTCTTTTGGGTGATATTCTGGTAAAAACTCCTTACCCTAAAACTTTCAGTGAACTATGTGCTCAATGGGGACTTCCAAAACAGGACTTTTGAAATATTTACAATAACGTACTGCTTGTAATTTCTTCACCAACACTTACACTCACATGACCTTCATGACCAACATGTTTCTTCATGGGTCAGTAATGCCTCCATCTAACTAGTATCATTTATATGGATATCAGAGATACTTTACCGGATCAATCTCTGAAAGCAAAATCAAAGTGGAGCCAACTTTTACACTATGATATATCGGACTTACAATGGCATAAGTGCTGGCTCCTCATTCACAAAACATTCACAGCCACTCGTAACTCTCTTATTCAAACCAAAATTCTTCACCTCTGGTACAGAACACCCTCTGTTCTACACCGTATGGGCTTGCTCAACACTAACAACTGTTGGTGCTGTAGTGAACCTGTCAGAGATTTACTTCATATAATATGGTATTGTGACCCCATACTTAAACTTTGGTCCAAAGTGCTTGAATTTGCATCTAGAGTGGTTGGTCACAATATCACTTGTGACCCAAAATTTTTTCTATTAGGAATCCCTTCTTCTCCTAATGTCTTCCTTTCTCAGGCTCAATGTAAGTGGCTTAACTTACTTTTCCTCCAAGTTAAGCAGCTTATACTGATGTTATGGAGAACTGCTAGCGTCCCTAGTTTCTCCAATATCCTCAAAAATCTCTCGCAATGTGCTTCCTTGGAACGTATTACTTATGCTGCCTATAACCAACTTAATGACTATGGTAAATGTTGGCGGGGCTATTTTAATTATCTTAATAATGTGAATACTTAATAGATAATTAATGATACACTATATAGTATATACAGTACTGCATGTCTCTATTATACTATTAATTTCAAAAGCTGATGTTGTCTCTCTCTCTCTCTCTCTACGTAGAAATCTCTTTTTCCTCTTGTAGTCACCTTTTGTGCCTCTACATAATTGTGATTCTTTTTGCAGGAATTTATGTTATACTTCCTTAAATCTCAATCAGCAAGAAGGTACATGTATATCTAAGAATTTACACACTAAGTTGACTCATGCTTAATACTCTTAATATGATATTAACCTTGATTTATTGATAATTATGGTATTTACCTGATAGAGACATAATTGACAAATATTTTATCAAACTAGATCATTCCATGAGAAAATACGAATGAATTCTTTTGTAAGACTTTACCATTTACTATGCTTGCTATGCCTTATATATACATCATTCTGTTTGTATAAGGAAGATTTTTTGTATTACTAAAATCTTTGAATAAAAGATAATGTGAAAAAAGTGGAGGCGAGTCCCAACAACAAATGTTCATATGGCATAGTCACTGATAAATTAAATATATTAGAAATATGGTGGGTTACCTCTTGCCAGAAATGTTGCAATTTTGAGCAATACAAAAATACGTGAGCATGAGTGGCTCATGCTGAGTCGCAACCTTGCCAGCATTTTGAAGATATCCCAGGCAAACGCTTGGAGAGCACGGATGGAACTAGAAAGAAGCGGGCTCTTATTTTCCATAAAAATTTTCTCCAAAGGGGAGATGAGGTGGTATTCCATACCCTTCTCCATATCTTTTGCCACTGCTTCTGTGTAGCTGTGATATTTTATTCCTTCTTCCGTTTGAGAGGGTCAGCATAATAGGTTCGAGCTTGAAGTAAAGCTTGATAAAGGAGGGCTATAGCTTTCTTGCCTCCAGTGGAGGACCAGATTTTAATAAAGGGGAGTAATTCCTCCTGTGTCTGGGACTGAAGCTCAGAGGTTCGAAGGTGCTTATTAATGAAGTCCCTGGCCTGAAAAAATCTGAGTCAGCCTGAATTTCCCCAGCCGAACTGCTGCTGTGCTTGTTCAAAAGAAATCACTGTGTTATTGTGCAAAAGTTGCCAGGGGGCACAAAAGCCACCGATAGTCTGTAACCCAAACCAAGGATCAAGATTGGTCAGGGGAAGGGGATTTGCTATCCACCAACGGTATCTCCATAGGTGTGATTCAAAAACTTTACAAAAAGTTCCCCTCCTGCAGCCCTCCAAAATTACCCTGGTCTCCTCCGGTAGAGTTCCTCTAACTTGGTTCAATAGACTCTGCACAACATTTTTCATTAAATTATACCCCACTAATTTCCCAATTGAAACTGGGTATGAGAAGATGGCACCTCCTTCCTCTGATATTATACAGTAGAGTTCAGGCCTTAAAATTGAACACCCTATGTAGGCTTCTTTATGTTTTCCAGTGTGTCCCTTGTTGCATTTCTATTAGAAATTATTAAAATGGCAGTCAGGCCTTTCTGGCTTTTGTATGGCAGTATAAATGTCCTCGGCAGCTGCTTTTGATTCTTGTACAGTTTGTGACTCTTCCCAGCGAGCGCAGCCACTGGCTTGTTTTGTGTCCCACTACTGCAGCAGCAAACTTAGAAGACCCTCACCACCACTGCCCATATTTAACTAGGCAGTAGCAGTAATAAAGGGTCTACAAGTTTTTTGCTTTGCTTTTAGTATAATTAGGACTTCCTAACAAAGCCAATTTAATCTGGGTAGCTGTCCAATAGCTCAGGAGGTGGGGGAGGGCTAGCCCACCAAATTTCTTTGGAAGAATCAAAAGCTGCTGCCAAAGATGGGGACATTTATACTGCCATACAAAAGCCAGAAAGGCTGACTGCCATTTTAATAATTCCCTAATGGAAATTGAACAAGGGACACACTGAAAAACATAACGAAGCCTACGAAGGGGGTTAATTTTTAAGGCCTGAACTGTATTATATAACGTCAGAGGAAGGAGGTGCCATCTTCTCATATCCAGTTTCAATTCAGAAATTAATTGGGTATAATTTAATAAAGAAAGCTGTGTAGAGTCTACAGCTATTCTAATACCTAAATACTTTAATGATAGCAGGTCCCATTTCAGTGGATAAAGCTGTCAAATATGCTTTGGTATGACATAATTAAACACTAGCACCTCTGTCTTTTGAGTATTTATAGTATAGCCCAATAATGATGAGGATTCCTGTAAGCGCTGAAATAAGGCCAGTAGGGAAGTGTCTGGACTGACAGGTAGATCAGCACATCATAGGCATAAAGTGCTAATTTATGCTCAGTGCCTGCCATGTGGATGCCCTGGATATCAGCATGTTGGCAGATACTTTGAGCCAAAGGCTGTATGTATAGGCAAAAGTAACATTGAAAGGGCATCATGGCGAGTACCCATTCATAAAGTGAATCTATCCTAAATATGGCCATTGGCCCCGATGTAAACCCTGAGGGTTATCATACAACTTAAACAAAAATCAACAAATAATGAAGGAACCCAAACCCGGCAAGGACCCATCTTTAAAAGACCAGGAGACCTTGTCAAAGGCCTTCTCTAGATCCAAACTTAACAACATAGTAGGTTGTTTATGCCTTTGTATTTGATCCATAATGTAAACTGACATCTAACGTTACCTTGGGCTGGACCCCCAGGAATAAATCCCATTTGATCTTGATGTATTACACTAGGAATCAGACTTTGAAGGCGCCTTACAAGTATAGATGTTAATAGCTTATAGTCAGTGTTTAAAACAGAAATGGGCCTATAAGAAGCACAATAAGTTGGGTTCCTGTCGGGCTTGGGAATAACTGAAATAATAGTTTTATTTTCAAGAGGGAGGGATGACACCATTCAAACTTAAAGTAAATAAAAATGTTTGGTGTAAGAGTGGAGACAGTTCTTTTTTGAGGCTCTTATAAAATTTGCCTGGAATGCCATCAGAGCCGGACACTTTCACATTTTCAATCGGCCTATCTCAACTTCAATATCTTTAAGTGAAACAACAAAGAAGGAGCCACTCTGCAGGGTGTGGTTCACTGTGACAAATGCAGACTCACTTGCTCAAAATCAGTCACAGAACACGTTCCTCAGTAAGAGAATAACTGCTGTCCACACCAAAGGTTTTGAATATAAATAAAGCAGTTTTACTGGAGTTCAGAAAGCAAAATACAGACCACCTCCACTGAGCTAAAAAGGAACTGATGTTTGGCTTGAGCAGAGAGGTTACCTGAGTTGGGGATACAGCTGGGAGGCATAATGATTGTAAGAAATTGTCTAATATTTCATCTGACACAGTTTTTGGGGGAGAAGTAGAATGTAAAATAGTACAATAATTTCTAAAAGCGTTACATATTTCTGGGATAGTGCGGCATAGGTGCGAGGAGGAAGGGGCCCTCACAACAGTTATACAGGCCCTAGCCCCTTATATTCTTAACCGACCTGCCAATAATTTCAAGGAATATGAACCTCCATCATAAAATCTCTGCTACAGAAACAGAAGTTTCTGTTCTACATAATAATCTAACAAATGATTCAGTTCCTTTTTAAGGGTTTGTAATTCTTTTGTTTGTTCTTTTATCTATTTTTAACTTTTGTTGATCTTCTAATACCTGTATATGTGCCAGGAGAGTCTCTTGTTTAGTTTTCCTCAACAACTTTTTTCTTGAAGAAATCTCTATAAGTTTCCCCCTTAGCATAGCTTTAAGAGAGTCCCATAACACTGCTGGGTTAGTTCCACCTGTATCATTATCACTCAGAGCCTGTTGTATGAAGTCATTAATTTGCTGTACAACCTAAGGATCCCTTAAAAGGGAAGAGGTTCACTCTCCAAAACGTTGGTTTCTTGAAACTACCTACTCGCACCTTTAAAAAGTGGGGGGGGGGCATGGTCGGATAGGGAAAAGTCACCCATCCATGTTTTAGTGGCCTTGGCAATAGTTTACTGCAAAAGAAAAATGTAGTCAAGCATAGAATAAAATGGAATAGACCTTAGAGAAGTAGGAATAATTCTTAGTTCACCCATTTAAAAAAAATGGCAAGTATAAATGTATTTCAGTTCTTTAAGCAATTTGGCGACCTCCCAGGCAGTTTTGTGCTCTTTCCTAGGTATTTGTGAGGTTGTATCCACATTTGGATCAAAAGTTATGTTCATATCTCCTTCACAAAACTTTTTTTTTTTTTTTTTACAGGATAAGAACTTTGGGCCCAAGGACCTATTTACAAAGTTGTCCTGTTGAAAACTTTCATACAGTCCATACAATACTAGTAATAAATGTAATATGGCATTCATCAATCACTACAAAAATTACATATGTATCACATACAAAACAAACACATTTTTAACAACAAGAGACAATACAGATCTTTGATTAGCCAAAGGACTAAGCACAAATACATGCTTCTAATAGGTTTTGTTGATAGCGGTTTTAAAAGAATCAGGCTTAGGCAGGTTTCTCAATGAAGGTGGAATTTCGTTCCATATTCTAGCAACATTATACTGAAATGTCATACAGCCATATTTTGTTTCTACCTTTGGGATTGCAAAACCTTGATGTACCACATCCCTTAATTGATATCTTTGAATATTTGTATCATAGTCAGTAGATAAGATTCCTTGATCAGGCCATTTTCACTTTGTATACTAACATCATAAATTGTTTCTTAAAACAAAGGGACAAACTGTCCCACTGTAACGGTTGGTACATGAGACAGTGATGGGTTTTAAACGGACATTCTAAAACATATCTAGCGAGTCAGTTATATGAATGGTTAACTTTATCTATGTTTTTTTGTCCAGCAAACCCATAGACAGAGCTGCTATACTCCAGGACTGGTAAAATGAGTTGGACTGCAATCATGTTGTGCATCTGTGGTGTAACTATAGATGATGATGATCTCAACGCTCCTATTTTAGCGTTGACCTTTTTAGTTCTGGAATCAATATGGTCGCCAAATGTCAATGAGCTATCTATCTCAACTCCAAGGTATTTGCTCGTTATTAGAAGTTTTTGACCATCCCAAGTTAATATGTCCAAATTCTGGATATTTAGCATTTTGTTTTTGAAAGTACACTACTTGTGTTTTTTAGTACTTAGTACTAAACTTGAATTGCAAAACCAGTCCTGGAGTATGTCAAAGTCTGTCTGGAGTTTTGTCAACATTGATTCAGGTGGGGGTGGAGCTAGCCAGCCAAGATGGAAGATGTATAACTAGTCTGCTGCAGTTCCAGCTTCAACCATCTTACTACATCTGGAATTTCAGCACCTATCTCCCCAGGATATTTCTCCGGATTTGCATTCTGTACATTGAGCTGAAGCCAAAAATCTCTAAAGTGAGCAAATCGGACAGGGGATTACAACTATATTGGACTTTGAAGTTTCCACCTCATTGCTACTTCAGGCCTGTAAGACACTCACAGACCACCAGGCTCTAGCTGATAAGCATCCTTGCAGACTGAGGATGGCTCACTCCATCGATCCTCAGATCCCCCTTACTCAAACTGTGGAACAACAACTGGGCAACATTACTTCCATGCTAAATAAAGTATTCATTGATACGGCTGCACTTATTTCTACTACATCTAATACCAACAAGCATTTGTCAATGCCGAACGTTCGCGTGCAGGTATTTGCAGTGGTGTTTGGCATGTATGGTGCTTTACCCTAATGCCCTGTGTGATTGCTGGTATTTGCACAATAAATTTTCAGCATGACCTTTTTGTTACCCCCATTGTGGGCTACATAGGCGGAAACAGGTTTTGGGCAGGATGTGAAAAATGACAGCTGTACTGCTCATAAGAAAGTGTGGTAAAATGGCAATGTTGAAAATCTGGAGTGGAAATATTGAAAATTCGCAAACCCACGAAGCGCTGTGGAACGTGCAATGCACGTCATAAAACAGTCATTGTCAGGAATTTTTTTCACCAAATTGTCAACATTGGCATTTTAAAACCTCTGCTAATGAACAGTGTCACTGTGATTGTCTTACTGTGTGCCATATATTGATTTTGCACACCGACTGCGCCATTGTGCACTACATGGGCGGAAACATGTTTTGGGCAGGATGTGAAAAATGACAGCACTACTGCTCATAAGGAGGTGTGGTAAAATGGCAATGTTGAAAATCTGGAGTGAAAATATTGTAAATTCGCAAACTTACGAGCATGCATAGGAACTGCACAACGCACGCTCGTAAAACAGTTATTTTTAAGAATTTGTTCACCAAATTTTCAACATAGCCATTTTAAGATCTCTGCTCATGAACAGTGACACTGTGATTTTCTTAATGTGTCCCATACACTGAGGTCACACAGCGACTGTGCCATTGTGCGCTACATGGGCGGAAACACGTTTTGGGCAAGATGTGAAAAATGACAGCTGCACTGCTCATAAGGAGGTGTGGTAAAATGGCAATGTTGAAACTGTGGAGTGAAAATATTGAAAATTCGCAAACTTACGAGCATGCATAGGAACTGCGCAATGAACACTCGTAAACAGTCATTTTTAGGAATTTTGTCACAGAATTTTCAACACAGCCATTTCAGACCTCTGCTAATGAACAGTGTCACTGTGATTTTCTTAATGTGTCCCATACATTGAGTTTGCACACGGACTGCGTCATTGTGCACTACATGGCGGAAACATGTTTTGGGCAGATGTGAAAATGACAGCTGTACCGTCATGAGGAGGTGTGGTAAAATGGCAATGTTGGAAAATCTGGAGTGGAAATATTGAAAATTCACGAACCCATGAAATGTGCGAGGAACCGCACGGTAAAGCACGCCAGAAATAAAGTCATTTTTTTACTTAATTACCATCATGGTTTAGACCTTTTTCATGAATGATAAATACGTCATGCACATTCAGGCCCAAAGGGTGATTTCTGTAGATCAGTAAATCACCCCGGGCCCGAGTAATGCCATGACAGTGACATCATTCACGAGAAGGGGTCCCAAAAACCCCATGTTGAAAAATTGTGCAAAATTCCAAAAATGCCTGAGATATGCACTAAAGTTGAAACCCCTATCTAGCCCATTATACAGCTTACCGGCATTTCCTCAGTTCGCGGTCGGCTTTGAAGAGTGCAGACGTGTTCCGGTCCACCGAAGATCATTCGCGCGAGCTCCGGAGGTAAGTATGGGGTGGGGGGTGTGGAGAGGCTGGGAGCGCAGTGGGTGGGTGCGGGTTGTGGGAAGGGGGTTGGGAGACTACGTGGGACCGTTTTTTCTTTACAGGTTGAAAAAAAAAAAAACAAACTATGTGGGACGTTTGCCACGCTGGGGTGGGCTCCCAGTGTGGCAGAAGGATGGCTTGGGGAGGCCGTGGAGCCGACAGGGGATTGGGCACCCCCGCCGGCAAACAACGTTTGTGCACCAAAGCTTTGGGGCGGAGCATACGAGGGGGCGGCGTGAGACGGTAGTTCAGATGACATGCGTGGTTTTCTTGAAGCAGAAGACCACACGCTGTCATACAGAGCTCCCACACCCATTGGTGCAGAATCACCACGCCTGCTCAAAGGAGCAGTGGATTGAAGGGGAGAGGCACATCTCCAAAGTGTGCTACTCTCCCAAAACGTTCCTTGCACATGCGCACAAGCGAACATAAAAAGGACATTGAAAAACTAACTTCCCGAGTGGGGGATACTGAACTTCAAGTTAAGCGACAAAATCAGATTCTACATAACCAATTCTTACAAGTTCGGGACCACCATAGCCAAATACAGTACCTACTGGCAAAGGTTAATGACCTTGAAAATTGAGGGAGAAGGAAAAACATTCGGATTGTGGGACTACCAGAGGGGGCTGAAGGCCCTGATATGATCTCCTTTTTACAAACATCTCTTCCACTTATGCTCAAGTTGGATCGTCTTTCATCAGCTCCCTTGGTGTTGGAAAGGGTCCATACGTCACAAGCCCCTATACCCCAGCCTGGAGATCGACCCCGGCCAATACTTTGCAAATTTTTAAGGTACCCAGTTAAAGAACTGTGCCTGAAGGCTGCACGGGACCTTAGAATGCTACGATGAGATGGGGCTCCCATTCAGATTTTCCAGGATTATTCATATGATCTGTCCCGGTGACAGAGAGCCTATGGGCCGGTAAAGCAGACCCTCTATAAACTCGACCTGCCACTTCTCTAAGATATCTCACAGCTCTGTGTACTGTACAGAGGAGAATATCTTACCTTCAACTCCCCTGCTGAGGTGGAACTTTCTTGGAGAATATTGGAGGCGATTCTAGGCCACACCAAGACCCTGCTCCACAACCCCGTGGGGAAACCACGCTGCCCATGGACACATCAATTCCACCGGATTGTTTTCCTGGCCGCGTTTGTACACCAACCCTGGTGCCAGCTGAAAGGTCCGAATGGCAGTTGCATCACAAAAGCAGACAGTGGAAGAAAGCACCCGGCAAGTCTGGGAGGTCCTTTCCGTCAGCGGCAATGAAACCGCTCGAGGAGTCGGCAGCAGGTTCAACAGATTTCAGGAAGCGAAGGCTCCTCTGCTTACTCCATGCCTATAAAACTGTCTAACCATTATGAGCCACTTGGGGAGTTGATACAGGGAGCCCTGGTTTTGTGCGAGGGCAGCATTAGCCACCAGGACGTCATCTGCCTGGATCAAGCGGATGTGGTGACAGACTGGGCTCCCCTCGAGAAGGACTGGACAGCTGAACCACGGATCCCTCGAGAAGAAAGAAGTGCCATGAACCTGTTGACGACCTCTCAAGAAGGGTGAAGGACCCAGGGCTAAAATATATTTTGTGACTGCTGAAATAAGTGGTGCGGTTGAAACTTCTGGGTCTCCCTAGTTACGAACATACGAAAGTTGCCAGCAGATAAAGGCCTAGAAGTCTATCAGGTCTGCTCGAATGTGCAGCTAGCATCCCTTATTCTGCAGCTGCCCCTCCCTTCCACCCTTCCCCTTCATTGACCCTCCCCTTGTCCTTTCCCACCCCCTTTTGAAGCAGTCCACTGTTCTACTAGATACCACTTCTGCAGGTAATGCATTCCACCCAGCCACCACCCTCTCTGTAAAAAGTGTCTCCTCATCTCCCTCCTGAACCTTCCTCCCTCAGTCTCATATCATGGCCCCTCGTGTCCCTCCCCTCCCTTACTTTGAACAGCCCTTCTGTACCTGTCTTGTTTATTCCTTTCATGCACTTAAAGGTTTCAATCATGTCCCTCCCTCCGTCCCTTCTCTCCTCCAGCGAGTACATGTTCAACTCTCTCAGCCTCCTCTCATATGATAAGTCCCCCAGCCCCTTGATCATCTTTGTCGCCCTGCGCTGCACCTCCTTCAGTAACTTAATGTCCCTCTTCTGATATGGGCACCAGTACTGCACGCAGTACTCCAGGTGCAGTCTAACTAATGACCTATACAGTGACAGAATCACCTCCTCCCTCCTCGAGGATATACCCCTTGCAATACAACCCAGCATTTTGTTGGCCTTTGCAGCTGCCTTCCTACATTCTGCAGAGTTGTTCATTGACCCTGTAATGAGCACCCTCAGATCCTTCTCCTCCTCTGTCTGGGCTAGCTGCACCCCCCAGCTGGTAACTCCTCCTTGGGTTCTTCATCCCAAAATGCAGCACCTTGCACTTTTGGTATTAAACCCCAGTTGCCAGGTGTCTGCCCAGGTTTCAAGCCTTGCAGGATCATCCTGCAACCCCTGCCATCCCCCGATCCTCCACCACCGCTCCTACCTTGGTATCATCAACAAACAGACTGATCTTGCTCTTGATGTCCAATGATATGTCTGCAATGAATATCCCAAACAACACTGGTCCCAACACGAGCCCTGTGGAACGCCGGTCACTACCCTTGGGTGTGAGAGCTCCCCACCCACCACCACCCTCTGTTGCCTTCCCTGAAGCCAGTTCCCTAACCATCTCACCAGCTTTGCACCCGCCCCTGTGCCTTCTAACTTACTTCCCAGCCTTCCATGCGGCACCTAGTTGATTGCCTTACTGAAGTCCAGATACAGGACATCCACTGCATGGCCCCTGTCCAGTTGCCTAATTACCCAGTCATAGAACTCCACCAGGTTGGTTTGGCAGGATCTGCCACATATGAAGCCATGCTGTCTGCGTCCTGTGGTCCTTTGGCCTCTGGGTGGGCCACCAGCCTCTCCTTCAGGATAGTCTCCATTAGCTTACCCATGATGGATGTGAGGCTCACTGGTCTATAGTTTCCTGGTTCATCCTTGGGGCCACTCTTGTGGAGGGGCACCACATGAGCCATCCTCCAGTCCTGAGGTACACACCCCAAATGTAGTGAGGCATTAAATAGGTCTGCCAAAGGTCCTTCAGTACCCTGGGGTGGATGCATCTGGGCCTGGCACCTGTCCACCCTCAGTGCTTTCAAACCCTCCCGAACTCTGCCCTCCATGATTTCCCATCTGTCACCCCTTCCCCTGTTTCTGCCATTCCTCCCCCCTTGGTGTGTCCCCCTCTTCTCCTTAGTAAATACCAAGCAGAAGTAATCATTTAGTGCTTCTGCCTCATTCTCACCTCTGCCCACCCAACCCCCTCCTTCCTAATCCTTACTATGTGGTCCTTACAGCTCCTTTTCTCTCTGATGTACCTAAAGAGTCCTTCTCCCCTTCTTAATGCCTTGTGTCAGCCTGACTCGTAGATGCCTTGGCTCCCTTAATGCCCTTTGTCACCTCCTTCATTCTGTCATACTCTTCCTGTCCTCCCCTCCCTGTTTTCTTTGTACCTCCTAAAGGCAGCTCTTTTCCTCCTTACCTTTTCCATTACCTCCTTGCTCAACCAGCTCGGTTTCCTAGCCCTAGCCTTCTTGCTCTGGGCCTTGCAGCAGGTTTTGGTTGCCTTCACTATCCCCAGCTTTATGAGCTCCCACCTCTGGTTAGTGTCCATACTAGATTGAATTCTGGCCAGGTAACCTTTTACCACTTCCCCCATCCTCCCAAAGTCGGCCATCCTGAAGTCCAGCACTCTTGTGCCAGATTCCACTCCTTCCTTGCCCATATCCAATGTGAGCCATACTGAGTGATGGTCACTCCCTGACAGCAGTTCCTCCACTGTAAGTTCTCTCACAAAGTCCCCATTTGCCAGCACAGGGTGAAGGGTATTCCCTAACCTGGTTGGTTCACTGACCATTTGCAGCAGGAAGCTGTCCTGGGAGGCATCCAGCAGTACCTGCTCCCTTCTGTTCCTGGTTGTTGGGGTACTCCAGTCCACACCTGGCATGTTGAAGTCCCCCATAATCACCACACTACCCTTTTCGCAGGTCCTCCTGATCTGTCCTGCTAGTTCCCTGTCAAACTCCTCCATCTGCGATGGTGGCCTGTACACCACTCCCATTCTGAGAATCCTATTCTTAGAATCCTGGATTTGCATCCAAAGTGACTCCATACTACCCTCCTCCTTACACACTTCAGTCTTTCCTTTACATATAGTGCCACCCTCTCCTATCCCAATCACCCTGTCCCTATGAAATAACCTGTACCCTGGTACAGACAGGTCCCAGTCACTGTAGTGGGTGGCCCATGTTTCTGAAACAGGGTCCCATAATGTTACTAGTAGATCTAGTACTCGGTTAGTTAATTCTGTGGAAAAAACTGATAAGTGCCCTTTGTTCAAGGATGTGGTGAGAGATGCTGAGATAGGAGGATTGTCTTCTCCCCTCTACTGCTGTGACTCACAAGGGAAATATTACTCCAGAGTAACTGGAGATTTCCCCAGATATATGGAATATCAGTGAAAGCTCTCAAATAGATCAACATCTGTTATATGAAGTTACACAGGACCTCCAAAACACCATCGATGGACTTAAGGAATATGAGAGTTAGAATAAGAACATCCCTCATTGTGGAAATTGTTTGCAGAAAGTTCAGTCTACAACTGGTGTGAATTAATCTGTAGATAACTTAGAATATCACCCTTATTGCCTAAGTGAGAACCTAATGAAATCAATGAGAAATCCATATAGTGCTAATTGCATTAGTATGGAACAATTAGTCATTAACAAAAATAATACAGAATTGATTAGGGGAGGATGTTGCCAGGAATAGATTTAAACTTGATGCTTTACTTGCCAAACTGAACACTTGGGATACACGGGATACACCTAGTGAATCTATTACAATATCCACAGAGGGCACACCCAATTTAATGAGCAGGCCAGAATTCAGTACTTTACAGATCTCTGAGAACCCAGTAATATCGACAGAGGGGAAGCTTAAATATAAAAAGAGGAAAAACAGAAAGAAAAGGAAAAAATAAAGGGACTAAAAATTGCAAAGTTGCCCCTTTTCCTACAAAGGCAGATTCCAATTCTGATCTAGACCCAGCAGTCCCATCAGCCTTAATTAGATGGTGGTTTGCCTAAGGTGCAATTATCTCAGTATACTCAGTGGCCCTGAAATACATTTGGGTAAATTAGAAAACAAAATTAGTCAAGTAAGACAACAACTTAAAGTGTGTCCCTTACTGATAACTAATGAATAC
Organism: Neoceratodus forsteri; assembly: GCA_016271365.2. Taxonomy (NCBI): domain Eukaryota; kingdom Metazoa; phylum Chordata; order Ceratodontiformes; family Ceratodontidae; genus Neoceratodus; species Neoceratodus forsteri. Next base: position 964,814,165 of record CM028131.1, on the reverse strand, counting down.
CCTTATAAGGGAAATGATAACCAAGCAAGGAAAATCTTCTCAGAAGAGACAGTAAATGTAAAGGATGATTCCTTATTGTAGGCTGAAATCCCTACAGTAGGGATATCACAAGGAGACAGTTCCAAAGACTTGCCACTGATTAGATTCCTAGGCCCTCCTGACTGGATTAAAATATAGAATAGGAAATAAAAAGAACAAGTGATTGAAAAATTTAAAATAGACATGGATATAGACATTTTTTTAGAAGAGTTAGCTGTTGTTAAAGAAGGGTTAATAGATTCAGTTATTTTGATTGATGTCCTGTTTATTACACAGAGAGTTGCCAATTATGTTTGGCTAAATGGTCTTCCCATACATACAACTGGTATTATAGTTTTCTTCCTGAATAGGCATCTTTTTAAAAGTAACGCCTGTAGCATGGAGTGGGTTAATGAAGAACATGTTTATTTGAGCATCTTTGGAGTGGAAAAACTAGTTAATGAAAATAATTATAAATTAAACGGTGCCATATGTAATTTCCTAAGGAACTTTCTACAGATCCCACTGGGGAAAAAGGACATTATTTATACCTCAATAACTGAAGATGGAAGCCAGGTGGATACTCTAGTTATCAACAGGACCATAGCTGATATGATACTCCAAAAAAGCTAATCTGCTTGACAACCTGTGACTAAATGTAATTGATTCTTCTATTCTAGCAGGTCTTTCTATAGTCCCAGTCCCTAATACCTGTGTTACTTCCCCCTGTGGTACCATTGTCTAACAGATTCCTAGACTAGCTGGTTATAATGACGGACTTCCAGCTTCTGTAAAACGATACTCCTGCTCTGAATAGCTCCCAATTATCTATAACAGTTAATGATGAAGAACAGAATGGTCTATTATTTTTGTCTTTGAACATAGCTGGATGGGAAACTAAGTTTGTTGACAATGACTGGCTGCAATTTGTTATGAAGGCTGATATTTTATGCCTATAAGAAACATGGCATGTCAATGATAATAAGATAAATGGTTTTGAACTATATAATTCTTTTGGATCTAGGGTCCAGAAGTTGGGTAGGTATTCTGGTGGTCTAGCAACCTACATAAAATTAGCAGCTTTAAGAAAATGGAATGCAATCAGATTATTCAAAATGTTATTGTCACTCTTTTGAACACTGGGGAAAAGAATATTGTACTTATTAACTGCCGTAACCCCCCCCCCCCCAAGAAACTTTACATTATTACCAATCCAACATATGGGGGACCCTGAGTTTATTTATTGCATACACCCTACACATTTATTCGGATAGGGACTTGTTGGTACTAGGCTAGCTTAATGCAAGAATTGAAAATTCGACGCACCCAGTTGATAACTCCTTTTTCACATTTACGAATACTTTACCACATATTCCATTAAGGGTAACTAAAGATGTTAGAGTAAATAAAGCAGGTTTATGTCTTATCAGTATTAAGAAAGATTCCAACCTATACCCACTTAATGGTAGGCTGACTGGTGATAAAGATAGAGAATATGCCTATGTTTCTACAAAAGGTAGCTCTCTGGTTGACCTGGCTCTTTGGTCTGGTCCTGTTATTTTTTGGGGAAAAATTAAACATTCCTCTATGAGCTGAAATTGATAATTTTACTCTGCCTTTAAGCAGCATGAATGGAAATTATCCAGGTGGAAATCTCAGTGCTGCAGAGATGCCTTTTACTGTGATAAGAGCATCAAGAAAGAAAGTTTGGGAATTGCAAAATTGAGACATATGTCTCCAAAATAATACAGTCTTTTCTCTGAAATTTAGATGTTAATGATCTGGAAAAACAACATTTACCTCAGCTCCTATAAATTTTAGACATCCTATTTGAGCAAATAAGAACTACAATTGTGAAACCGGTTTACCTAAAAAGACCAACAGTAAATCTGAAGGGTTGGTTTGATATAGACTGTAAAAAGTATAAAGCAGTCTTAACAAAGTTGTGTAAAAACATAGAATTATTCAAAATAAACAGTCATTATCCAAACTGAATCAAGAAAGAAAGAAATATAAACATTTTTTAAAGGGAAAAAGTCTGCATATTATGTCAAAAATGGGAGAAAATGTTGGGAAGCTATAAGGAACAGGGATAGTAAAATTATTCTGGGCCCTAGTAGAAAAGGGGACTGACAATTATAAAGATTCAATTGATACTTACATCTCGGAGAACAAGTGGGTGGAATTTTTACATGTATCTTTTTTGATCCAAATGCTGAATGCCAGTTTCAATCAGATATAAATATCACCTCCGAATATTCTATTTCCCAGGAGGAAATTTATTTTGCAGTAAGTTCATTAAAACTCACATACCTGCCGAGGTTTATTACTATAACACCAGGGTATGGTGCAAGACTCTTACAATACTATTCAAGTGTATAAAAGAAAACCATTCTCCCCCCCTTCATGGCATGGAGCTAACATTATTCCGATTCATAAAAAAGGTGATACAGCAAACTCGGCTATGTATCGTCTTATTAGTTTACTTGATATTAATTAAAAAATTTTTCCAAAATATGTTAGAAAGGCTTAAATTACAAGTTGCTAAAACAGGAGGGTTCTGTAAGCTACAAGCGGGCTTTAGAGCCGACTATTCTACTTTAGACAACTGCTTCATAGTACACCATTTAATATAAAAATATGTTCAACTTAGGAAGCAAAAACTATATACAGCATTTATCAATTACTCTGCAGCTTCTGAGTCCATCTCAAGAAAAATCTTTTTGGAACAGCTAATAAACCGAGGTACTAACCCAGCCTTAATTCACATAATATATAACCTTTACAATAATACGTATGCAAAAGTCAGGTTGGGAGCTAGAGGACATCTTTCCAGAACCATCTGAATCAGTAAAGGTGTACGACAGGGTCGTGTTCTGGCACCCACTCTTTTCATTATATATTGACAGTTTGTTAAGAGATATTGATCAATTAATTTCAGATTCATCAAGGATTTATCAATCTACGTGTTCTGTCTTAGCATACACAGACGACCTTGTGTTATTTTCCCTGTCCAAAAAAGACTGAAAAAAAAAAAAAAACTAGATTTGTTGTATAATAAATCAATGGAGTTAAAATTAATAAATAATAATGCAAAACTAAAACTGTTATCTTTGGGCAGAGACAGCATAAGGAGTCTAGTATCTGGGGTCTTAAAGTATAGAGACTGTTAAAAATTATACATACATATCTAGGAATTGAGTTTGATGCAAGTTGCTCATGGAAAAGCAGATTTCTAAATGTATATATAACTTGAGAAAAGTATCCCAGGGGCTTACTAAATTTAATTATATGAATTGTTGGTCATCTATCAAACCACTGGTCCCAGCGGCTAAAGTTAAATATCACTCTCAGTAACTTTATGGTTCTGAGATGTGGGATCTTAAACAGAGGAACAAATTGATGGTGCCACTCTTTAAAATGTTTAGAGTAATTATGGGTCTGGGCCCCTCTTCTCCCACTAACTACATCAGGGTCGAACTGGGTTTAACAAACATAAATGCGTTTATAGATACCAGAAAACTGAACTTCTGGCTAAAGCTGACCAGAATGCCAACCCATACGCCTTCCTATCAATGCCTTCTAGAGAAATGCGTATGGTATGATATGGGTTTTAGGCAGGACTCCTGGTACTCATCTATTATGACCCTACTGAACAAGTACAATCTCACGATACTGAAGTTTCATGTGGATAAAGGTATTGTACTTAGTATCAAATTCAAGAAATATATATTCAAAAGGATTTCCAACTTTTGGAATAACGTGATCTTGAGAAATATTAGTGAATCAAAATGCTCAAAAGTATTTGCAAAAATAACTATCTATTTGGATACAAGTCCTAGCTGGACATTTTGACAGATTTGACTTTAAGAAAGCTTTTATTAAATATAAATTTGAACACTTTGATAGCAATATCTTCCAAGCAAGACAGTCTAAAACTCCTCATAGCACGGGAATGTACTTGCTCAGCTGGTGGTACTGAAGACCTAGAACATGTATTATGGCTCTGTACTTGGTATAGACAGGAGAGGACCTACTGGTTGGGTCCCTTCCTAAACGCAAGGTACAGTCTGGACCCTTTCACCCTGACACTACTTTAATGCACACAGATTACTGGTCTGTGGAAAGGTTAGCCAAATACGTTTTAGCAATCAGTAAGACAAAGAAAAGAATCCAAATGGCTGCAATCCCATGTTTTTCAATGATGTAACTTTAAATTAATTAAAAATGTTGTCCTGTGTATTGTGTGTATTGTCCGAGCTGAATCTTAATATGTTATTGAAGACTTAGGAACAAGCCAATTGAACTGTACTCATTATATGTGTAAGATTATTATACTTTTTAACATGCATGCATTTTCTATATTGTATTTTACTTGTTGAGGACATCGTTGTCAAACAAACTAAAATTGAATTGAATACTGCCCTTAAGTGGCCTCCACTCACTTATTCTGTTGTGGCTAACCTGGGTACTCAATTTTGCATTTCCTGTATTTGTTGGTTTCCATGCTGCATCAAAACTGACACAGTTTAATTCTGCTTCAAGGTTTTTTGTATATTTGTCTCTACTGTGTGGACTCACTGCATCTGAATTGATACCTATTTATGTGTGTTGTATATTTTTAGGATGATGTGAATTGTAAACTGATACCCATCTCTTCTCTGATTTCTCCCATTTAACACCCCCTCCCAATACAAATGGAAACAAGACTTTCTTGGAATCTATGTGAACATCTGGTTAAATATGAATCAAAACTTATCAGTGGATAGGGAGCTGGCTGGGAGGCAGGATACAGAGAGTAGCCATAAATGGGTGCACTCGAGCCCAGATGAGTCAAGAGCAGGATACTGCAGGGATTAGATCTACAAACAGTGCTGTCAATATCTTCAGTTGTGATATAAGAGAGGGCATCCAGAATAAAATGAGTCTCTTTGCTAATGACACTAAGACCTATGGTAGAGTGGACACTGAGGAGGGAGTTAGACAAATGAAAATATACCTCGAAAAGCTGGAAAAGTGGTTTAGATTATGCAAGCTGGTAGAAAGATCCTAAAACTGACTACTGGGCAGGGTGGGGGGTAACTGCGGTGCAGACAACTGAGGAGAGAGACCTGGAGGTCATCAGAAGGGATGGCTTCAAGTCCATTACACAGGGCAACAGAGCATATGGGAAGGCAAACAGGATGTTCAGATGTATAGGAAGTGGATGTGACAGCAGGAAAAAGGAGGTGATACTGCCTCTGTACAGGTCCCTGGTAATGCTGCACCTGGAGTATTAAATACAGTTCTGGAGTCCACACCTCAAGAAAGGCAGGGACCACCCAGAGACCATACAAAGGAGGGCCACAAAGATGATCCATGGACAGCAGGAGAGGTTGTATAAGAGAAGGTTGGCAGACCTTATGACATGTATACACTTCAGGTCAGGAGGGAAAGGGGATATGATTGAGACTTACAAGTTCTTGCTAGGAATCAACAGGCTGGATAGTAATGACTCATTCACGATTAACAAGGGCATAGTATCTAGAGGACATGGGTGGATATGCTGGGGGGGGATTCGGGAAGGATGTGAGGAATTCTTCACAGAGTAGGTGGTGAAAAAATGGAATTTACTGTCCTGTGAAGTGGTTGAAGCCAAGAGTGCAAAAATGGTTGAGACCTTTGAAAAAAATCTTTCAAAAGTACTGCTGGTAGCTACAGATTCCCCACATTGTGTTGCTCTGTAAGTGGACACAGTTGAGAGGTATACCTTAAGCAAGGATGGGTGTAGGCCTTCCTCTTTCAAGTACAGCAAATATTCCAGACCATCAGAAACCACATATGTATCTGGAGGAATGTATTTGTTCTTGAACCAAATAGAAAAGTTTCAGTGGAAGAATAATTATTTGGTTCCTGGGTTTCTGGATACTTAGAACATCTAACACATGTTTGGAAATATTTAGCCTGCAAACCTCTAGCTCTTCAGGAACTATGCCTTCAGGTAAAGGGCTTTAAGGTTCAGAAGAAACACCCTCCCTTAAGGCAATGACAGCAGATCCTGTCAGAGTGAGGCACAGAGGTTTTTGATGGATAATATGAGCAGCAGGTGACATGATGGCTGCTTGTCCCAGTCTGGGGCCATGAGGATCATCTCCACACACTCTTCTCTGAACTTGAGAAGGGTGAAAGTGTGTGGGGGTAGCATAAAGAAATTTCCCTCACAACACGCTAACATGGCTTCCTCTGGGACTTTGCACACTACTGGAGGCCTGCACCCAAACAAATTAGTTTCCTGTTCTCCAAAGATGCAAACAGATGCATCTCTGGTGAACTCCAGTTAAAAAATACCACATACTGGGAGAGGACCACCCTGAGTCAAATACCTGGTCTGCTCAAAGGATCTGCCAACACATTTAGTCTCCCTCCTGGATGTAATGCAGAGATCTGAAATTGAAACTTGTATGCCAGACTCAGATATTCAAACTCTCTTGGCATAATTTCAAAGATCTGCACCTCCATTTGTTTATGTAGAACATTGTGGATGTATTGTCTACTCGGACTTTACTGCTATGTTCTGAATCTGATTGACAAATGCTTGAGGGACAAGTACACTGCCTTCAGTTTCAACAGGTTTGTATGTGCCAACCTCTATTGTGGGAACCTCACCTCATTCACTGAGTTTCTTCTTTAGATGACCTCCCCATCCTAGTTGACAGGCATCTGTATTAAGTATATCACTGTGTTCTGGATGGAAGAAAGGAATTCCTTCTCCAAGGACCACAGAACCCTTCCACCAGTTGGGGATTTGTGGCTGGACTGGAACTGTTTCATGGGTGCAATCCTCTGGCACCAGAATTCTTTCAGATACCATTGAACTTCCCTCATTTTCACCTGGCTAAGAGAACTACAGCTGTACCCATGGATATGTAACTGAGGAGTTTGAAGACATTCTGTGCTGGCCTATGGGTACCTCAAACAAAGCGGGCAGCAAATTTCACAAAGTCTAATGCTCTGTGAAGGGGAAAAAAGGCCTTTCCATTTACAGTGCGCAGTTCTGCACCTAAAAACTCTAGACACTGCCTGGGTTCCCTTACTGACCTCTCTCAGTTCTGAGAAACTGTAGAAGGTGAAGGAGGTTTAGGGTCTTTTGAAGAAACATCTGAGTCTCCTGTATAGTTTTCAAGCAACTTAACCAGTCGGATAGATATGGAAAGACTTTCATTTGTTGCCTTCTTTGTGCTGCTGCTACAACAGAGAGGCATTTTATGAATAATCTTCAGACTGAAATGAGGCCAAAAGGCATTGCTCTGAATTAGTACTGGCTAACCACCCCCTTGAATCTTAAAAACTACTTGTGACTCCTACTTACTGGGATAAATATAGAAGTATGCATTTTTTAGATCCACTCTACATAATAACTAATCCCCTATTTGCAAAGACAGTATTATTATCTTTAAAGTTACCATCCTGTACTTTTCTTTTTTCATGGGATTGTTTTGAATGTTGAGGTCCACTCCCTATTTTTCCGTTTGGTTAGGAAGTACCTTGAAAAGTAACCTTTGCCAGTTGGTGCTTCGGAACTTGTAGTGCTTTTAGAGTTAATTCTTCTACCACTATCCAAAGCAAATCCAGATTTCCTGAAGATGGGGCCCTTTGTTTTGGAGGGACTTGATATTTTTGAATTTTTACAAATAACAGGGTAAATCTCTTTCCTGTTATCTCCACGACACACTGGTCTGTGCTGATTTTTCTCCCATTTTGAGAGCGGGAAAAGTAAAGCTGACCTCCTAATGGTTGAGCTTGGGGAGTGACAACATGGTCACTAAAGTTAGGAATTAGTCTTAGTAGGAGCAGGAGGAGCAGAGAAAGACCTGAGGCCTGCACCCTCTCCTATTTTTAGCTCTAGTAGCACCCCTTCTGACAGTATAATCAGTTTGAAAGTAGAATACACTTTGGCCACCCCTCCCATACCTCTTCTAGAGTATGATCTAAAATAACTAGAATCTCTGCTATCCTGTTTGGTGTTTGGTGAAGACCACGATGTGGTCTTTTGCCTATTAACCTTCTCCATGTGGACTTCTGTTCCTGAACAGAAAAGTTCCATGAAATGGAAAATCAGAAGATTTTTGTTGTAGATCAGTAGCCTAGTTAATAATCCTAAGCCATGCAACTCTCACGTGGACTACTAAAACATTCATAATTTTGGTTGCAATGTTATTCAAATAAACAAGTATCTAAATATAGGGCTAAAAGCCTCTAGGCCTGCTTCACTAAAGGAGAAATGCAAACATTATCTTCATGTGGCATAGTCTCAACCAGAGGCAGTATGGAAGACCATAAAATTGGTAATTTGAAGAGTAGCCAATATAGGAAGCCTGCCTTAGTACCAAGATTTGAGCTGAAGAGCCTTTTTTTATAAAATATATTTTTTTATCTGTCCGGTGGCATCATAATAAAGAAGTTCTAATTTTTCACAAGCAGATATTTAAACAAATCCTTCAAAAGAAGAACATGAAAATAAAAATGATTATACAATGGGGTCCATTTGTCTAAGAAGCTGATTGGTCACAGGCACTTTTACCCTGGGTAAATCCTAGCATAACCTATGCATAAAGATCCAGCCAACCAGCCAGCCTGACAACAAAAACAAAGGCTACGAATCCTCCATCAGACCCCCAGCTCTCAACTGTGGCAGCACGCTGTTTGAAAAGCAGTAGTGAGCACTCGCTAACCACCAAAGCTCGCACCAACCCCAACAGACTCGTCCTCGCTCCCGCCATCCCAGTTCAGCTAGTCATATATTTTAAGTCTGTAAGTAGCGCTGAAATGGGGAAACTCTTTCTTTATTGAAAACGAGTTCTACAACTTGTAGAAGTCATGGCTGAAAAGAAGAGCGGTGATACAGGGCATGTGCCTATGCATAGGCGCATGCCCACTTTCACAGCTCTGCTCTTCAGCCGCGATTTCTGTAAGTCCTAGCACTCATTTTTAATAAAGAGTTTCCCCACCTCAGCATTCAGTGGAGAGTTAAAATATGCCAGTAGCTGAATGGGGACTGTGTGTGTGTTGGGGGGGGGCACAAGCCTCCCGTGCCTTCAGCTCTCTGACCACAAACTGTCAATGTAATGTCTGAATTTGACTTTGGCAGACAATGCGGTAACTGTGCTTACTTAATTTATGTGCAGGCAGCAGGCAAATAGTATTCCTTTCTAGGCAGACAGCAGGGACAGGGCAGTTTTCTAACTTAAGTGAGGCAGGCCAGTTGTAATAAAGGACAGCTGACGGCTATAAGTAGAATGGACATGCTAAAGTAGGGAGATTAGGTCTCCCTAGCAACAAAGGACTATTTTCCCCAGTTGCGTTTTTAACCAGATTCTTTAAACTGCAATAGAGAAAATGATTGCTTTGGAGCTGAGAAATGAAAGTGGAACCGATCCCAATCAGTTCCTAGAACCACAAATATAACAGTTTTACCCTGAACTGATCAGTGTCTAAATTCAAAAAGATACAAGTCCAACAATGATTTAAAGCCCATGTTTGCTTATGAAACACGGGTTTGCAACAGAGTAAGGTCTGGGATGTCAAATCTTTACTGTTGCTGAAAATGAACTGGCAGTTGAGGCTCAGAAGTCACGTGATCAGCGCCTGAATTGGTTCGAACTACTGGAAGTTCTGGAGCACATGGCAGGTACAGGCTATCAGCTTAAAGTGATAAGTAGACAAAAACAATGATGTTACTCGAATCAGTAGTGTACTGCAACATCAACTGATGGCAGCTGGCTGAGTTATTAGAAAATAACTTTTGACAATGTTAACCATCAACAAGGCTGAAATTGTTCATAACCTCCCACACTCTATCTTTAATCTACTTTCCTCTGTGACAGGTGTCCTTTTGCCAAGTGCATCAGGATCTGAAAATGATGCAAATCCATGAGTTAACATTGCAACCTGACTGGCAGCAGACGTAGTACTAGAGTGTTTGTGCACTGTGCACTGCTGCAGTGAGCCACCACACGCCATAGTACACAACTGTAAACTACTGTAAATCTCTGAACTCAAAGTGAAGCACGTTGCCTTGTGCCCCAACTGCTAGTGGGTTTTCAATCCAGGAAATGCAGTATCTATCGAGGAAAGTCTTTGCAAAAACTTTGTTAGTTCACCAGTTAGGGTTCAGATTAAATGGACAAAATTAGGAATGTGTTGTTAGGGTTTTCAACCCAACACCTGATTCCCTACCCGCAAGCAGCAAAAGGAAGTAAAAATATGGTTTTGCCTCTATCCTGAGTCCTCACAGACCAGGCTTGGGGGTCTTCCTTGGGGTTATCAGTCCTAACACCCCCCCTATTCCATCAGCAAATAATTGAGACGTGCAGACTATGTGAGAATGGGGTGAGCATTAGGGTTCATAACCCCAAGAAAGACCCGAGGCTTGATTTGAAAAGACTCAGGACAGGCAAAACCGTGATGTTTTATCCTTTTGCTGTCTGCAGGGTGGGGGTGGGTGTACCACATTTCCCTATTTTTGTTGGTTTAATCTGAACCCTAATTGGTGCATTAATGATTTTTTTTTTGCAAAGTATTTCCTTACTTTTTGAGACAGTATAATTGTATCCTCTTTAATGCAGGTCTCTTCAGGACCTGCATGAACATATCCATTTGTGAAGGGAAGCACAGGGCCTTCTGGGTCCTGAGCTTCCATCCCTCCATAGGTGCATGCATCCATCTGGCTATGGAAGCACAGGGCCCTTTGGGCCCTGCACATCCATGCCTCCAAAAAAGCAATTTATGTGCTTGGTTGTTATAGTTTTGTTGCTTTTTGTGGGACTCACTGCAAAGGGAAAAATATATTACGTGTGCCTTGACTCCCAGTGCTTGATTGTATATAGGCAAAAATGTGTTTGTTTTTTTACCCATAAGGCAATAAATTTTTGTCAGTTTGTGTTAGCATTTGGTATGGTTGTAGTGGAAGACCAGTTATACCTTTGGTGCATTTCTGATGATGACTGGACTTTCACTGTGTATTTGACACCATGGTGAAGACTGGAGGTAATTTTGGGGTGCACTACGTGCCCCATGAATGTTCAGGGGACGATCCTGTGTTAGTGTTGTGGTATTCATTGACACTTTTTATAGCTGTGGGCAGAGCCTACAGCCATTTTGGGATCGATCGTAGCTTACAAAAATGGCCGATTGCGGAACCTTCCATTAGACTTTTGTAAGTATCCTGCTGAAAGGCCAACAGAGCTTGAAACACTCTGCCATGATCGGCTACTATGGAATAACAGCTGCCCTATCTCAGCTGTTACTTCCGCATTCCGGGGCAAGACCAACGCATATGTGACTTGCGCGCATGCGTAGTTCTGCTGGCATTGCCATATTGTGAATGGCAAAATGCCATTCACTGCAACTACGAATTTACGAGTGCCACGCATGCGTAATCACACTGCCGCCAACAATGGCAGAAAAGAAACTCTCCCACTGCTGCCTTCCTCCTGCTCCCCATCCTCACTCGATACTGGGGTCCCAATCCCTGTGTCGGCATTATGTAGCCCCCCAAGTCTTGTGGCACACTGGCAGCCCACCCCAGTGTGTGCCCAAATGTATTTATTTGCCCTAGTACGACATCGGGTGCCCAATCCCCATGTTGGCATTATGTGCCCCCAGCTCATGTGGCACACTGGGATCCCACCCAGGGCACCCAAATGTTTGTTTTTTTTTTCCCCGCCAACATAAGGGTGCCCAACTCTATATCAGCATCATGTACCCACCCCAAATTCATCTGGCATACTGGGAGCCCACCCCAGTGTGCCCCAAATGTATGTTTTAGTTTTTTTCCCCTTTAAATAAAGAAAACCTTCCTCATAGTTTTTTTTTACCTGTAAAAAAGAAAACTGTCCCTCATTGTCGCCCCAGTCCCCCCATCCCCATCCTACCACTGAGCACCCACCTCCCCACACCCCCCTTTCCCCATACTTACCTCCAAAGGTCGGCAATGTCATCTTCTCTGGACTGGGACACATCTGCACTCTTCAAAGCCGAACCGTAAACTGAAGAATCAAAGGTAAGTGTGCTATAATGGCATTCAATGGGGTTTTCAACTTATGCTGATAAATCAGCCATTTTGGGGAATTTTGGCCCCAAATTTCCAACATGGGGCTATTGGGACCCCACCTCATGACCAGTGTCACTGTCATTTTGTTACTCAGTCCCAAAAGGTGATTTTGCGGTTGCTGCGTGGAATCACCTTTTTGGACCGATTAATGAAAACAGTACCACCACTGTTCATGAGGCGGAGTCCCAAAAAAGCCCATGTTGCAAATTTGGTGAAAAAAATTCCCAAAAATGACTGTATATGAGCATAAGTTGCACAGTTTCTACGCACACTCCTAACTTCACCAATTTTTAATATTTTCACTCCAAATTTTCAACATTGCCATTTTTGCATACTTCCTTTATAACAGTACAGCTGTTATTTTTCACATCCTGCCCAAAACATGTTTTTGCACCTGTGGCACAGAATGGTGCAGTCACTTTGTGAAACCACCGTTTGGGACAAGTGAACAAAATGACACAGGCACTCTTCACGAAGAGGGTTCTCAAAAAGGCCATGTTGAAAATCTGGTGCAACACCTCCAAAAAATGGCCAAGTTACACCCAGGCATTCAATAATTTTTATGCACTCATGTAACTTTGGTCATTTGGCAGTGCGTCACAGCCGTATCGGCTCTGGCTAGAGTTTTTTTACATATACATTGTCACTTACTCCAATTATTGATAGGTTTATAGCTTTGTTAAATTCACAATGTTATCCTATGGGACTTTTGATTATTTTTTTTTTTATTTAAAAGTATTTTTTATATGGCCCCTAACATTTTTCCAGGGTGTGATGTCTTTCGATATACAGATTGTCCATTAAAGAGCAGGTATTCACTGATTTTAGCATATTAGCATTTCTGGTTTTAAATCTATGAATAAAGCATGTCTTGTAAATTCCTGTCTCCCTGTGGTTATTTTTCATGTAATGTGTTGCCATTTCAGATAGCTCCATGGATAATGAACAAATGGGATGGATGCGCTGATTTTTTAGTTTTGGTTCTCCAAGGCATCCTGAAGCCAGAGTCTGTATGACGTCAGTTCCAGTGAAGGACTCTGGCAACACGAGCAAGCACACTTCCATTTGCTAGCGTACTCTACTTGCTCCCGGCCAGAGTTGGGTGTGCATGTCCGTGTACATGAACGCTGCACTTTGTCAGCAGGAAGGCATGTGGGTGAGAACTGAGCGAGCACAGGAAAAGGGGTTTCTCGTGCTCAGGCTGACACAGTGAAAAGATGCTGCAATTTCCTAAAGTCTGGCAGATTTATTGACTGTACAGTTCTTGTAGTGTATATGGTAACAAAGTACATGTTTTTTTATTCATCGACATGAACATAAATCGGAAATTGTTGCTCTGTCAGGCTGCAGCAGGCAAGTGAACCAGGTTCACTCAAGCTAAGACCATGGCACTTCATATCATTTGCTAGCACTTCAACTCATGTCAGAGGTTAGGAAAGCACAATAAAGTTGTTCTAACATAGCATTGTCACAACTTGCCACTGCTGTTGCACAGCTAAAGTAAGGCATAGTGAATAAACCAGAATATTTTTTTTTTTAGTGTGACTGACAGGCTGCAGCATGAGAGAGAATGAGATTCTCTCATGCTGTCAGCTTCTCATCTCTAACTCCCACTTGTCTTTCAGGGGTGCGAGTAGATCATCCTACTGTATTCAGCAAATCAGTCACCTCACTCGGCATGTCTCTTTTGAGATGAACCAACTGCAATCCGAATCAAAAAAAAATATATATATATATATATATATATATATATACACACTGTATATATAGTAATCTGCAGTGTGTCTAATTATTGATATCGCTCAGTCTGTGTCAATGACAGTCTGCAGCATGAAAGTGAACGGATTCACCATGCTGACAGCTGATCATCTATTACCTTTGCTCGCTTCAGTTTGTGAGTGACAGCTGACATATGATACCGTGGTATACCATAAAACCATGATACCGTGACAACCCAAGATCCCAAATCTGGTAACTCTGTGAAATATCGATTTTGTAGTTTTAATATGCCAGGGCACCTATGTGAATCGCATGACGGCACTTTTGAACACAGGTGTTCTGGCATATTCAAAAGTTTGCGAGGGCTGACTATTTAATGCCTCCACAAACCTAGTCTCACTGCTGAACACTGCGCCCCCACCTGCCCAATCCCTCTTCAGGTCAGACTAGTGACTGGGAGTGTGTGGGGGTGTGGCAGCACTGGACTACCAATAGGATTTTTTTTTCAATCATTTACTTTGCTTTTAGCAGTGCCAGACATCACAGAGCTCAGCCCCAGCTCCCCGACCTGCGCCCACCCTGGGACTTACCAGGAGTGAAGATCCACCCAGGCTTACTCCTTCTGAACGGGCTGTCAGCAGGCACACCCCCATGGAGAACTGGACAAGGATCCCAGTGGGAACACCACCGGGTGGCCTCCTGGTTTATCCTCCAGGTTGGGATTGTGGGACTGGACCACACTAACAGAAAGTCTCGCTCAATTGCCGTAAGAATGCAGAAGCAGCACAGAGCCAGGGAGGTGAGATGTTATGAACCGAGCTGGCAGTGATTTTTAGTTAACGGTGGGCCCCCGAGAGGCATGGCGGCAATCACGTAATGTGCCACGGCAACGTCCGCATGCCTCCCGACAACTCTGCTCCAGCAGCTGCATTCCCTGAACCTCCACCAGGGTCAATCACATGCTGGTCACTCCCCAAGGAGGAAAGCAGTCCCTATGATGCTCAACCGCCTACCCCGGCTGGCCTACCAAAGCTCCAAGTCCATATCTGAACCCAGAGCATCAGTGTTGCAGATGGAAATCCAACCTCTGCACTGGCTGGCCAGCCACTGATAAGATTTTTAATACAGATCGATAGTGATAGGGGCATCAGACTACTATGGACATATTTCAAAAGAACTAAAATGGTGACTGAGTGGGGGCAAGGGGACAGCACAATCTCTGAAGTAATTGTTTGCTCCAGCCAATAATGAGGCCATAATGAGATGCAAATGACCCCATACTGCTTTGCCTGTGCTATGTCATTTGTACGTAGAAAGATGACACAGGTTCCATCACTATATGTGTGCGCTGACCGCGTTATGTTGGCCCAGTGGCACTGGGCTGAGGCGCTGGACCCCACACCTCACACCACGCCAGTGATCTGGGTTTAGGAACGGACTTGGGTTGTCGGTGGGGGAGGAAGATCAAGCATCTGGAGGACTGCTCTCTCCTCCAGGGGCATGCCTTGCTCCCCAGTGGCCCCTGATGGAGACCAGGGACCCTGCAGGAAGTGATGCCAAAGATTATGGGGCGAAGCGGCGGAAGACAGCTGCACATAGGTGCACCGATATCATTGCAGGTCTGCACTCCGAGAGAGAAACCAACAAGCAGAAAACCCCAGAGGACCAGGAAGATGATGGAGACCCCAGGAGCCGGTGCCCACATGCCACACTGGACCAACCCTCCACTGGTCCCCCACAGGGCTCCTCGACCTGACCCAGGACTGCTCCTCTAATCACAGAAAGGCCACCAGGTAGGTAGGTAGGGCGGGGGGCGGGCCCTCCCCCCGAAGGGGGTGATCCGGGGACCTGAGCGAGTCTGTGGGTTCGGGGCATGGGTGCTCCCGGAGAGGGTGATTTCAGGCCAGGAGTAGAGGCATCGGTTGAGTGGATACTCCCGAGAGATGCTCTGGTCCGCCAGAGCCAGAAAAAGTAGTTCACAAAAAAATAAAAGCTGTTATGTTTGCGAATGCCAACAGTTTGTTTGCTCCTGGAATCTCTATGGCTCCTACTGGCTACATACCTCATGTGGTTAGTGGTGAGTTATGGTTTTGTGAGCAACAAACCAGTCAGTGCCATACTCCTTCTTTTAGCTACTAACTGGAACTCACAATGTGCTTCAAACATGTTCCAGTAAACCCACAGTTTCACTTTACTTTAGGCCCCAGGTTCATATTTGGCATCTGGAGCAATCTTTTGGCAAGCGCAAACCCAGGGCCTTGAATATCCTTGCCTGATGTGTATTACAGCAGGTTAGATAGTCAAATAAAAGGGAGTCGGACGGGACTCATTTTGACTTACCATGATGTGGTAGCAAAGCCTACCCATACATCAGATAGAAATCTGGAAACTTAAAGACTCCAATTTAAAAGTGGGGTAGGTAAAAATAAAAACAAGTTTGAAATTTCAATAGTTCAGATTTGGACAATGATTTGTTGGGGGGGGGGCACTAGACTCTTTGTAATTAATATTGGGCCATCTTACTACCAGCACCTTTGTACAATATAAGAAGTACAATAAAATTGAACTGAAACAAAAAAGTGAGTCCAGGTTTAAGTATGTTATGCAGCAGTTCAAATTATTAAATTTAATAATATAAAACCAAAAATAGTACATTAACATAGTGAAAGAAAATGATGAATGGTGTCTAGGCACCAGGAAAGAGAGATTCCTTAACATTAAATCAGCTGTTTTCTACCTTGTAATTCCGGTTTCTTTTGTTAAGTGGGTGATTTTTCTTAGCCAAAACAGTATTTAAATGTTGGAAAATGGCCTACTGAAAATAATGCACCTATTTTTTTTTTTTTAAACTGTGTTAGATTCGCTGTGCTTTCCAAAATATCTGATTGTCTAGGAACACAACTGGACTGCCTTGTATTTAAAGGACAAGACCCCTGGTGCAAACACACACAAAAGCAACAGTTACCATGCAAGAGCAATGGTAACAAAATGACATACTTCCCTAATGCAAAGCATTGTGGGAAGCATGTAAATCAGCATGAAAGAAACACAACTGTCTCAACTTTAGAGAGGACACTACTGCACCAAAATGACTTGAAACAAACCACAAGAGCAGAAATCAGCAGACCACAGACACTTGTTTTGTCCTGGTTAGACTCATCAGAGTGCCATCCAGCAGCTGTTGGCTGTGCATCAGCCTAGAAAGAAGGAACCAGCTAGATTGTATCAATAGTATAATACAATCCTGATCTAATGACCCCCATCTAGCGAACCTCCTTATCTAACAAACCATTTTCAGATCACCTGTTAGTTGTGCTGTTTCTGTTCTAGCTTATTGCTCACCTGTGCAGAGCTGATTGATTACAGTACTGGTACTGTAATAGACATCAATTATAGTATGGTATTTAAAGTCTCTTCTTTGATTCTGTACTGCACTGCTGTCAGACACTGCCTGAATGATGCTATGGATTCTGCAAAAGAGAAAAACAATGTCCTCGTGCTCACGCAGAAAAGGTGCATACTGGATAAGCTGGAAAGAGGACAGACAGCTACTGAGCTCGCCAAAGAATATGCTGACGGCAAGTCCACCATTAGTGACATTAAGGAAGCTAAGCATCACCTCCAAGAGTGTGTCATGACAATGGAAACTGCCACCAGTACGAAGCAGCATAAAAACATGAAGGTCGTCTGGGAGGAAGGCAGGGATGCTGCCATTTATGTGTGGTTTTGGCTGTAGCATTAAAAGGGCACTCAATTTCTGGTCCAGCTCTCAAAGAAACGGCACTACAATTTCATCACATGGTGGAGTGCCACGCAGAGTCTGTGGCAAGTGATGCATGGTTAGACCATTTCAATAGCAGCACAGAATCCATCAGCTACACTTCTGTGATGAGAAGTTATGCCACAGAGGAGGGGATGTTGCTCCTTTCATTCAAAAGTTCAATGAGATTATACAGCAAGAGAGTTTTGTCCCTGACCAGATTTATAATATGGACAAAACTGGATTGTTTTGGTATTGTCTCCTGGATAAGACCCTAGCTCAAGGTGGTGAGAGAGAAGCCCCTGGTTTTAAAAAACAGAAGAAGCATTTAACCATACTTGGGTGTGCCAATGCCACTGGTGAACAAACACAGGCTGCTTCTAAGCAAGCAATAATATCCAACAGGGTGGGCAGTATTTGGCAATGCCGGACCACTCAGGGGCGTAATGAAGCCCAACGCCACAGGCGGAGGGCCTTATAGCCGAAGGTCCGGTACTGCCCAATACCGCCCACCCTGTTGGATATTATTGCGCTTAGAAAATGGGTTTTATTTATTTAAAAATATATATATTTCATTAGGAAAAAAGATTAAATATTAATACAAATTATGAGAAAAACAGTTTCTGTAAAATAGTCCCTTACGCTTAGCAAGGTTGAACTGCCACTAGAGGGAGCCTTTGCTTTTAAGACTCTGTTTTTCACCCCTTCTAGTGTCTCTCTTCATTCTGAATAGTTTTCAGGTAACCTCTTTCACCCCATGATTTTACTGATATCACCAGCACACACACACACCCCGTTTGTTCTTTTTTATTTTATTGACTTGCCTCTCTTAACCTCCCCCCCCCGCACTGTTTGTATGGAATTGCAATGCCTCAAAGGATTATGAAGGGCAGTAAAGCATGCAGTCAGGCAACTCTCTAGTAGAGAAGAAATATCCTTCCTTTTTAAACATGGACGCTATTTTTGTTAACATTTTACATTGTTTGTCAGCAGGAGAATGAGTGGGAGAATAAGGGAAACGCGGGAGTAGCGCAAGGCTAGCGCTGTCCAAGACACCCATGGCTATGGTTCCAGTACTTAAAACTTTTATGTCACCTGTTGTGTGACTGGGGCAGGTGGTGGAGCTGTTCACTCGTAATGGCTGTTTCTTGTAGTGCAGTCAGGGAAACTGATAATGATCAGGTCGGGGGATCTAATGGAACTGCTCAGTCAAAGTAGTCACAGTCCACTGTAAGGTAAACACAATAAGTGATGTTAATCTGCACAGAGAAATGGTTTTACTTGGAAAAGGGGCAGACATAAATGTTTGTAGGTTTGTTTATATGATAATACAGGGTGTGTGAGAGACGGATCTTGTCTGGCGGGGGCGGGCATCCGGTTTGAATTTACATTTGGCAGTGTGGACTACAGACGACTGAGCAGTGGAGCTGGGTTGTAGTACACGGTATCGGGTGACACTGGAAATGGACATTTGTTTGTTTTTTTTAAATACGCTCCATATCAGAAGCAGCGCTGTTGATCACTGCGATGTGGTGCAGTTCAGCTACAAAAGTTACTATTTTTGAAAGACAAGCTGCTGTTTCATTTTAGGGGAGTGAGTGAGTGGGTACAGTCAGGAAGGAGGAGTGAGGGCACTGTTCGCTCTTGTATAAAAAATGATGGGGCATGGAAGAACAGGGCATTGTGATGAAAAAACATGTTTCATACACAAGTATGATGTGTGGTTCTGTGGCAGTTAATTATGGAGCATTGCAGTATGTCTCCCTTAGCGAGACAAAAAATGGCAGACATTTAAAAACAAAATGAGGGGTTAAAGCCAACTAGAGACCAGGCTGGGCAGCTGGGCAGCAGGATTCTGGTGATAGGGTTGCTGGGCTGGTACTTTAATAGCTGGGCATCTGTTGTCTGATAGATGCCCAGCTAGAGAAGTCCCTCAGCCAATCAGAAGCTTAAAATAGTTTTACCCATTTTCTAATCAGAAAGTCTAGGGAGCGGAGATGCTTCAGGCATGTTAAAATGTCTAATTTACCAGACATTCACCAAAGCCATAGAAATTTGTAGATGGACAGTACCATCTTTCTGAAATGGTACAGTGAAGACTTTGTGCCCAATGTAAAAAGATTTCTATGAAGCAAGTGTCTCCCCTATTAAGGCTGTGCTCCTTTTAGACAACTCGCCCACACACCCACAGATGCCTGTCATCACCATTTAAGATGGCACAATCAGTTGTGGTTTCTTCTCACCTAACACAACGTCAAAGTTGCAGCTCTGAGATCAGGTCATTTCAGAGATCTTTAAATGAGCCTACTAAAAGAGCCTGCCAACTTTCCTGAATGAATGAAAAGAGGAAATGGGCCCACAAGATATCATCAAATCTTTTTACACTGAATAATGTTGCTTATATGGGAGTTGATGCCTGGGAAAGTGTTCAGCCAAAAACAATTTGAAAAACATGGGTGAAGTCAGGAATTTCATTCACTTTAACTAAATCAGAGATGCTGGATGCCGATGAAACTCCCCCCGCAGCAACAGCAACAGCTGATCACTCTGACTTTGACAAGCTGGTCAACCTGGTGACACGACTTCCAGTTGATATCACGGCTGATGAGCTGTGTGAGTGGGTCAGCTGTGACTGTGATGATGCCTGCCAACAGCATCTGAACGCTGCTGCCATTATACCACTGGTCCAAGAGAACAAGTGCACCCTGCAAAGTCAACCACCAGAAGAATCAGAAGATTCAAATGAACAGCCACCAGACCTCCGCTGACTCAAGCTGAGACCGAGGAAGCCTTTCAGAAATACCTCAACTGGCTAGTAAGTCAACCAGATATGGACCCTTTGCAGCTGATACTCATGAGGAATTTATAAGGTAAAGCAGCACATGCAAAGATAGCCAGCCTGCAGCAACTCGGCATAATGGACTTTTTCAAACCTAAATAAAGCAGTACACTAGTTAGTTGTCTTACAAGTAGCAAAGAGCTATTATAATGAGTGAATAAATGAATTTTATTTACAACTGAACATTATTGTACAGTAGTGCACAAAACGCTGAAGCACACACTAACCCCTATATTAATAAGGTCCAGAGCATATATTTGGAAAAATTAGATGCCTTTACTACAATAAAAAATGCTTGACGCGTTTCGGACAAAATCCTTTATCAAAAGCCGAAACGCATCAAGCGGTTATTAATAAAACATCTAATTTTCCAAATATATGCTCTGGACCTTATTAATATGAGTTATATGAATGCTTTAGCTCTAGTAATATTCTTTGGCTGAATGCACCACGGTTACCTTGTGCATGGTTCATTTGTTACAAGGATTATTGTACAGTACTGTTGTCTCATTCATGACAAAACCGTACCAATGAATCAATGGCAATCCCACACTAACGAACTCCTGGATAACTGGGACTGTACTGTACAAGTCAAGGTAAACCTAAATAAGAAAGCAGTATGGCAGGAGATGTGGTAAGTGCTGGTGAAGGGATGATTTTGTGTTCAGGTGAGGGGTGTGAGTGTATGCACATGTAGGAGTTACATTACGCATCGGAGATGTGGTAATTACCAGCGAGGGGCGATATGGTGTGTATGGGTGGGATTTGGAGTATTTGTTGGCCAGATGGTAAGTCCAGGAGGTGGGCAGCTAGTGTGCTGGTGAGTTGTGGAAGGTTGTGTATGGGTAGGAGTTTTACTAAATGTGTAGAAGATGGGGTATGTCCAGGTTAAGGGCGGAGGGTGCGTGTGCAGGCGAGGTGTGGGAGGGTGTGTGTAGGTTGGATTTTGAGTACATGTAGTAGATGGTATAAGTGTGGGCAAAGAGGATGAGTTTGTGCACAGGTGTCAGGTGGTATGCTGGGTTTAGGTAAAAGAGTTGGAGTATGTATAAGAAATGTGCGTGGGTGTGCAGTATGCATAACAGGGTTTTAAATAATTGATTAGCAGTTTTTTTCTTGGGACAATACTAACTGTACAGAAAGTATTTATATAGGTTTTCTAGAAGTGTTATGTTTGTTAAACAGAGTGAGGCAAATGTTATGCATTTTCATAATGTTTTAGAACTTTTATAAGCAAAACGCTAATCAAGTTTTAGAGTTAAATAAAACCCTGCATAATCTGTACAGTACAGGATTAGGTGGTGTGATGGTCACACAAACATATTATACAATTGGGTCCAACAACAGAGGATTCCGATTGACTGACTGGCACTTTCTGCCGTTGTAAATCAAGGAATTAACCACACAAAAGGTGCCAGTCAGCCATAGACAGAATCACCCCGTTTTTGTTCTTTTTATTTTTTTCATTCATACTTTTCCCTCCAGAGCCCTGGCAGGCTGCTTTGGCCCTCTTAATGGAGGGACTCTCTCTCTGGTCATGCCACTCCCGTAATCGCTGACCCCAACTGTCCCCCTGTGGATTAATGAGGTGGCCCACTGCAGCCCCCCCGGAAACCCAATCCAGGAGCTGGGGTCAGCCCTTGGATGCGGTGGACCATCATAGGACCCTGTCAGGCTCTTTTCCTCCATTTTTCTCCCATCCCCCCTCCCTACTGATGCAAGTACACTGGAGCATGCCTCCTGACCCATACTGCCTTCCAGCCACTGCCAGAGGTTAGTCAACGAGCAGGATGACAAGTCTCCTCCCCAAGAGAGGAGAGGAGAGCAGTTCTCTGACACTGATCCCTGTCCCCCGGCAACCCTGGCACCCCGAGCTCATTCTCAGGTCAACATCGTGGGCGAGGTGTAGCAACCAGCACCTCATCCTCCAGCACCACCGGGCCAGCCATTCACCCTGTTTTCAAATGTCTCCAACCCCCTAACATCAGTGGTTAAACCACCATACAGAATCCCTGGCAAGCCTGACTCTAAAGTGGCAACTTAAAAACTGGCTGCAGTTTTGAAGTAATACAGCCCGTTAATGCCTCATCTTCCAGGAAAAGATAAAAATCCAAAAGCAAAAGCATTGAAGCAAGGTTTACCCCAGAATATATTTTGTAATGAAGCCAAGTTTCAAAGAAAGACAAAATTATACATACCCCCTAATGCAAAACATCATGGGTAGCATATGTATATCACCAAGGAGAAATTCCCACTGACTTGATTCTAAAGTAACATTGTAAGATTAGTCTGTGGGCTTCACAGCTCACGACCCTGGGGCAGTGATAGCCCCTCTGTGCTAAAAAGTATAAATTTTAATATGCTCTGACAGTTTGGGAAGGGATCATAACTCTGGCTGAGCTGCCAGCCAGCTGATCCCTTACCACTTCTAATCTGCCCGCTCCTGCCCCCGTGCTCCTGTGTACTGTGACATTTATCAGGGAGAGCGCGGGTATGTCCCTCATACAAGTCTATGGGACTCATTTTCAAACGATTTTGCAAACTTTATGCTACCTGTTGAGAAAATGAAAGCCAGCACTCAACTAAAAGGGTTCCTATTAGTTAAGTGCCTGCTTTCACTTTCCTCAACAGGTGGACTAAAGTTTGTAAAATCGTTCTGAAAATTAGCCCCACAGACTTGTATGGGACGCATCCCCGCACTCTCCTTGGTTAAACGTCACAATACAGAGGAACGTGGTCGCAGGGGCAGAGTGGGCAGACCAGGAAGTGGGAAGGGATCAGCTGTCTGGTAACTGAACCACAGTTACGATCCCTTCCCAAACTTAACAGAGCATACTGAAATTTATACTTTTAGCACAAGGGACTATCGCTGCCCCAGGGTAGCAGGCTGTGAAGCCCAAAAACCTTACAAATAGGAAATCACACCTTTAGTTTAAGCAGGACTCTGTGGTACCAGAAGCCCCTATAAACAATCCATAAACACTAAAAACAGGAGACCACCGATACGTTTTATTCTTGTTATAAGTAATCAGTGTGCCATAATTGTGCATCAGTCTGAAAAGAGAGGACACCTGTTGTCGGGTATCAGTGGTCTGGGATCATGGTGAGACCAAAATAAGAAAGTGACTTAAAAGTTACGCCAGCCAGTAATTTCTTCATGGTGATTTGCATATGCTACCCGTGATGCACTGCAGTAAGAGGGTCTTTGCAGTTCTGTACTTCTTTGACTCCATTTTCAAGGGGTCATATAAATGTTTTTGGATGTGTGTGGTAGTGGTGAAACTATGTCATGAGGTGTCTGTCTGTTGTAAC
This sequence comes from Neoceratodus forsteri, assembly GCA_016271365.2. Classification (NCBI taxonomy): domain Eukaryota; kingdom Metazoa; phylum Chordata; order Ceratodontiformes; family Ceratodontidae; genus Neoceratodus; species Neoceratodus forsteri. Next base: position 964,790,426 of record CM028131.1, on the reverse strand, counting down.
CATCACAATAACTACCTCCTCCAACACAAGCAGGTGCATTTCCTATTTGAAAAAAAGGAAGTTGCCTAAACATTGGCTTCCCGCCAATGCCCTTGGTAACTCCTTGCCTCAGTGCTTGCACACTAAGGTTCTTTTGTTTAGCTTGTTTTGTTTTATTGGGCTCATCACAACCCAATCCATATATACCAACTTAGGGTAGCTGGTTCATTTCACTGGAGTGTCATGCACACGAGGCACATTGATGAGTCCTGGTAGGGACGAAACACATGTCTGTATCTTCTATTGGTACCTGTTGCAGACTGTGTGAGAGGCCTTTCAGCACCATGCATTTCTGCTTCAAGTTGAACCAGCATAACATTTTGTGGTGATCTAGACGTACAGCCCATGATGCTTTGCATTATGGGGATATATGTGATTTTGTATTTCTACCTAAACATAGCCTTCTCAGGCTCATCATTTTTTTATTTAATATTAAGAAGAGAATAGTTAAGGGGATATGGTGGCACTTCAAACTTCTCGGGTTTATTACACATGCTTTGTCATTTTTGAACAAACTTCCCATATTACTGATTATCCTTTTGATGCATCTTTCGTACACATTGTGAATGAGGAAGGAAGGAAGGCAGGCAGGCAGGCTCATTTTAAACATCTAGTTACAGTATAGCTGATGGTTTTCACAAGAATTCCTTCAATATCAAGTGCAGAGAAAGAATACAGGTTATCTTGCCTAGTGCATCAATAATGTATTACCCCCTGCATCCTTGGGATCTCCCTCACAGTAACCTATCTCAAGCAGCAGAAATGTATTCCTTTGACGCTAAGATACAGTACTGTAGTCAGTTCCTTTTAACCCATAATCTATTCCAACAGATGTTATACACCTAGACAATCAATACAGCGTTTACAAACCAATTCTGCCTGAAAGTGTCAGACACACACTGAGCAACCTCTCTGGTGAGCAATAATGCTATTAAACCACAACCACAAACTGATACATGCTATTTATGATAGTGCATGACTGACATTTGCTTGAATGCATCCAAACAGATGTAGTATATCTTTTCCTTGCAGAATGTAATTTAACAAAGATGTCTCCACTTGTGAGGAAACCATGATTTGACATGCATTTTCCTCAACACCTGGAACAGAAACTTTTTCTAATTCTAGTGTTTTACAACTGCAGAAATTGAGGTTTATGTAACTGCAAAATATCTAATGGTAGCCTGGTCAAACAACTGATAGTGTGCAGGAAATCAAGAAAGTCCACCCAATGCCCATTTGACCTCAGGACTTGGTGCAGGTGGGAAAACTGTAACTTTTGTATCTCTGCCTCTCTTCCAGCAGTGTTACCACCACTATGGCCTATATTACCACCTTGTAGCAGTGACCCCAGGACTTCTTACTGCTTGGCAGTTCCAATTTACAGCTCAGACCGAGTCAATTGAGCCTGCCTCTCTGGAACAGTGTGCCTACTGTACACCACAGCTATTTTCTTTCTTTTTTGTCCCCATTATTTGTTTCTATGCTCAGGCCTTGGTCCTTCTATGACATCCCACCCACCCCGGTCACTGATCTTTTCATGGACTGATTACCCACCACTCTCATCCTTTGGATGAGACTTCAAACCTTGGTCCCTTCTGCCCATCTCTGGTCACTATCTAGGTGGAAGTAAAAGACCCCATGGCACTTACTGAACAAGAACAGGGGAATGTCCTGTCTATCATGGCCAACATTCCGCGTCAATAAAATAGGTCAATGCAACCCAGCCCCAAGGATGCATCTGGAAACATGCTGTAATAATAAGTATGCCTTTCCTGGCCTAAAATTACAAATAAATAAAAAACTAAATAAATTAAACCTACACAGAACCACTCATGGGATGGCTGACCTGCCATGTTGGTCACGTCTGGGCCTGTGGGGAGACACCATTGGACAGGGGCATTTTCTGTGGTTTTCTCCCAGGGTGATGGCATGCCACCATCAAGCAGAGAGATGTTATGTTAATACCCAACCCAAGGGCAGAGAGCTGTCTCTGGGAGCTAGCTTCCTTCCTTCCTTCCTTCCCTCCTCACCTCAGAGTGGCCTGACGTCATTCCCAAACTTGGGTCATCAGTGTAGCGAGCTGTAATACCACCGCTGCACTGCCAGGTTGGTCCACAGACTTTTTCAACCTCTGCAAGATCATGAGAATATTAGTACTTTTGTACGCTCAAAGATGTAAATGTACTGCAGTTGGAAACAGTTTGTCCCCAAAGTATATATTATAAAGCTAGAGTTTATGACTGGCCCATTGGCACAGTGGTAGCACTATTGCTCACAAAGTCTGGGGGCCCGGGATGGGAACAAGTCTGGTTGGGGGCTGGAATGGGGAGGTGAGTTGAACAGCCCAGATGATTATCTCTCCTCCTCCTCCTCCTCCAGGGAGAGAGGAGGGAGGGAGGACACTGGCTGTACTGCAATACTGCCCACCTGTGTGACCACCCATGGCAGTGCAACTGGGGCAGTGAGAGAGAAGGCAATGCTGATTGGGATCATGCACATATCCAGGCATCAGCATGCGTGTGTGCACTAGGTTCTCTTGTTATGGACATCCTGGGAAGGGAGTAATTAAGATAGTAAACTCCCAACATGTGGCAGCATGAAGCCAGCATTCTCGGTCTGCATTGCTACCACCTGCCTGCCTGCTGGTCCCCAACACAAGACAGGCCTGAGGGGTCAGGGCTGTCAACACCTCAAGGAGCCAACCAGGAGGCAGTGCTCTTCAGGAGGAAGTCACCTCTGCAGACCTGATGAGGACCAGGTAAGAGGCAGATATGGGAGCGAATGGATTCTGGGAGGTTGCCTGGCTGAAATGGGCAGTACTGGAATAGAAGCATAGCAGCTTAATCTGGTTCAAGGTCAGCTGGCATTCATCTGTATCCCCTCCCCGGTTGTGCCTAAAATAGGCTGGATTTGTCTAGTGCACTTACCCGTCAACAAAAACTAAATGAAAAATAAAAATAAATAATTTATTCACAGAATCAGCTGCACAGTTTAAACAAGCTAAGGTTTTTTGATCTGTCTCTAGGACTATGGAAGTTTGGTATGAGAGGAGTTAAGGAGATCCACTAGTAGGAAAGAAGATCTATGAATAGGGAGGAGCCACAGTAATCAAAGCACCGGTCATGACAGAATAAAGTACAGGCTTGAGGAGAGGACGAGTCAAGGCAGGGTTGGATTCAATTAACGCTGCACAGGCAGAGGTAACAGGATTGGCAGATGGATTTATAAGGTGCTTGGAAGTCAGTTTCAAGACAAAGAAGACCCTAAGGTCTCCAACAAAGTGAGTAAAGCTAATGTCAATTACATCGATAAAGGTAATGATATTACGTTATTCAGTCACAGGGTTGTGCGACTCAATCATCTTATCCCATTTCCTTTCTGTGTCTCCTGAAATAATACTGCATTTCCTACTAAGCCATATCTCATCAATCACTCACCTGTTCAGTGCATTCTATTTGGGAGCAACTGGGCATTTGCTCATGGTCTGCTTGACAGGTGACCACAGTGGGGAGGTGAGCAGGTACTGCAAACCACGGGGTTGTACTGGCAATCACCATGCCCACTTCCTTCTTCTCTGATTACAGCACCATGCTATCCTTTCTTGCTGGATACAACTCCCGTCACTAGTGAGCAGACAAGAACCAAGGAGCCACCACAGACAACTACACACTTGGGAGACTTCAGTACCTGGCTATGTATTGTTCAGAAGAGACCGAGGTGCAAGGGGGAGGAGGGCCCTGTATGTTAATGAAAATATCAAAGCTACAGAAATTCAGAATACACATAAGGAGCCAGAAGAACTGTGGGTCACCCTGGAAACAGGAAATGGCAGCCATAAGAACTGGGGTTGTCTACAGGCCCCCAGACCAGAGGGAGGACATAGACACATTACTGTTAGAAGATATACAAAACATGACAGCTAAAGGGAGGTTCTGATAATGGGAGACTTCAACATGCCAGATACAGATTGGTCAATACCAGCAGGAACATCTGCCAGAACTAGACTCATAGTGGATTCCTGCAGGGGAGGGCCTCAAACAACTGGTACAGCAACCCACAAGAGACAGGGCTATCCTAGATCTAGTACTGACTAACAAAGGAGGGATCACAGATCTCCGGGTAGAAGGTCACCTGGGGCCAGTGACCATCACATGGTATGGTTCAATTTGGCTACTACATCTAAATCATCCCATTCCAAGGCAAAAATATGGGACTTCAGAGGAGCTGACTTTGATAAGATGGCCAACAGAGTTAAGCTAGCCCTGGCAAAAGAAACACAGGTGAGGAGGTACAGGCAAAGTGGGCAAGCATTAAGGATACAATACTTGAAGCAACATCCCATTGTGTTGGACAGAAAAGGAAGTGCAAAGAAGAAGGAAACCACTTTGGTTCTCAAATACAGTAGCAGAAAGGTCAGAGCCAAAAGGCTGGCCTTCAGGAAATATAAGGGAACACAGCGGATGAAGATAGGAGGCATACCAAACTGCCCTAAGGGAAGCAGGGAAGGCAGTAAGGCAGGCAAAGTCCCAAACTGAGGAAACACTAGCAGAACAGTAAAGAAGGTGACAAGACTTTCTATAGATACATTAGTGAAAGGAGAAAGTCCAGAGGGGTATTGCTAAGCTTAATGGAGAAAAGGAGCATGTGAGAGGAGGACCCGTAAAGGCATCTATCCTAAATAGATACTTTTGCTCAGTATTTACTGAAGAGAAGGTAGGGCAGGGCCCACAGCTCAGCATCATGGACACAGGGGGGAGGGAGGTGAGCACTACTCCCTTCACAAAAGAAAGGGTCCTACAAGAGCTTGCTAAGCTCAAGGTGGATAAGGCAATGGGACCTGATGGCATACATCCCAGGGTACTTAAGGAGCTAAAGGAGGAACTAGCAGAGCCATTAGCAGAATTGTTTAGTGAGTCTCTGAGCACAGGAGAGGTCCCAGAAGACTGGAGAAGGGCTCATGTGATTCCGCCCACAAGAGTGGTAGCAGGAAGGAGGCGGGAACTACAGACCAGTCAGTCTTACCTCAGTAGTGGGCAAGATTATGGAGGCACTCCTTAAGGAAAGGATAGTGCAACACCTGGAATCCATAGGGGCACAGGATCCAAGACAGCATGGGTTTACAAAAGGAAGGTCCTGTCAAACTAATCTCATAGATTTCTTTGACTGGGTAACCAGAGTGGTGGACCAAGGGGGAGCAGTTGATGTCGCCTACCTTGACTTCTGCAAAGCTTTTGACACTGTTCCACATAGAAGATTGATAAATAAGCTAGGTAGGCTCGGGGTTGGTCAGAAGTTGGTCAACTGGGTGGCAAACTGGTTGACTGGCAGAAAACAGAGAGTGGTGGTAAATGGTATACAGTCAGAAGAGATGCAAGTCACAAGTGGGGTACCTCAGGGATCAGTCCTGGGGCCAGTCCTATTCAACATCTTCATTAGTGACCTCGCAGATGGACTAGAGGTAAGGCTTGTCTGTTTGCAGATGACACCAAGATCTGCAACAGAGTAGATGATCCAGATGGGGTGGGCAGAATGAGAAGAGATCTGGATAAACTAGCAAAATGGTCAGAAGAGTGGCAACTGGGATTTAATGCAAAGAAGTGCAAAATCATGCACATAGGAAGAGAAACCCTGAAGCCACTTATAGGCTGGGAGGAGTTGCTAGCAGTCACAAAGGAAGAAAGAGACTTGGGCATCATCATCACTGATGACCTAAAATCATCAAGCAGACCTCTAAAGCAGTAGGTAAGGCTAGGGGGTGTTAGGGTGTATTAGTAGGGGTATCACAAGTCGTAGAGAGGTAATAATCCGTCTGTACAAGACATTGGTTAGGCCCCATCTGAGTACTGCGTGCAGTATTGGAGGCCACACCTTCACAAGGACATTAACCAAATTGAGGCAGTCCAGAGAAGGGCAACCAAAATGGTGCAGGGACTGCATCAGAAGACATATGAGGACAGATTAACGGAGCTCAATATGTATACCCTTGAGCAAAGGAGGGAGAGGTGATATGATCGAGACATTTAAACACCTTAAGGGCATAAACAAGGTGAAAGAGTCTAACATGTTTAAATATAAGAAAATAGCAGGACAAGAGGACACAGCATGAGATTAGAGGGAGGCCGATTAAGGGGAATGTGAGGAAATTCTTTTTCACAGAAAGGGTGGTAGATGCATGGAATAGCTTACCACAAAAGTGGTGGCTATGAATACAGTGCAGGGCTTCAAACAGGCATGGGATAGGCATAAGGGAGCAATACAAATGACTATGAATAGATAGGTCACTGACAGAGCAAAGGTGATGGCACATTTATAAGGTAGAAAAGAAATGGGCAGACTGGATGGGCCTTGCGGTCCTTATTTGCCCAACTTCTATGTTTCTATGTTACAGCAGCCAGTGACTGAGTGATGTAGTGGGGACCTTTCCCCTAAGGCATCTGGGAGGACATCGGCCCTACAGGTGCCTTAAAACTGTAATTATGTTCACTGCTTATGTCATCCTCCATCAAGCTGTTAGTCTCTAAATTCAAAATTCTACAAATAGCTCAGTGCGTTTTTAACCATTGTTATCTCCTACAAGTAAGGAATATGACTGCGACTTCTAATTTCTCTTTTAATGCTTGCCCATTTTAAATGAATTCATTGCAATTTTTTTATTGCTGTTTATCTATCTGTTACATATTTTAGTGTTTCCTAAAAATTCCTTTTCCTGTATATCCCCCACTGTAAACTTCTACAGACCCATCTGATTTCTCTGTCCCCCTCCCCAGCCTCTGGAACAGACTTCCCACTCACCTATACTTACCCTTCTCATACTTCTCCATTAAATCACTCCTTGGGGCACATTTCCCTCCTTCCTGTAAAGCCTTCCCACCCCACTATCTAACATGAGTTCCTTGTGCATCTATACAGCCCCTAGTATATCCACTGCAAGGTTTGTTCTATTGTGCAGTATATTGTATTTACACTACATGCTCTAGGTATGCTCACTATTCTATCCACTATGAATTGTATTTGTACAATATGCTCTAGGTATGTTCACTATTCTTGCCACTATATATTGTACTTTGCACAGTATGCCATAGGTATTTTTGCTATTCTAGTCACTGTATACTTACTGTATTTTGCATAGTATGCTCAATGTATGCTCACTGTTCTTGCCACTCTATATTTTGTATTTTGCACAGAATGCTATAGGTATGCTCATTATTCTACCCACTTTTTTTTGCAGACTATGCTCTAGGTACAGTATGCTCACTGTTCTAGCCATACACTGTATTTTGCACTGTATGCTCTATGCATTGTTCAGTATTCTAGCCAATATGTTATTTTACTCAGTATTGCACACTATTTTGGCCACTGTGTATTGTATTTTGCACAGTGTGCTCTATGTATGCTCACTATTCTGACTGCTGTATTTTGTACAGTATACTCACAATTCTAGGCACTGTATTTTGCACAACATACTGTATGTATGCTCACTACTTTAGACACTGTATATTGTATTTTTCACAGCATGCTCTAGGTATGCTCACTATTCTAGCCACACTGTAGATGATTGTATTTTGCACAGTATGCTTTAGGTATGTTCACTGTTCTAGGCAATGTATACTGTATTTTGCACAGCATGCCCCAAGTACACAGTATGCTTACTATTGTAGCCAAGAAATACTGTTTTTGCACAGTCTCTAGATATGCTCATTATTCCATATATGATATATATCACATTTTACACCGCATGCTGTAGGTAAAGTATGCTCACTATTCTAGCCACTATATATTGTATTTTGCACTGTACACACACTTTTTTTGTATTTTTGCATATTGTCCTTTACCAAATGTTTGCTCAGTTGACTTACTGTGTTTTGGACTCCTGCTTCTCCTGTTCCACTGCTCCAGGTCACGCCTGCAAATGAGCCTTGGCTCGGTGTACCTCTCCCGGTCACCAATTTTCAAATAAATAAATATTTTTGCACAGGTCTCGCTATCTTTTGCATATTGTATTTTACACAGAATGTTTTAGCCACAGAATTTTAAAACTGTGCTCCTATTTTATTGTAACTCTCTTTACTTGCACCCACTGTCGTAACCCTTGCCTCCAGGTTGCACCTGGAGAACAGCCTTGGCTAAGTGTGACTTTCCTATTAACCAAAATGCTTAAATAATTTATTATGAATAAACTACACTCAAATGTACATAAAAAAGAGTCTAATATTATCTCAGGGTACTGCTGGCAAATATAAACTTCTTGGACTGGATTTTCTTTTCTTTTTTTTTTAATTACTCTTTTTTTCCCCCACTGCCTGCCGACTCCGACCCTTCAGGGCATTCAAAGAGTCACCCTCCTGCCTCTCACTCGCCAAGACTTCCTTCTCGATCCCCCATTGAGCTGCCACCCCCCCCCCCGAGTGGGGATGAGGTAAGGCCTCAACGCCCCGACATCCTTCCTTTCATCTTGCCGAGGAGGTAGTCCGGCGAGTGGGGCACATTGGAGACATGCCCCGGAAAGCTCATCTTCCCGAAGCCCACAGGGGTTTTTCCCCTGTTCCTCTTCCCCTACAGTATGCAACCCTTGACATCAAGGCACAAGGTACCGACGTCCACACTATATAGCAGTCAACCATCCCCTACAATTGGGGCTTGCAGTACTCCGAGCCTCCACTCAGAGCCAGGCAAGTGTGCGGGCATCAGCCTCCCCTTCCATGGAGAAGGTGAGCTGTCATGGGACGCTCAAGCCTATCTCCCCCGGCCAACCCACTGGCAACCCAAGTCCACTCTCGAACCCAGTTCGCGGCGTGTGTGAGGTGTGGCGTCCAAGCGCCTCAACCCTCAAGCGCCACCAGGCCAGGCTTGGGCTGGATTTTCAAGGGCCTCTAGATCCACGCAGCTGCATCAAACAACCAGCTTGAGTCAGATCTAGTGAGCCAAATACTGTGCACCATATTGTGCAAGAAAAGTGTTCTCTGTGACAAAGTCACCCAAACTGACGCTAGAGATCCACTGTGCCAACAAAATGGCATAAGGGATGAGAGTGATGCAAGCTGCACCAAAATCAATGGTGCAAGTTGAGTCAAAAATGGTGCAACTTGAGTTAAAAAAATGACTCAAGGAACGAAAATGATACAAACAGAGTAAACAAATGGTGCAAACTGAGTAAAAAAATGGTACAAGCAGAGTCAAGAAAAGGGTGCAAGCTGAGTCAAAAAATGGTGTAAGCAGAGTCAAAAAATGACACAAAGGACGAGAATGACGTAAGCCAAGTAAAAAAAACAAAACAAAAAAAAAAACACCGGATGAAATGGCCAAGACTAAGCTCTCAAAATGTTCTAAATGAGTCCTGCAGGAGAATACTGGCCCTTAACAGTAGCATAGTCAGGTCTGACCACCTGCAGTGGGTCTCTTTATATGCTCTAGTGTCCCTTAGACCAGCTCTGCCTGGTCTAACAGCAACATGCATCTTAGGCACAAGGACAGGACTTACATTCTTTAAAAATCCCAAATAAGGGGATGGTGCATTATTTTGGTGATGCAGGCATCCCTTCCCACATGGTGCGGGCATTTGTTTGGTGCAAGCATGGGGCAAGCCACTCTGGCGCATGCGGACCTGTTTTTGACGCAAGCACCATTTGAAAATCAGAAATGGTACAAGGTTTGACGCATCCTGCTCCTTGCATCAGTTGTTTTTGACACAATCACCCTGCGTCACTCTCTGGCCTTTGAAAATCTGGCCCCTTGTTTTTTTAGGTCTCATGGTCTGTGTCACCAGGACCCTTTGATACCTTTGTATCCTTTTTTCTGTATGGTTGGGTGTAGTTTATCTGTTATATCATCTTCAATGTTTCTATATAAGCAACTCAACAGAAGGAAAAGTTATGTTGTACAAAAAGTGGGTCAATAATTAGTTTTTTTTTTTGCAACAGCATGTTAAGATCAATGATGAACTATGAAATTCACACAGGATGACTTCATTCTCATAGAGACCTGCAGCTGCTCTCCATCCTTGACAGTATCAAATTAATAACTTCCCTCTATGTATTTGTTTAAACTTTCCTTTACAAGACTGCCTTACTAAGTGAGAATACTTTGTTATCATAGTGGTCCTGTGGTAACATAAGATGGACTCAGGGATAGTTAATAAGGCACAATACACACTACACCTTAATATACAGGCTCAGTAAGTCAATATAATAATAGCACAGGCAGTACAATATATAGTACAGTGACTATAAAAGTGTAATTTCTCATAATGACAATCTGCAGCACAACAGCCTCTGGAATTAAGAGTAGGTTTGAATTCACAGAACCTTCTGCTACTGTACTTTACCTTTAGACAAATTAATGAAAATTGAAAAGGACGCGACCAAATGACTGAAGAGCAACTGACAGGTTCTGGGCAGGCAACCCATACTAAGAAGCCGCCTGCCTGAGGAGCTAATTTCGCCAACATTGTAATGTTTTGGTGCAGTAAGTTAAATGCTACATTTAAGTGCCTGGCTCGTAACTTCTGAGTTCGAGCCAAATGGCTGCAGAGCACTGCAGCCCCACCCCTAAAAATAGCACTTTCATAATGTGAAGCAGGGGAAGGGGCTGCAGGTGCAATATATATATTGCACAGTGAAATCAGGGGAAGGGGCCCTCTAAACAGTCATACAGTTATTTCTTTGCTTCCAATTATACCGCACATGTATGGGTCTGTAATCTATATCACATATTAGTCCCATACATGTATAACTGGAAGCAAAGAAACTGTAGGCATGTTTAGAGGTCCCCTCCCCCAATTTCCCTGTACTATATATAGCATGCCTACAGCCCCGTCCCCTTCTTCACATCATCAAAGTGCTATTTTTAGGGGTGGGTCTGCAGTGCTCTGCAGCCACCGGCTCATACTCAGATATTACATAAATTACATAAATAATACAGAGCATTAAATACACTAGTCCATGAGCTCGCCAATCATAATTTATGTATACCCATTAATATTTTTACTTAAAAAGAAATTTATCTAAATTTGTTTTAAATTCCAACATTGTTTTACTCTCCACAACCTCACAAGGCAGCATATTCCAAATTTCTGTAACCTATTGTTTAACCAATATTTCCTTTATTTGTTCTATATCTATCCTTTATCCATTGGTGACAATGGGCTCTAGTGTTATATAGTGGGTCCCATTTTACTAGGCCTAAGAGATCCCACAAATTGGTATTGGTCAATGCCCTGCAGCTCAAACACATATCTCCTCTCATTCTCGATACTCCAATGAGTACAACTCCAAATACTGCAGTCTCTGCTCCTAGCTTAGTCCCTCTGTCCCTTTAATCCTTTGATGGCTCTCATCTGCACTCTATCATTCCAATGTCACCCTTTTATATGGGGCCCAGAACTGAACACAGTACTCCACATGGGGACGCACTAGTGCACTATACAAGGCATCACAACCTCCTTGTCTCTACATTTGATGTGTCTGTGTATACAGTGTGTTATACTGCAAGCCTTTTTTAGAGCTGTGTTACATTGTAAGCTAAAACTACGATCACCGTTAATAATGATCCCCAGATCTTTTTCTTCACCTCCAGCCTTTAGTACAGAACCACCCAAGGTATACTGGAACTGATTATTTTTCTTTCCTAAGTGCACAACTATGCACTTATCAATATTAAAGATAGATTGCTTCTGGGAGGCCCACATATCCAAATTATTTAAAGCTGTTCGTAAGATGGACTGTTCCTCTACATTGTTTACCTGACACCCAATCCTAGTGTCATCTGCAAATTTAGACAGCCAAACCCCTGAGTCGACCTGCATGGTTAATATATATAAATTAAACAGACATGGTCCCAATACCGAACCCTGGGGGATACCACTAGTCACTCTAGCCTGGCCAGAAAATTCCCCTTTCACAGACCTTCTGCCTCTATTTTAAGCCACACCTTAACCCATTTTGTACCCAAACTGGAGTTTTAACTCAAAAGTGATTTCACAAGCTTCTCATGGGGACTTTGTCAAAGTCTTTGCAAAGTCTAGGAAAATCACATCAACCGGGTTTCCCATATCCATGGATTTACTAACCTTGTTATAAAATTCCAAGAGGTTGGTTTGACACGACCTCCCTCTAGTAAACCCATGCTGAGTCATATATATCCTGCCTGTAGCTACTAGGAATTCAATGGTGTAGTCTTTAATTATACCTTCCAGAATCTTTCCAGGCACTGAGGTCAGACTAATGGGCCTATAATTCGAGACCTCCTGTCATGAACCTTTTTTGTGAATGGGTATAATCACCGCTTGCCTGCAGGCCTCTGGAACCTCACAAGTATCTATACTTTTCTGAAGAAGGTAGGATACTGGACCCACTAGTACTGTTGCCATTTCTTTAATTATCCTGGGATGAATCCTATCTGGCCCCTGTGCTTTATTCTGATTTACCTTTTTCAGTCTGTTCAAGACATCAGCTGGTCTATCCTTAGGCTTTCTCCCTATGTATTATTTTCATCACAGTCCTGGATAACTCGAGGGCTTACATTAAATACTGATGAAAATATGCATTATATTCCTCAGCTAATGCCCTATTCTCTATTATAAGATCCCATTTTGTGTTTTTAGGGTCCAACAGTATTGTTTTCCCTTCTTATTGTTGATATATCGTTAAAAGGCCTTATAATTATCCTGGACTTTAGTGGCCAGTGTGTGCTCATAATTTCTTTTTGGCCTGAACAATACTCCTTTGCAAGTTTAAGGTTTTTTTCTGTACATCTCCCAGCCAGCTTCCATGTTATTATGTCTTGCTTGATGGTATGCTTTATTTTTGGTTTTAATTAATCCCTTAACAGATTGGGTCATCCATGGTGAAGGGAATTTTTGGCAAGCTTATATTTATTTCTACTTGGTACGTTCTCAGAATTGAGCCATTTAGATTTCTGTTAACTTGCCCCACATTTGAGTGACTGTCTGGTTATCAAAATCTGATTTCCCATGCAGCTAATTCGTACCTCATTTGCTCAAAATTTGCTGAGTTATACCTATGGAGCACCGTGATACCTTTTTTTAACTGCAAGAGTACCACAGTACTGAAAACCAACTATAGAGTGGTCACTAGATCCCAAAGGGGGAATAACTTGCAATTAACAATACTGTCCACAAGATTACTTAATAGTAAGTCCAGGATATGATTTCCCCTTGTATTGCATGTAACATACTGGTCCAATCCTGTGAGACTAAATATCTCTAAATATTTAGATTCTATAGATTTACTTGCTTTTAATGTATCCCATCCAATACCATTGAGGTTGAAATCATCAACCAGTATTGCATTCCTGCTAGGGAAAACTGATTGATAAAATCTAAGATAACCTCATCCTCCATTACTCTAGTGGATGGTGGCCTATAAATCACTGCCAATTAATCTTAGCTGCTCAGGGTGGACCAATCTTAACCCATATGGCTTCTAAATCTAACCACCTAGATGTATCTATACTTTCTGTAGCAATACCATCTGCTACATATAAAGCCCATCTGCTACATATAGAGCCCATCTGCTACATATAGAGCCACCCCACCTCTTGAAAGGGACCTGTCCTTATTATATACTGTATACCCTGATTTGCTTATCCCAGGTATCCTCCGTTGCCACCACGCTTCCACACTGTATTAAATACGAATGTTATGAGTGTTTAATATTACTAATAATATTATGAACCAGACATAACAAATTCAAGTTTTACTTTTATTACGGCACCAAAAAATTATAATGTTGGCTAAATTAGACCCTACGGGAGGCAGCTCCTCAGCACAAGTTCCCCCTGGAAAGGATTGTAAGCAAACAAAGTCAGATCCAGTGTTAGCCAACTGTTTACTGTATAACCTGGAGCAAGCTGCTTACCCTTCTCAGTCCTCGCAGCTGTGCAACTAGACATCCTATCACTAGGTAAGGAGTAACGTATGACAGGCTGGGGAGTATTCATTTGTATTTATTTGATTTTGTTGACCAGGAAACAAGGACTAGACAATACTATCTGCAGCCTCACCCCAGGGGCATACAGATTCAAAACAACTGAAACTGAACCAGATTAAGCTGTTGGTAGCATTTTAGTGAATGAGGGAAATTCCCTTACTCTTTCTGAGAAGTGCCATGGAGTCTTTAACATCCACCTGAACAATTACTAGAACAGGCAAATGGGACCTCAGCCCCGGAACTCACGTGAGTCGAAATGTTCTATGCTTAACCTTATTCAAATTGTCTGCCTAGGGCTGAGTGACTTAATGTCTCATCTGAAGGATGGCTAATGCTGTACTGTAGTAATATTCCGACTGGTGTGCTGGCATTCCAAAGTTGTAGGCCAAGAAATTTCAACCACCAAGAAGGATGTTCCTATAAAGCATGACCCCAGGTCTGGAATGTGTTATTCCACTCACACAGTGACTTTTGTTGATAAATTAATCTGTGTTTTAAGGGCAGTTCCAGTAATTGCATAGGCTTTCGCATGGTACTGTAGCTTTGAAATCCTTTGTTCTGTCTATTTTGCAGGTCGGGGGGGAGGGGCTTGTCACATGGGGTTTGTCTTAAGGTTGTGTTACATCTATATAGTTATCATTCTGTCTGGAATGGTTATACCATGACCTTTTCTGACCTGGAATGGTTACACTGTCTCTAGCAGGAGTTGTCCATAGGATAAAGCAGTCCCATGTGACTGACTCTCAACCAGTGAGGAGGCAAAACTGGAAAGACCAAGACCAATTTTACAAAAGTCATTAAAAAAGGATGCTGCATCTCAGGTGGGCATTCTGGAAAAATCAGTTCTAAACAAAACAAAATAAAAGTTACAATTTTTGACAACTACCCTTACAGACTGTGTTTTTTCAAACTGGTGTTATTCCTCTTGACACTCCATTTATTGGAAACCCATTACAGTATTCTTAGAGATGCAACTAGACAGATCACACTTAATGCAAGTGCTCAAGAAAGTGCCAGGTTTAGCTGGTTGCTAAATACAGAAGCTTTGGAGTTCTGAAGAACAGAAAGATGCAATTATTTTGCTTTACAGTTCGCAGCATGAAATCCTTCTCTTCTGCTTTTCAAAAATGCGATCTGCTGCACATGCCTTGACTAGAGAACCAGTTTGCAAGGTAAAAGAAACAGTCAAGCACAGTCCTTGGAAGAGACTCAAATAGCAAATGTTTGGCAGCCCCAGCGTTAAGCCTTACAAATTATCTTTGATGTGCAGCCAGCCTAGGCAAACAGGATATGGAACACAAAGAGCCAGTTCTCCTCACAGATCATTCATTACACAGGTACAGTACACTAGAAATAGAAATCAAATGTTAGAGCAGGCATGTTGAGTCTGACTTGAGGATATTAGTAGCTAGGTATGCATTACTAATTTTCTTTTCCAATCATTCCACAAGAAGGCTTCTTCTGCCCAAACACTGATTTAAACTTAATTTTCCATGTTCAGCGTGCTTTTCATAAACCCTTCTGTTCTATTCACTGACCATCCTATATGTGTATACAACAACCTTTTTGTTAGCAGATTTTAAACACACAGGTGGTTCTGTTTTACCATGAGGCTTAGACCTCAAACCAATGCAGCCTTTTACCTAAAACTGATACTGACACATCAAGGACAACTTTGAAAGTTGAATATTTTGAAACACTTTCTCTTTCTGTATTTCCCTTCCCTCTTTATTTATTTATTTATTGAAATCTATTTAATCTAGGCAAGCAAGCGCAGCTCGAGAGGTTCCCTGGTTGCCACAGAAAGCTCAAGATGAAGGGACAGGCTTGTCAGAGTATGGATACCCATACATTATCTTTTACAGTGCGTAGGCATCCATGCACATTTCAGATACCCCACTTCCTTTCAGTAAACTGGTGGTTTGGGTGGAAGCACTTGAGGGTTGGTGGCAGGCTCAAATTGCTGATTCAATGTGCCGTAGTCACTGCAGCTTCAGCTATTTCTGTAAGTTCAAGTGTTAAAAAAAAAATGCTTCCAGCTGAAATACCTAGAGAAAAGCAGCTGTGTGGCAATATTCTAAGTT
Source organism: Neoceratodus forsteri (assembly GCA_016271365.2). NCBI lineage: Eukaryota > Metazoa > Chordata > Ceratodontiformes > Ceratodontidae > Neoceratodus > Neoceratodus forsteri. The sequence continues at coordinate 964,774,354 of CM028131.1, read as the reverse complement.
GCTGTGTTGCAGTAGTGACATCACTACTGCAGCACAACATGTAGAAAAATAATATGGCTAACCATACACAACAAATCTGTGTTTCCATCGAGGGGTTGAGGTGACATTATAGGGATCTCGAGAGTGAAGCTCACGAGACCCCTGATGTCATCTTAACCCCAAGATACAAACACATGCTGAGTGGTGTTTTAGTTGTCTAAATACTATTTTTTACAATATATGGGTTTTATAGTATATGAGTAATTAAAATGCAGCAGGCTGTAGTTCTTCAGTTCTTAGCAACAACAAGAAAAAAAATGACTCTTAAAATGTAAAACGTAAGGCATATTTGTGTTTTGGGTGAGGGCGGGGGCAGGGGATCATTACAAGTAGTCCATGATTAATGGGACAGACTTCAAAGGAAAGGCTGTAGTATAGCAGTGATGTCACTACTAAACTATAACTTTTTGTAACCTTTAAACTCTAGTACAACAACCCTTGGCGACCTTTGAACTGCCCTACAACAGGAAAACTGTGTGCATAGAAATCCATATACAATAGGGGCTAACCATATACCATTACTCTATTCTAGGCATGTTATTTTCATGCAGAACAACATTCCACCGTAGATTATCATACATATTATAAAATAGGTAACCAAAAACTAGACCTGTAAATGGTCAGATGTGATCACAAGATCCTACGTTATTCCAGCACAACAGCAGTGATCAAAAATACTGACCTTTCTGAACCCGATTACTCAGTTTTTAACATAAAAATCAGAGGAATGATTTTATAATCACAGTAAGGCACTTCAGGGTGTGTGCGATTATGGGATGCATTTCTGAGGTGAGTAAGGAACTCAGTGACATTCTGAAGTAGGCCCTTATCCATTTTATACAACAGGTATCTATTGTAGACCAGACTATAAGAAACCCATCATGGAATACCCCACAAACAAACCACTCCCTTTGCCAATTATCTGCATTTTAGACACTTTCACAGTAGTTCATGTAAGCATTAATCCATGACAGAGGAGGACTCTACTAGGTGATTAATGCCTGATTGGGTGGCCAAGTGCTTCCAACCACCAACCAGGCATTAATCCACTAGTAGAGCCCAACTCTGGGCTGGATCAATGCGCTTGTAACATGGCAAGTGCAAGATAAGTATTGTTGGAATACTGTTTCCTTTACATCGACATTACAATTTGACAGAGCACTATTTCTAACTGATAATCCATGGTGCACTTTCCTCCTTTTGATAGACTGTGAAGCTCCAACAACGTGCGTGTCCACGTTGTACAATTAACATACATTCATGTAGTGTCAGCAAATTCACAACAGACTGCAAGATTACATTGGCCACTAAAACAGATGAAAACGTCAAGATTTTGTTGTTCTTACTGGCAGTTTTCATGTTTTGCCCTTCGTTGTTAGATCACGATCATCCATGACAGTGATGAACTGTGGGGGGAAATGTACATGTATATATGTATGCCCTACCACATGCGGTAACACTGTTCTAATTTTCTGCATTGTAACCGATTTCAGGTGAGAGCTTCATTCCCAGAGCTTTCATTGGGTGGGTCGTAAAACTTGTCTACGGATGTTTCATCACATAAGTGGCAACATGTCATGCTACTCAGGTCAAATTTGAGTACCTCAATCCCGACCCTCACCAGGCTTGGTTACTCCACCGCAGTACATGCGCTACCTGCATGATTTTGCGCGACCCCAACACTGACCGTGCTCTGACTGCTGGTTTGCTGTGGTCCCAACTTCATGAACATGCACTAGTGAGCATTGCTAGGGATTAATACCCGCTAGTTTGTGATCACTTGCTGTGTTTGGACCAATTAGCATGTGTGCATTTTAGAAATATTAATTGCCATGTTACAGCTACATGTAATACACACTCACAATAGTTTATCCATACTTCAGACACAGCCATGATAGTTTATGTACATCTATTCCACAGAAAAAGGAAAAAGAGGCACCTTCCGCTACTATAGTGCAATTCAAATCTTGGTTTCAAAATGTCTAATTGTTTAATAGTAGAAACAGTCAGTTAGCAGAGTATACACGGAATAACCAAATAAAGAGAACCAGAAAACATTGCTTCATTCAGATGGTGATTAATATGTAGAATAGTGTATCTAGTGAGGCTTTGGAAGCTAGAATTGTTCAGGCTTTAAAACAGGACTGCACAGATTTCTTAGGGACAAGGGCATTGAGGATTTTACATCACAAATAGCAGTAACATTCTGACTGATAAATATGGATGCATTTCCACAGTCAAATAGAATATAGTCACTGTCATGCAGGAGATGGGGCGAACAAGAAGGGGCCCAAGGCCTGTCTGTCATTACAATACTGCTACTTCATACAATATGTAGTGTGCTGCCATGAGATAAACATATTTGTTGCCATATATGAAGATAAGACCCATAACTCGCTGATGACAAAATCATGAGAGTGTTATTATGAAGGGTATATATTTATTAGTGAAGATAAATATACTGTAGTTACCTCTCTGCAACCTCATTACATAGGGTCACTAATAACCCCAGTTAATGTTAAAGAGGTAACACCAATTAGCTTATTCTTATCTAGTTTTTTTATGTTTGCTTGCGCATGTGCAAGAAACATAGTGTGATGATCAAAATGCAGTGCTGTGACAGTTGAAGGAGAGCTTCACTTCAGTGAGCAGCGCTCCCCACACCGCATACATGAGCTCACATATTGCATGCTCATGCACTCCTCCCCTCCCCACGCACACACTGTATGGCCGACGGGGTGCCCAATCCCATCAGCTTCACGCCCCAAAAGCTTTGCCGGTGCCACGCTGGGAGCCCACCCCAGCGTGGCAAAATTGTTATGGCCGACAGGTGTCCCAATCCCCAGTCGGCTCCAGGCCCCCCCAAACAGCCTTCTAGATGTCATGCTGGGAGCCCACCCCAGTATGGCAAATGTCCCGTGTCTTCCTAAAATAAAACAAAACCTGTAAACAAAAATGTTCTCTCGGCGGTCTCCCTTCCCACCACACGCCCACCCTCTGTGCACTCTACCTCCTCACACCCCACCTCACCCCATATTTACTTCTGAGCTCAGTGCAACAATCTTTGGTGGACGGGAACAAGTCTGCACTCTTCAAAGCCGACCGCAAACTGAGAAATGCCAGTAAGCTGTATAATGTAATAAAGTTTTTTTTTTCAACTTTGCTGCATCTCTCAGGCATTTTTTTGAATTTTGGCACAAGTTGCAACATGGGGTTTTGGGACCCCTCCTCATGAATTCTGTCACTGTTCTATGGCGTTAATCGGGCCCGAAGGGTGATTTCCGATCACTGCGTGAAATCACCTTTCAGGACTGATTAACAAAGCGACAGTGCCAGTGTTCATAAGGAGGCTCTCAAAAAGCCTATGTTGCAAATTGATGAAAAATTCTAAAAATGACTGTTTTATAAGCGCGGCTAGGCGCAGTTCCACGCACGCGTAAGTTCGGGAATTTTAATATTTGTTATCCGGATTTTACATTGCCATATTTACCACACCTCCTTATGAGCAGTACAGCTGTCATTTTCACATCTCACCCAAAAATGTGTTTCAGCGCGCTGCATGGCGCTGTTAAGCGCCAGTTGATGTCGCGAAATCAATGTAGGGACACAGTAAGAAAATCACAGTGACACTGTTCATGAACAGATTTTGTAAAATGGCTATGTTGAAAATTTAGTGAAAAATTCCTAAAAATGACTGTTTCACAAATGTGTTTACGCTAGTTCCCACGTATGCTCGTAAGTTCGAAATTTTTAATATTTGCACTCCAGATTTTAAGATTGCCATTTTACCACAGCTCCTTATGAGCAGTACAGCTGTCATTTTTCACATCATCAAAAATGTGTTTCCGTGCATGTAGCGCACAATGGCACAGTCAGTGTGTGCAATCAATGTTTGGGACTGATTAAGAAAATCACAGTGATACTGTTCATGAGCAGAGGTCTTAAAATGGCTATGTTGAAAATTTGGTGAATAAATACCCAAAAATGACTGTTTTAGGAGCGCACGTTACGCAGTTCTTAGGCCCACTTGCAAGTTTGTGAATTTGTAATATTTGCACACCAGATTTTCAACATTGCCATTTTACCACACTTCCTTATGAGCAATACAGCTGCCATTTTTCACATCTCACCCAAAATGTGTTTCCGCACATGTAGCGCACAATGGTGCAGTCGGTGTGTGAAAGCAATGTTTGGTACACATTAAGAAAATCACAGGGACACTGGTCATGAGCAGAGGTATTAAAATGGCTATGTTGAAAATTTGGTGACAAAAGTCCATAAAATGACTGTGTAACGAGTGAGCATTGTGCAGTTTCCACGCACCCTCATCAATTCATGAATTTGTAATATTTTCAGTCCAGATTTTCACCAGTGGCATTTTTTCACACTTCCTTGTGAACAGTACAGCTGTCATTTTTCACAACATGGCCGAAATGTGTTTTCACACTTTCAGCACAGAAATGCATGGTTGCTGTGGGAAATCATTGTTTGGGACAGATAAAGAAAATCACAGTGACACTGTTCATGATCGGAGGTTCCAAAATGCCTGTGTTGACAATCTGCTGTAAAAAATCCCCAAACTAATTACATTATGGGTGTGCGTTGCACAGTTTCTATGCACGCTCGTGACTTCACCAGTTTTTTTTTATATTTTCACTGCAGATTTTCAACATTGCCATTTTTTACACCTCCCCACGAACAGTACAGCTGTCATTTTTTACATCCTGCTCGGAATGTGTTTTTGCACCTGTGGTGACAAATGCCATAGACGCTGTGCAAAAGCAGCTTTCGGCTAACAAACTGATATTGCCACTGTTCATGAGGTGGGGGGTCACAAAAAAACCACGTTGAAAATTTGGAGTGAAAATACCAACGAATGCCTGAGGCATTAGGGTTTCCGACCATACCACCCCACCCTGTAGAGAATGACAGGCATCAAGGCTGTGACTTGGGATTGTCGCCTGCAATGCTCATACCATTCCACCCCCACCCACACCCTGCAGCCACTGAAAGGCATCAAGGTGTGCCCTGGACTCTTGACTTAAAGTTCACCCCATGTTCCTATACCCCACCCATCTCACCCTATTTCCTGATGGAATGGGGTGTGCATAAACCAAGTCCCTAAGGCACACCATGACACTTGTCGGTGTCTGCAGGGTAGGGTGTGAGTAATCAGCGTGGCCGTTATGCCTGATGACCCAAAGGCACACCCAATGCCTGTCAGTCTCTGCAGGTGCTGCTGGGTTGACTTCAGTTCAATATTTCACTGCCATTCTATTATGCAGCTCTGTAACTCCTACACTACCAATGCCAATGCCAATGCCAGCAAGCAAACATTTGGCATTGACAAATGCTTGTTTTAAATCCTATCATGATACTATCCCTCATCAGGCTGGGCCTGGCAACCTGTTAGCTCACACACTGCTTACCTTCCAGAGTCCCCATGATATGCCCTGCCCCCACCCTAACAATGTGAGATTCAGGTGTGTCCTCCTCCTCCAGTGATGCAATCCAGTGTGTGGTGTGTTTGCAGCATCAAACTCAATAATACCAGAGCCATCACCTGCATGCATTTTTCCCCAGTGTTGTTCTTATCAGACAGATGAATTTATTGCTCTTTTTTTGTGGTCTCCTCTCTTTTTTGGTCACTGACAGCAGGGCCTCCAGTAGTGTGCATAAACTTGCGCACCAACATAAGCCAGAATTCTACCCTCCTGTCCTTAGGTGCCCCACTGTGCCCTTCTCCTGGCAACACCAAGTGACAGCCATGAAGCAGGTTAACCTGCCCACACTCCCTGGAGGTTGTGCACATTGGCTCAGGTATCCTCATGCCAGCCCATAATAGGGACCCGGGTTTGGAATACAAACCCCAAGCACTGCACTATTACCTTGGCCTTTACATATCAACTGATGCCTCCAGAAGAACTTTGGAAAACATAACATTTAGAATTAGTTCAGCCTACATTTCACATTAGTTCTGTATGTCTCCTCATTATTTATTACTGAGGTTATCTGCAGGAGAGAAAGTGTAAACACTTAGCTTTACCTAAACAGTACATTACTATTTATTTATATTTCTTTTCACACTGAAGGTAGCAGAGTAAGTGGGGGGAGAAAAAAAAAGATTTGTAGTCAGTGTCTGGGGCACTTGAAGTTTGTCTTTAAAATTGTTAACAGGTACTGTGGGGGAAACTAGCCCACCAAATGGAGGTACTAGCTGACTCAGTAATTCCCACCTGGGGGGAAGTTATATCTGGTATATAAAAGCAGACACTCCTAACAAGTCCCCACATGTTCATGTCCCAGCACGTGAGTGGAACAGCACAGAAGGGAACAGGTGTAAGATTAGTATCTTAGGTATTGGCAGGAGGAAGCAAGGGAACTGTGCCTGTCAACTGAGGTAAGGTACCTGTTCACTCCGTTCTTGCATTCACTGACGGGACAGGGGAAGGTAAAGGTATGCCAAAGTAGGAATAGGAGCAACAACCCATCTAGGGTAGGTGCACAAAGGCATAACAAACAACAAAGGGAAAAACTAGAAACACTATCAGGGGCAAGGTATATCGGGGACTGGAAAAGGCAAAGGGTAGACCAACAGTGGGAATGGGAGCAACACCCTACCTAGGGAAGGTGTACAAAGGGGCATTAAAAAACAACAAAAGGGGAAAAAAATAGAAACACCCTATCAAAGGAAAGGGTACATAAGTATTTTCAAGTAACACAGGGATAGTAGAGATTGTGAATGCTGGGAGTGGTGCAGTGGCTGTGGGGCAGCAGCATTCAGAAAGACCTTCTGGAGACTGCAGTGCTGCTCCATCTGCATGCACCTCTCTTGGTTGAAGGAGGAAGTCGCTAGACTCTAGACTAAGTTGGTTAGGAGTTGGAGGACCTTCTCCCCACCCAGGGGCCACCAACTGAGTCAACAGCAAATGGTGTTAAGGTATAATGAGTTGCAAAAAAACAAGTCTAATGAAATGGATAAAGTTTCTGAGGTTCCCGAAAATCAATCACTAAACCCTTCCCCCCAAACTAAAAAAGTCAGTAAAGACATGACCAGTAACCAAGTAACTACTAAAAAAGCGGGTAAAAAAAGAAACAAAAAAAGAAGTAGAGAACTGGATAATAATGAAAACACCAAGGATGATGATATCTAGTCCAGGCTGCTAAAATGGCCAAAAAGAGAAGAAAGGCAACGCAATACCAAACCCCTCTTTTTAACCACTTTGACCCCCTTACCCGTTTAAATGAAGAACCTTCTGTTCCTAATGCGAACTCAGCTCAAGATATTACCCAGGATAGTATAAAAGCTATTGTAAAAACCATCACAATGGATGAATATATAACTAATGAAGTACGGCCAAATATTGGCGATGGCCAACCCCTAATACAGTTTGGGGTTGAAACAACAAACAACGCCATGATAACTGATCAAGAAAGCAGTAAAGAAATCTTCGTCCTTGAAGACTCAATAATAAAACATCTGGATCGTGCTATATGTAAACCCAACAAAGCCACTAGAACCTTATCCAGTTTTTTGAGAGCTAGGATACAAGACTTTACCTATATGCTGGATAAAATATTAAAGAATGCACCACCAAATACCCTGGTGATAGCACATGGGCGTAATAATATATTTCAGGAACCTATGCAAAAATAAAGCAAGAATATGTAAATCTAACTAACAAAAGTATTCATCGAGATGTATTCTAGTAATATTGAGATTCTCCCATTCCTAGAGCCATACATAAACAATACAAAAACTGAAAGAAATTAATAACTGGATCAGGGAATGGTGCCTGAAACAAAATATTTTTGTTTAACACACTGGGAATCATTTGCTGACAATGACAGGCTTTACTGTTGGGATGGGCTGCATTTAAGCAAAATGGAAATAAACTTTAGCAGAACATATTACATAATGCATAAACAAAATGTAAACTGCCAAAAGCCGGGGGTAGAGTCATCAGACTACAAAAACATATCCGAACATCATATATCTACTGTAAACCCCAACTGCATAGCAGATATTTAATCTAATAACAATATAAGGCAGTTATCAAGGAAAAATGGAATATCCTCAAAAAAGGAACTGAAGATACTGTTTATTAATGCCAGAAGTCTGAGAAATAAAGTAAAGGAATTGGGATATACATTAATTCAATATGACATTGATGTATGTGCAGTAACTGAAACCTGGTTTAGTAATGGTGACTGTAACATCAACATCCCAGGTTATAATATAATAAACAAAAATAGAAAGACAACCGTGGGTGGGATAGCCCTTATATAAAAAACATCATCAAAGTGTTAGAAATAGACAATACAGACACCAATCTTGAATTGAGTTGGTATCAACTAAAAACAACTAATAAGTAAATTAAAATAGGACTGGTTTACAGCCCTCCAAATTACACTTAACTGAAAACAACATACTATTGTCTACATTAGAATACAGACACTACCGTGAGAGTAACTTGATGGGTGATTTTATTTTACTGGAATCTGCTGGAAATCATTGCTAGGACAAAGTTCAGTTGAAAAAAATTCTTGAAATCCTAGCACTGTTGAATTTAGATCAGCTAATCACCATACCATCTAGAGGTAATAATATATTAGACTTGGCACTTACAAATATGCCGAAAATATTAATAATATAAAAGTATTTCCACCACTGGCTGACAGTGATCATAATATGATTTACTATGAGTATACTATCAAACAACAAATAACAAAAGGCAAAACCCTGTTTAAGGATTTTAAAAATGTAGACTGTGATAATATAAAGCCGAATTTAAATAACTGGAATTGGAAAAAGAAACTAAATGGGAGAGAGTTAATCTCAGCATGGGATATATGTCAAACACATATCAATTATTGCATTAAAAGCTGGGTACCTACAAGATGCAAATGTCATAAATCTAAAAGAACCCCTCTATGGTGGACTACTACAATTAGAAAACTAATAAGAAAGAAACAAAAATATTATAATATAAAAAAGTACCAACTAACACAAATTGGAAGAAATTTAAGTTATTGGCTAAAGAAACTAAAAACAGTATTAAAAAATCTAACTCCAGTCTTGAACAGAACTTGGTTAAACGAGTCAAAGATGTAGGATCTCTGAAGGGTAAACAACCATCAGTAGGCCCAATGCAAACACCAGCTGGAGTGATTACTGATGAAACGGACATGGCAAATGCATTCAACGATTATTTTGTGAGTGTCTATAATAAAAAAGATAGTGCTACAGGGCAGATCCCTGAATTAAATACGTCCTGTACACTATTTACACAAAAAGAAATCATCGACTGCATCCATGAAATAAAACCATCAAGTCCCACAGGTCCCGATGGCATAACAAATGTATTTATTAAAGAGCTGGTTGCTGAACTAGCTGGGCCATTAACCTATCTTTTTAACACCTCTTTACAAGAAGGTAAAACATTAGAGGATTGGAGGACAGCTACCGTAACTCCTATATTTAAAAAAGGGAATAGAGCACATGTTGCTAATATAGACCAATTAGCCTCACATGAGCACTAGGCAAACTTATGGAAAGGTTACTTGTTTGACCAATTTACTCCATTTCTTTGAACCTGTGAGCACAGCATTGGACAGTGGAATACCAGATGATGTGGAGTTCCTTGATTACGCCTAAAGCTTTTGATAAAGTGTCCCATTCGATATTACCAGAACAACTTTGCAAATTAAATATACATGCTAATATAATCAAATGGGTTGAGTCCTGGTTAACAAACAGAACCCAGAGAGTGTCCATCAAAGGTCCTCCTCTGGACCTGGCTGGGTAACTAATGGAGTCCCACAGGCTCAGTCTTGGGCCCCATTCTTTTAACATTATGATATCTTCCCTTCAGCCAACAGATAATTCTGGATCTGCAAATATGCAGATGACTGTAAGGTAGGGGTTATGTACCGACTATTAATGATGCTAGGTTGTTTCAAACAAAGATTGACAAATTAGTCTTATTAGTCAAATTAGTCTTATGGACCAAGGAAAATAAATGGAATTTAATATAACAAAATGCAAAGTAATGCATTTGGAGAAAAAACATGTACAAATACTATCTTGATAATAACCCATTAACAGAGGTAAAGAGAAAACGATCTGGGATTTTAATCACAAATGACTTATCCTTTATCAGACATAATCAAGAAACTGTAAAGAAATGCCAAAACTAACTGGGTGTTTACTCAGAAACATTATGATGTTATTTATTTATTTAGCTTTTGTTGACCGCATAGGTACACTACACAAGTTATATGCCTATTTTCAGGAACGACCCGGGAGAGTACAACAAAGGATACAGATACAGAGTACATAACAGTGAGTAGAGCCGAGTACATTGAGTCACGAGAAACAGTCTAACATAGAATAGTCTACTGTATGCAGTATTAGTTAATATACATATGTACAACAATAAATAGTCTAGATCATTCAGTGGCACAGACGTTTGCCATAGCGTGCATAAGAACATTAGGAATGAACGTGAGAACATTAGCAGATCCTCAGAAACAGATAAGTTCCAAAGTATGCAGTCAAGTAAATCTCATGTAACCAAGTGTGAGTCCAACACAGAGACCACTGGGTTAAGGAGGCTTGGGACACTCATACACAGAGGTCAACTTCAGATGCTCCCACAGGGACTTCCAGAGGCACTGGTGGGAGGGGGTGGAGCGAACATGGTCAGGAAGGGAGTTCCAGAGCCTGGGAGCACATGCAGCGAAGTCCCTATCCCCCATGAGGGTTCGGGTAAAGGGGACTTTTAGCACCCCAGGACCCTGAGACCTGAGGGAGTAGGAGGAGGGGTCAGGAGGTGAGAGAAGCTGTGCCATCCCGGGGAGGTGCCAGTTCTGATCACTTTACCCACGAAGCAGCCCAGCCCAAAGTTCAAGTGATTTGCCGGGGAAAGCCAGCCTAGTTTTTTGTGTAGCTCGCAGTGATGGGTGAGGTGAGGGGCTGCCAGGGCAAAGCGACAAATATTATTGTAGGTTGTGTGCCACGGTAAGGAGAGCTTTGGAGGTGCAGGCAAACTGGTGAAGGCCATAACTGAGCGAGGGAAGCAGCACACCTCTGGCAAGTGTCAGACGAGCAGCAGATGTCAGATTTTTCTTTGCCCTGTAGGCCAGACCCAATTTACAGTTTACAGTTCTGCAGACATTTAGGATGCGACTCCCTAGGTCCAGTTGGGGGTCAAGTGTCGCCCCAAGGTATCTGATGGAAGCTGCAGTTAGGAGGGGAACACCATCCACACCATTGATGCGCAGAGGGGCAGGAGAGGCTTTTATCTTGGCTGATGACCCAAACAGCATGGCCTGAGTTTTCAGGTTGAGGACCAGCTTGTGTTTGGTTACCCAGGACTGAATATTCTTAAAGTCCTCAGTCAACTGATGGTTGAGAGTCGCAATGTCCCAGGAGTGTGCCAGGGTAACCAGATCATGGGCATAAAGGGTGGCACTACAGGTTGTTACTGTGGCTGGGAGATGGTTAACAAATAGAGAGAAGAGAAGGGGCCCCAAGACCGAGCTCTGAGGGACACCTGAGAACACCGGAGTAGGATCGGAGAGGACCTTGTTGAATTTGGTCAGCTGTACTCTGCCCTGAAGGTAGTTTGTTAGCCATTTCAGGGCAGGAGGGGACAGGCCAAGGGACCGCATCTAAGTGCAGAGCAATGCATGGTCTACAAGGTCAAAGGCCTTAGACAGGCCAATGAATATAGCTCCAGAGAGTTTACCCTGGTCCATGGCAGCCCTGATGCTAGATGAGACAGAGACCAGGGCCGTGGACGTGCTATACCCTTTTCGAAAACCATGCTGTGCTGGGGACAACAACTCATAGGCCTGAATGTACTCTGTGAGCTGTTCAGCCACAGCCTTCTCAAGGAGCTTACTAATAGCAGACAGGATGGCAATCAGCTGATAGTTATCCAGGACTTTTATACTGCCACTTTATTTACTTACTGGAAAATCGAATTACACCCTTTGAGTCAATAGACTCTTTGCAAAGCTCCTCATCAGTAAACATAATAAAACAACACAAGTACAGGGCCCCCTCCCCTCCTGGTTGATTCCTTTATACACTTTCTCCCGCCATTTCTTAATCCACGCCACATCCCTTTCCTCCCTCCCTTAACCCATACCTAACCTCCACAATGCTACTTTGCTTCCTTTGCTCCTGAGCCTCGCATCTCACCCAATCCCTTATGATATTGTTATGCCCAGTGTCAAGATAAATAACTCAGTTAATACGACCTGCCCACTTCTGCCATCCACAATGGCCAACCACGGATTCCTTATTCACCCCGAACCATGTTTACAATGCAACCTCTGGGATATCCCATAAAGGCCACCAACAATTCAGCACAGCCCTGGCACCTTACTTGTATCATGGCTTTTATTAACCCACTATGCCTGTCCATTAAATTATTATGCTATGATAAAATTCGCACCTATATACCAGGACCATCACTCATCTCACAGCAGGCACCCAGGATTAGGAGGAAACGCTCTGACCACTCACTATCCCTGTCCCTTGGTGCCCTCCTCAAATTAATCTTCTATCTTCTGATCTGTTTTGGTACCATTGAAATAAATCCTGGCCCCATTGAAAGTTTATTTTCCCCTGCTGATCTATCCTCTATAAATGGCCTAAGCTTCCTACACTTCAATGCCTGCAGCCTCTTAAAAATTCTCCATAATACAGGCCTGGTGGCACATACCCTGCCTGACTTTCTGGTCATCTCTGAATCTTGGCTCAGACCTTCACCAAAGACAGTGTTGTAAACCTTACCAACTATCAGCTCTTCAGAGCAGATCGCCTTCCAGGGGTGGTGGGTGGCCATATACATTAAGTACACATCTCTGCTACCTGCCTCATCAACACATCCGAACCAAAGGAATTTGAATGTTTGTCAATCAAATATCCCTTCCTAACTTGTCTTCATTTAAATTGATTGGCTGCTATAGCCCCCTCAGCAGGCCTCAAATTACTATCTCACCTGGGGTCAATAACCAATCTAGGCCCTGAAGATACCATCATCTTTGGTGATTTGAATTTAAACTGGCTATCTAATGCATCTACACCATTGGTAACCTTTTGTGACACCTATGGCTTTACACAGCTAATTAAAGACCCAACCAGGGTTAACCTAAAAAATTCTAGCAACAGCTCACTCCTGGATATTATGTTGGTAAACAAGCCTCACTTATATATGCATGCAGGAGTACTACCGAATGATGTAAGTGACCATTGTCCCATAGCTGGCATAAGATCTTCATTCAAACCACCCAACCCTGCTGAATTTGTCCTCAAACGGTCAAAAAAGAAGTTCAACATACCAGGATACCTCCATGACCTGAGTAACACAATATATTGGCAAGATTTCTACCTTACAACCTCAGTGGAAACAGCTCTCCAGATCTTAAAAGACATTATCACTAATGCTCTCAATATTCATGCACCATTCACCAATATCAGAACTAAAGCAAGGTCCTGCCCCTGGTTCACCACTGATCTTAAAACAGCCTTGCTAGCCAGAGACAAACTGTGGAAAAGGCAAGAAAACTAAGGATTCCAGAGACTGGCTGAATTTCAGAAAAGCAAGAAATTCATGTACAACACAAATAAGATCTGCCAAAGCTGCCTATTATAGAGCTGAATTGGATGCCTCCTATAATAACCAACCAGGCTCTGGGGAACTATAAAGGTATCTTGGGCCAAAACTCTACTCCTGCCTTAACCTGCAAACTGCTACTAAATAACACAGAAATTACAGACAAACAAGAAATCCTAAATACCTTCAATGACCACTTCACCACAGCTGGACTAGCATTTGACTCTTCACCTGCAAATCTCCTGAGATTTTCCTTGAACCTTCAATCCACCGTGGGTCAAAAGGCTACATCAACCTTCTCCTTCAACCCAATATCCTTGAAAGAAGTGGAAGATCTCCCTCCAATTTAGATACTTCAAAAGTGCAGGTACAGACTCCTGGACCCTACTTCCTCAAGATTGCATCTCAAGTCTTATCTGCCCCTCACTCATCTCTTCAATCTTTCCTCACCACTGGATCCATTCCTCCACTTGGAAAACAGCTCAAGTAGTTCCTTTACTCAAATCTGGTGATCCCATGGACCTCAATAATTACAGGCCCATTTCCATCCTATCAGTTCTATCCAAGATGCTCAAAAGTTAGTAAACTCACAATTAAGGGACTACCTGGATAACAATAACCTCCTAAATACAGCACAATCAGGATTTAGATCAAGGCATAGCACCATTTCGCCCCAGCCAAAGTAACCAACGACTGGCAGATTGCTATGGATAAGAAGAACAGTACCTGTGCTGTGTTCCTGGATTTGAGCAAAGCATTTGACACAGTGGACCATGAATCATTAATCACCTCCTTGGCTCACTAGGGTTGGATTCCTTCACCAATTGGTTCAAGTGCTATCTATCAGATAGGTCACAACTGGTAAAAAATGGAAACTACCTATCCACCTTAAAACCACTGTTAAGGGTGTACGCAAGGCTCTATTCTTGGCCCCATCCTCTTTGCCATCTATATTAATAATATTGATGCCAACCTCACTCAATCCAACATCCATCTGTTTGCTGATGATACTGTATTATATGTTAGCAATCCTTCATTATCTAAAGCCTGTGAACTGCTACAATCTGAATTTTCCATCCTAAAACACAACCTACTAGATAAAAACTACTTCTAAATGCCAAAAAAAAAAGCTATGTTCTTTACCTCAAAGAGTTGCTCTGCCACTACCCCACCATCCACCACCCTACAACTAACCACCTTACTTGGAGAAGCTGGAATTGATGATAACTTCAAATACCTTGGGATCTGGATTGATAACAAGCTTGACTATTCTGTCCATATTGAGGAGCTACTAAAGAAACTGAGACAAAGGCTTGGTTTATTTTTAGAATAAAGCACTACCTCAACAGAGACTCCAAAAAGATTAATCCAGGCTTCATTCCTACCCTCATTGACTATGCTGACTTTCTGTACGGACATTGTTCACTCCCTTTAAATAAACTGACACCCTATACCACAGGTCCATCAGATTCATTACTGACCTTCCTTCAGCACCCATCATTGCTCCCTTTATAAGGCAGTTAACTGGACATCATTACAACACAGAAGAAATAGGAATGCTGCAATTTGATATTCAAAGCCTTATCAGGCAAGCTACCTACCTATATCTCAGACTGTTTTACTCAAATTACTTCTAGGCCATACAACCTAAGGATCAGCAAAATTATCATTCTTAAGGTCCCCAATGTCTGCACCCAGTTTGGGAGGGCTGCTATCAGCTACTCACTAGCAATTGTTTGAAATTCACTCCAAAAAACCATGAAGCTAAATAATCTCCTACCTTTAATATCCTTCAAAAGATTATTCACCACCCTATTCCCAGAACTCTGCAACTGCTTCCACAAGGCCTAAACCCCGGCCCTACCTATCCCCCCCTTTCTTTTTTCGTGTTCCTATATGCTGATAAAACTCCCGTTTCCAGTCCCAAGATTCACCCTCAAAATGCCTGCTAGGTCCTATAATCTACATATTACTCCTGATGTGTCCATTGCCTTCTGTCTCACAGATTAATAGTTTTAATGTGCCGTGTACATATGTATATTGTTATATATTAGCACTTATGTCATTGTATTACTGTTTATGTTACCACTGTCATTGTATTACTGTTTATGCTACCCTTGTCAATGTATTAACACTTGCACTTCTTGACCACTCAGGTCCATCTTGTAAATGAGCTATGCTCAATGATGTTCGCCTGATTAAATAAAGATTTTGATTGATTGATTGATTGATTGAGGAGAGTAAAAAAGAAATGGTGCATGACATCAATCAGTCCATATATTACATTAGGAGGAAAGGTACAGAACTGAGCAACATTCCATAACAGAGGGCAGAGACAGCCTAGAGTCGTGTGCAAAACAGAAAACAAAATACAGATTGTAAGGCAGGAGGTTCGTCATAATAACTGATTACAATGCAAGGAGATAATACAGTTGAGAGATAAGCTGAGGAAATGCGCTAAATTACATAATGCAAATAATATGGCATAAATACTCTAAGAAAAATGTGTCAGTGTGAAGGAGGTGGCAGGGGCTGAGGTAGTATAGTGCTATTAGGGGCAGTCACAAGTTGAGTTGCTAGTGAGAAATTCCTTGAGTGAGGTTTTAAAAGGGCCTATTTTTGTGCCAGCAGTCAGAGCAGCAGGTAGGCCATTTGGTCAGCTAGGAGCCCTGTGATAAAAGGCTCTTTTGACCCATGGATGTCCTGCAGTGGGGGACCAGAAGAGGGACCTTGGAAGTACTTCTGGTGACTCTTTTGGGGGGGGGGAGGTTGGATGAGGCCATGTAGGCTAGGTGGGGGGGTGAGTTTCACGGATTTTCTTGGCCAGGAGGCATGTTGATACTTGCGACATTCAAGTTTAACTAGTTTGAGCGACTGTAGAGGTCACACGTGGGTAGTTCTATCGCAGCCTGCCACCAGGCAACAGGCCTTGTTTAGCATTGTCTTAATGTGACAGACAACAGTGTTATCAGCTGAGCCATAAAACACAATTGCACAGTCCAGCACAGAGAGAACAGAGGACGACACAGCAAGGCATAACACATCATTAGGCAGACAGTGTTTGATCCAATAAAGGAAGCCAATTCTGGAGTTGATGGTGTTACAGAGGATATGTGCATGATAGGTATGGTAGGAG
Source organism: Neoceratodus forsteri (assembly GCA_016271365.2). NCBI lineage: Eukaryota > Metazoa > Chordata > Ceratodontiformes > Ceratodontidae > Neoceratodus > Neoceratodus forsteri. Next base: position 964,757,548 of record CM028131.1, on the reverse strand, counting down.
TCAAGGTTGATGCCCAGGTATTTGAATGTGTTTACCTGCTCAAGCTGGGAGCCTTGGGAGGTGTGGACAAGTAGTGTGGAGTCACTGTAGGGGTTCTGACGGTGTGCGAAAATCATGGTCTTTGTTTTTTTATAGCTTATTGCTAGCCTGTGCTCTGTGAACCAGGTCTCGGCTTCAGCGAAAGACTTCTGTAGGGCATCCTGCAATGGTAGAGGCTGAGGGTTGCTCCAGAAAATGACTGCGTCATCGGCATAAAGAAATAATTGACCGGAACAGGCTCTGGGTAGAGAGTTTAAGAAAAGGCTAAATAGAAGGGGGCCTAGAATAGAGCCTTGAGGGACCCCAGAGCGAACTGGAAGGCAGGAGGAGAGCGTAGTGCCATGCTTGACCTGCTGTGACCTGTTGGATAGATAGTTTTCAAACCAGACCATAGTATCAGGGGTCAGTCCCACGTCGGTCAGGGATCTAAGGAGCAGGGCATGATGGACAGTATCAAATGCCTTAGTTAGGTCGATATAAACTGACCCAACTAAGTGCCCCAGATCCTTGGCCTTGTGGATGTAGGAGGTATATTCAAGGAGAGCTGTGGTGGTGCTGTGGCCCCTGTGGAACCCATGCTGCCCAGGGCACAAGAGGTTATATTTTGATAGGTGTTCAGTGAGCTAGTCGGCTACTATTTTTTCAAGGGCCTTAGAGAGAGGGGGCAGAATAGAGATCGACTGGTAGTTAGTAGGGTGTGTTCACCACCTTCAGAAGCGGGTGATGACAGCCCTTTTTCCAGAAGTGGGTGGAACTCCCCCAAACAGACAGAGAGCGGTTAAGGATTTTAGTGAGGCGACTAGGACAGCTTTGAGAGAAAGGTGGAGGAGTTTTAAATCCAGGGAGTCTCTGCTGTGGCAGCTCTTACCCAAGACATTAGAGATGTATGACAGCCTCTTTTAGTGTAATTACTCGAAACCTGAAAGGTGGGGAGGATGTTGGGGGGGGGGGAGAACATATGAAGATGAAGGAGCTGTAGGGTGTGGAGGGGGCAAAAAGTTAGGGGAAGCACACTGCTAAAGTCAGAGAAAGAAGAGCTTAAGGCACTGGCAATTTGTAGTGGGTCCTGGGATATGGTCCGATTAACTAAGAGTTGGGAGGGTGGGGGAGATAAGGTTTTACCATATAGTTCTTTGATAGCATCCCAGAATTTATGACCTGAGCCCTAGAAGAGGCGAGGACATTTTGATAATAAATGGCCTTGGCCTGATGCAGAGACACATGTACATTTGTTCCTTGCTTCCCTGGACCATTGTTTGTCTTGAGGCAGTCTTGAAGCAAGGATTGTATGCCAGAGATTATCCCGATGGTGCACGAGGTCGAGTAGTGTTTGAGATAGCCAGGGGGTATCACGGTTTATTACCTGCTTTGTAACTGGGGCAAAAAGGTCACATGCAGAACTGAAGGAGGCTATGAAATAGGTAAGTGCATTATCTATGCTACCTGCTACATCTACTTGTGACCAGTCACAGTTTGAGAGGTGTTTTTTTAACCGAGCTAGTGAACCTCGCTTTAAACGTCTACAGAATACAGTTTTGGGGGGAGGGTTGGGGCCTTACAGAACCACCACCACAGTACAGGTGAGTGATCGCTGATGGCATCAGGGAGCACTAAGACATTTGAGATTCTGTTAGGGCGGTTTGTGAAAATTAGGTCCAGCAAAGTAGTGGTCCCTGTCCTGTGGTTATGTCTTGTGGGGGATTGGACAACTTGAGTCAGGCCTATGGCCAATGAGGCATCTTTATAGTGGGCAGCTGATGGCGCTAGCCAATCTGTATTAAAGTCACCTGAAACTATAATCCCACTGGAATAAGGGAGAGATGAGAAGCAGTTAGCAACTGCAGTGAAAGCTGCTTTCTGGTTACGCGGTGTAATATAAACCACCAAGGCATGGAGGGTTTTACCTGCGTTGCCCAGAGTAAGCTTTACAGTGAGTACTTGGGCCCCATATACCTCCCTGGTGCGCCCACACTTGGAATACTGTGCCCAGTTCTGTGCCTCACAAGATATTAAATCCAAGAAAAAGAGGCTGAATATTTATTTATTTATTTACTTTTTGTTTACCGGGTAGGTGCACTAGCCATAAAATGACTATTTTCAGGCACAACCCGGGACAGTACAACAAAAGGAAAACAGTTGAACAACAGCAACATGGGTACAATAATACAAATAGAGGAACAGTATAGCAGTGCTACAAAAATACAGTGGGTAGAAACAACAAAAAATAATGGCAAGCATTATACAGATAATGGCAGTAAGATATATAATAAGTGCAGAAACCACAGACCCGATCTGTGGAGTGAAAGGGTTAATAAGATAGTAAGGTTATATACAGAGAAATGTGAGGAATGTTCAAACATAACAAGAAAGACTGACAGAAGGAAGGTCAGGGGTGGTAATTGGCAAAACAGTAGTGGATGGTCAGCAACAAGGTTCGAGAAGGAAGAGAGCTAGTAGTCAAAAAGTTATTTACAAAGAGAAGGAAAAATATGAGGATGGGAAGAAGAGACAATCTTGGAGCTGGATTAGAGCAGGGGTGACATTACTGGTAAGTCTCAGGAGCTTCAGGTTGGGTCAAAGCATGTACAAGCATCAGCTAAGGATAGATAACGACGATATTCACTTTTAAATCCAAAGTGAGACTGAGACAGCCGGAGGTTGAATGGAAGAGCATTCCATAGCCTGGAAGCAGAGAATTGGAAGGCCCCTGTGCCTTTAGTCATCCAACATCTCAGAACATAGAGCAAGGATTTGTCAGCTGATCGCAGGCCATGGGAGGATGGTTGAGGGACCAGCAACGCCGCCAGCTGGGATGTTTTTTTTTTCCCCGGATGATCGAGTCCATTAGTGATCCAAGGTAGTACTGTCTACTGAATAAAGAGGAAGGTCGTTGGGCAGAGAGAGAGGACAGGAAAAGCAGGGATGATTGAACGAATATTTCTGCTCAGTATTCACAATGGGAAAGCAGGGGAAGATACCTAATCCAGTCCACAGAAGCACTCTGGATAAGGGGTCCTTTCACAGAAGAAAGGGTTCTGAAAGAACTCTTAAAACTGAAGGTGGATAAGGCAATGAGGCCTAATGGAATTCACTCCAGAATTCAAAAAGAACTAAGGGAAGAACTAGTAACACCACTGACTAACCTTTTTAATAAATCATGGGAGGATGGTGTGGTACCTGAGGACTGGAGAAGGGTGGATGTGAATCCCCTTCACAAAAGTGGGAGTAAGACAGAGGCAGGAAACTACAGACCTGTCAGTTTGACCTCAGTGGTAGGGAAAATGATGGCATCACTTCTGAAGGAAAGAAAGAATTGTTGAGTACCTAGAGGCCAGTGGGGCACAGGACCCAAGGCAGCATGGATTCACAGCAGGAAGGTCATGTCAAACAAATCTAATTGATTTTTTTGACTGGGTGACCGAAGTAGAAGACCAGGGAGTGGCTGTGGACATGGCCTACCTAGACTTTAGCAAGGCATTTGACACAGTCCCACACAAAAGATTAATAAACAATTAGCCAGCCTGGAGTGGGTCCCAGGGTGGTAGTCTGGATAAAACATTGGCTGGACAACAGGACACAGAAGGTAACTGTAAATGGAGTCCACTCTGAAGAAAGAGGGGTTACTAGTGGGGTACCTGAGGTTCAGTACTGGGTCCAGTCCTTTTAATGTCTTATAAGTGACATTGCAGAGGACTGAAGGAAAAGTATGCCTCTTTGCAGATGACACAAAGATCTGCAACAGGGTTGATACACAAGGAGGCTTGGAAAGGATGAAAAGGGACTTGGCAAGGTTAGAGGAATGGTCAAATGTATGGCAGCTTAGATTCAACGCAAAGAAGTGCAAAGTAATGCACTTGGGAAACAAAAACCCAAGGCAAGAGTACACAATGGAGGGTAAGATACTGACAACAACAAAAATGGAAAGGAACCTGGGGTAGTCATATCAGATGACCTAAAGGTGGGCCAGCAATGTGAGAAGGCAGTAAGGAGGGCTGGGGGGATACTGGGATGCAGAGGGAGAGGTAGCACCAGTAGAAAACAGGAAGTTGTTGGCCCTCTATACAGACAGTTAGAAAGACCACATCTGGAATACTGTGTACAGTTCTGGAGACCCCATCTTCGCAAGAGACATAGACAGGGTGGAGGATGTTCAAGGAGGGCAACCAAAATGTTGCACCAGAAGATATATGAAGAAAGACTAAAGGAGCTTAAGATGTGTAGCCTTGAGGAAATGGGGGACATGATAGAAACTTTCAAATACCTCAAGGGAATCAACAAAGTCCAAGAGGGTAGCATCTTTCAGAAAAAGAGATCTGCAAGAACAAGGGTGCACAATTTGAAAATAGAGGGGGGACGGCTCAGAGGTAATGTGAGGAAGTATTTCTTCACAGAAAGGGTTGTAGATGCATGGAACAACCTTTCTGAGGAGGTCAAAGAGTCAAAAACAGTAGGGGAATTCAAGAATGCTTGGGACAGGCATAAGGCAATTCTTGTGGGGGTAGGTAAAGTAGGCTGTTGGTTAACTAGGATCTGCAGCTTATCCGTTAGGTAGGGAAATGGGCAGACTAAGTTGGACTAGCGGCCCTTATCTGCTGTCAAATTCTATGTTTCTATGTTTCTAAAATGGTAGAAAAGGTGCAGAGAAGCTTAAAAAAAATTGGGACATGTCAACATTTGGGATACAGTAACAGACTTAAAATATTGAACTTGTACTCAACCCACTATAGAAGTACAAGGGTGAAATGTGTTTAATTTATAGATGCATAAAGGAACCTTATGGACTAAGTACTATCGGTCTGACTAGACATATGGGGAGAGAGTTAACTAGATCCCATGCCCTTAAATTAATAGGAGATCAATCTATTACAGTAAGGAGGAGTACATTTTTTACACAGCGAGTCCTTACCAAATGGAACACCTTACCAATAGACATAGTTAATAGTAATACCTTGGATACTTTCAAAAAAATGACTAGATAAATTTATGGGTCCTAAGAATTTTTTTTCCACTACTAAGGTGGTGGCAAGTTCGTTAAAGGGCCCGGGCTCACTGAACTCGTATCCTATCTATGAATCTATAAGGTTGCCACCCTTACCTCAGAGGATGCCAGGGAGGAGGAACAGCTTGACTATAGTGGGGTCTAGAAGGGTGGGGGGTGGTGTGTAAGAGGCACAATATTCAACTGATACCACTACACTGCTTTGGAGGGGTGGGACTGCTGGAAGGAGGCACCCGTGGTAATGGCCAGGGATGATGTTGGGGTCTTTCATAGTGAAGACCCCAAGAAGGGTGGTAGTGGCCCCCAGAGGAGAAGGAGGAAGTACTTCTGGTTGGGGACTGATTGTGCTCAGGACAGATATGGAAACAGGAAGGGGAGAGGGAGGTCAGGTGACTAAGTAGCGCTATGGCCTGGAGGGATGGGAAACGGATTCTAAGGAACCACTAGGGCAGCAGGACAGAAGGGAGAGCTGGATGTCCCTTACCACCTGGGGATCAATGATCTGACATGGATGGGGCTGAGACAGTGTAGGGAGCTTAGGAACTTAGGAGGGTCTTAGACAGGTGGCATGCTCAGTGACATTTGCTGAGGTACTGCCTGTCTGTGACCTGAGGCAGGAGGATCTCCGCACCAGGTGCTTCAACTTATGGTTGAAGGAATTGCAGAGAGGAGGGTTTGGGTACACTAGGAACTGGGGAGCTGCCTGGAGGGATAATAATAATAATAATACTTTTATTTATTTTGCGCCTTTCAAATATCAAGGCACAATCCAATAAGATAAATATGATACAAATACAGAAATCAATATTATAAAAACAGACAAAAACAAATCAATGAACAGTAAAACCATAGGCTTTTTCCCCACAGGAAGGATTTCAAAGCCTGTTTAAAACTCCCCACAGTCGTGCACTCCCTGGTCCGACGGGGTACAGAATTCCAAAGGGAAGGGGCCGCAAACATAAAAGCACGGGCTTTTCTATCTAATTCCTATATAGGCGCGATGGCCTGCATCCACCCGGAAAAGGAACCGCAGCCCTCAGTGGATGGTTTAAGTGTTACTTTGATGAACATTTAAACTAACTGGGGGGGCAGAAGAAATTTGGGAGGTTGAAGCTGCCCCTCACAGGCAGAAGTAGAGATTACAGAGAACCTGAGGGTAGAGTAATCCCTCAGGGTGCAAATTGATAAAGGAAGGAGGGCAACAGAAATGAAGGGGATGGAACAGGAACAGTAAAACAGAGGAGGAAGGAGGAGGGCAAAAATAAAGGGTAACAAAAAGTGCTAACAATATCTGAAGACCTAAGTCTGGAAAATAAGATTCCAGACTTACAGGCCATCATGGCAAAGGCTGAAATGCTTACTGTGGCCATCACCAATTCATGGTGCACTAGAAAACCATGACTGTAAGATGCCATACCAAGCTATTCTCTGCTCAGGAACAATAGAGGAAGGACAAGAAGGGGTTTGGTGTTTATGTGAGGAAATCATAAAAGTAATGGAGATACAGGAAATGGGGAGGGCAGAGGTACTGTGGGTCACCCTGGAGATGAGAACAGTGCCACTATTCACAGTGGTGTGATCTACAGACCTCCAGTACAGGGGTAGGAGTTAGATAAGGTACTGGTGGAAGCCACAGGCAAGATGCTGCTGGATGCAGATTGCAGTCTTTCAGCTGCAGCTTCAGCTAGAAGCAGGAACATCCTGGACTCCCTGCAGGGGACACTTCTCAGGCAACTAATCAGTGAACCCACTCATGACAGGGCAGTACTGGACCTGGTACTCATTAACAGGGACAGTGTTGCAGACATCAAAGTGAGAGGCCACCTGGTGACCAGTGATCACTGTATAGTGTGGTTCAATATAAGGACAGCTGCAGAATCAAACCACACAAGGGTAAGGGTGCTGGAATTGAGAAGGCAGATTTTATAAGGATGGGTGAATGCCTCCGAGATAACCTGGTAAGGAGGATGACCAAGGTGAGGTGGAGGAACAGTGGGGTGAAGTTAAAGGGGGGGGCATAGTGAAACAAGTGAGCAAAAGCAAGAGAAAAAAAGAAAAGACTACTATGGTTCTCATAAGAGGCAGCTGAAAAGGTGAAGGCTAAAAGGGTAGCATTCAGAAGGTATAAGGAGGGAGAAGGATAAGGAGGTGTATCTGGGGAAGCAAGGAAAGCAGCAAGGAGTGTGAAGACACAAAATGGAGAGTGAATAGCCTAGGTGGTAACAAAAGGGGACAAGACATTTTTTAGGTACGTAAGTGAAAAGAGGAAGACCAGGAGAGGGAATTTAAGGTTAAAAAGAGAACGGGGAGACTATGCAGAAGGGGTCAGGAAAAGGCAGACACCACTGAGCAAATACTTTTATTCTATGCTCACAGAGGAAGGAGAAGGAGGGTCACAAAAAAGTTACGGGGTGAACACTAGTTCTTTTCTACAGTAGAGTCCTGAAGGACTCACTAATCTGAAAGTGGACAAAGCAATGGGGCCAAAAGGGATGCATCCATGGATACTGAGGGAGCTCAGGGGAGGTACTGGCTGCACCTCTAATAGTCCTATTTAACAGTTCACTGGAAAGAGGAGTGGTTCCTGAAGACTGGAGGAGGGCAGATGTAATCCCACTTCACAAAAGTAGTACAGGGAGGAGGCTGGCAACTATAGACCAGTCAGCCAGACACTGGTGGTGGGAAAGTTAATGGAATCACTGTTGAAGGAAAGGATTTTGGAATATCTTGAATCCAACAGGTTACATGACCCAAGGCAGCATGGATTCGGGGAAGGGGTTCATGTCAAATCAATCTGATAGAGTTCTTTGACTTGGTGACCAGGGAATTAGATCAGGGTGGAGCGGTGGATGTGGCCTACTTAGATTTCAGCAAGGCGTTCCAAAGGTGATAAACTGGGTTATAAATTGGTTAGAAGATAGGCAGCAGAGGGTGGTGGTAAACAGAGTTCACTCCGATGAAGGGAGGATGACTAGTGGGGTGCCTCAGGAATCACTGCTGGGACCAGTCCTCTATAACTTCTTTATATGTGACATTGCGGAAGAGCTGGAACGGAAGTTCTGCCTCTTTCTGGAGAGCACCAAAATCTGTAATAGGATGGACACTCTGGGGGTGGGAGTGGAAAGGATGAGCAGAGACCAAAGAAAACTTAAGGAGTGGTCAAGAGTATAGCAACTGGATTTCAATGCAAAAAAGTGCAAAATAATGCACTTAGGGCACAGAAACGCAGAGGCAGAGTACAAAATGGGTGGAGTGGTATTAACAAGCACCAAGCAGGAAAGGGACTTGGGGGTAATCCTATCAGATGACCTAAAGATGGCCAGACAGTGTGACAAATGCACTTGGGAGGGCTACTGGGGTGCACAGGGAGTGGTATCACCAGCAGAATGATGGAAGTGATGTTGTCCCTTTATAGATCGCTGGTAAGACCCCACCTAGAGTACTGTGTCCAGTTCTGCAGCCCACATCTGCAGAAGGATATAGACAGAGTTGGGGCAGTGCAGAAGAGGGAAACTAAAATGGTGCAGGGTCTGCATCAAAAGCCCCAGGAGGAGAGACTAAATGACCTCAATATGTACACCTTGGAAGAGAGAAGGGAGAGGGGGGGGATATGACAGAGACCTTTAAATACCTCACAAAGGTAAATAAGGTACAGGAGGGATGTATTTTTCAGAACAAAGGAGCTCAAGAACAAGGGGATATCCTACGAAGCTAGGGGGAAGGTACATTCAGGACAGAGGAGAGAAGCACTTTTTCACAGACAGGGTGGTGGATTCCTGGAACAGCCTTCCAGTGGGAGTGGTGGGGGTGAAAACAGTGGTGGGGTTCAAGACTGCATGGACAGGCATAACAGAATCTTAGTGGAAAAGGAAGGGGGGTTAGTGCTGGCCCAGTGGTGGTGAGGGCTGAAGCACTGACAAGCGCCTTACCTCACAGCATGCCGGCAACCTGAGTTCGGGAACGAGTTTGGGTGGCTGGATTCAGCTGCTGCGGGGCTGGAGAGGACCGAGTGGCTGACAGGCAGCTCTTCTCTCCTGGATCAGGATGGTGTGCCTATCCTCACCCAGGCTGACACCTAGTGGAGGTTAGGTGTCTCAGCAGGCAAGGGAAGCTGATGTATCACCTCAGTGGGTAGATGGGGAGTGGGCCGAGAGTGCATGCGTGCCTCCATGTGCATGCCCTCACCTCATACCATGACCCTGGGAGAAATTACGGAGAAACAAGGCATGGCTGGGGCTGTATGGTGCCTGCTCACTACACCCCACCCGCCACGTCATGGGACAAACCTGTGGTTTGACTGGATTGAGGCTTTGGGGGGGGGGGGGAATTCATGAGGGTATGCACCGCAAGGTGAGTCTGAGGGATTGTGGACGGTGGGAGGGAGTGGTGGAGCTGGCAGATGGGGAGCTCCCCACCGTGGCCCAGGAGGATAAAATGTACAAAGAAAGGAAGAGTGGGGGTGAAAAAGTCAGTGATCAAGTATGGTCGGAGGCGATACTGTTGGTGGGGAAAAATGGGCAGACTAGGGTATGTCAAGCAGTCCTTATCTGCCAACAAATTCTATTCTGCTACAGAAAACAGAATCTTTGCTCCTTGAGAGTTAATTTAATCCTATCGTTTGTTCCCTGACACAGGTCATAAATGCTCAGTTTGTGGCATCAGTTATTCAAATTGCATCAGACTGTGATGTCACAAGACAGGATTATGGTAACTTCAAGGGGGGACAAAGTTGCAAGGCAGAGGAACCACAAGGGCCTCAGATCCGGCCTTCAATGTACATTTAAATAACGGGGAAACATATATTAGAAGACATAATAAATACAAGCTGTAAGTAGTACTTTTGTCAACACTTTTTTCTGAGGCATCAGCAGCTCTTTAAATGCGCTATTTATGCAAAGATCTGACCTTTCACTTGAGTCCACTGTTTTGGTTTCAGCATGCCTTCAGAGGTCCTTGGGATGTCATCTTTCATTGTGAAAGTTGCTCTCTCACTGGTCTAAGGATTTCCCTGTCTATGTAGCTGTTATAAATTATACTGGAAATGTAATACCAGCTTAACCCTAAAGCATATTAGAAATGCTTATGAAAGAGTAAGTATTTTCACATCCTGCTTATTTTTATACTCCAACTATCATACCCCTCCGTCGGCCCAGATCTAAATCCAGTTATGGGCGGCTCTGCATGGAATAGAGTCTCAACATGCTGGCAGCAATCATCCAGATGGGAACAGGAGCTCGCCCTCCCCAGTTTCTTTCCTACATCACCCAAAGGCATGTACATGTGCCCCTGCGGGAGGAACAAGCTTCCTGGCCCAACCGCTGGGGTTGCTGCAGTGCTGAAGCTCTGCTGCCTACCCAACCCAACTGAGATGCACTACTGAGTAACAGCTGCCCCTGCCAGGCTGTCTCCTGATGCAGTTTCCACAGTGTGCTCCCAAATCCACGTCGCAATCATGGCAACATGGCCAGGTCACCAGGGCTTCACATCTTTTTTTTTTTTTGTGCTCAATTATTATAACAGTTGCATTGATACTGCCTGAGCTACTGCTAAACGTAATGTCAGCACAATGCAGTTTGGAGAGGAAGCAGTGTTCTATGTGAGCACTGAAAGCGGGGTGGGGAAAGACAACGAAAGCTGCAATTATCCATATAGACATGATTTTTGTTTAATTCCAGGACCCATATGGGTTGTTCGTAAATCTGCACACAACAGGTATGTAGTACTGACACTGGCAGGAGAGAATGCAGAAGCAGGAAGAGGATTTTTAGACCAGTTCCTACTGGGATCAAAGTCAGGAACTGTTTTGTAACTGCCCCACTGAAATGCATTGGGGGACTGGGAAATTCCTGTTTATAGCTGTCTATGATTGTTTGCTTGCTGTTAGTCATTGCAGCCCTCTGTAATGCTTTTGCTAACTTTCTATTGGCTAAAAGGAGAAGCGTGTATGAGAACCTGTTTAACCTGTTAGAGGAACTCTCCTGAACATTCAGCTGACCTACTGTAGGTGATACACTGAGGAAAGCCCTCAGGTAGTTTAGCGTACCACCCAATGTGATGACAATACGACAATGAATGAGCTCAAAGGGGAAGTTCTAATAAACTGTACATCTACACAACTATCTGACGTTTGTAAAAAATAGGAATTATCTCTCCTAGCCTCTCAGTATAATGAGAAAACAGCTGAGTTTCCCGTCAATCCAAGTAGCCTGGCCAGGGACTGGAAAACAAAGGGGGAGGGGGGGCAGAGATCAGTTGCTAGAGCAAGGGGTCCCAGGGAGGCAATTTGCCAAGCAACATTAGGACAACATAAAAACTGTTTTACTTGTAAGCCCTAGATGGCGCTATCCCAGGGGCTACTACCCCTGCCTGATTTGCCACTAACAGGTTGAGGGCCTGGATCAATGGCGGGTGCTTGCCTCACTTAGAGAGGTCAGGGTTTGCAATAGTTAAACTAACTTGGTCACAGCCCTCTGGGACACTGCAACCCCTTTCTTCCCACTAGTGGCCCACACAATATATCAGAATTACCTTCACAGTATACACTTACCCCAGGTCTGGTTCGGCACTGGGACCTCCTGTGAAATGAGATACAGTGCAACAATCACAGTACAGTGCTTTAACATAGACAAATACCTCAGGCAGTATAACTTTGCTGAAACAAGCAGCTCTGATTTATTTAGGAGGATATAACAAGGACAGAAATCAGGTTAATGCTTATCACTCTAATAATCTACCTATGGCTCTGTGCACAGGCCTATCCCTATAGTTTACTGTCCCTGGGTACCCAAGCCCCAGTGGCTAGTCCAAACCGTGGCAGCTGGTAGGGGCCCTTTCACAGAGAAAGGAGAATTAAAACAGTCAGCAGTACAGTAATTCCATTTGGATTTAATGTGGCAATCAACAGGAGCGACCCTGAATTAGTACTCACGACCTCCAAATAAGATAGGGTCCTTCAATGTCAGCAGGGCTCACTTGAGGTACACAAACCTCTTCCACATCCATATAAAAGAAAGCACTATACCAGGCAGGCTGCATCTGTATCCCGATCGCAATTACTGCACAATACCCGGGAGAACACAGCAGATTCTAGTTCCTGACAGACCGAATGCAATTTTCAGCAATTCCTCCAGTCTTCTACAGGGTGAGCCTGGTTTCTACTCTTCAGAGATCCTTTGATTCTTTTCACAGGACGGATTCAGTCCCAACAAGCTGTTACACAAGCTGCAGACCGGAACTCTGGGCCTTACACACGCTTTTGACTAAAACTGCACACTGAAAAAGCACAGGGCTCCTTCCTTCTTCACTGCCAAAGCTCAACTGAAACTCCAACCGACAAAACGGCACTTCCTTTGAGTTCCTCTCAGTTCTTGACTGGATTGGCTGTCACTCACAATAGACTGCTGCTGTTGGTCCAAAAGGCACTGAAGTCTAAACTACATCTCCCAAGTCACTGCCCATACAATCCTCTTGTGGCTGGCTCAGATTATGAGTCCAAGTTCTGATTCGTCTAAGGCACCATTTTAGAGCTATTACCCACACTGATTGGTCCAGTTCAGCAGTTCAAAACTAGAATGGGAACTAGCAGACACAGTTCTGACTGCAAAGAAAGCAGGTTAGACAAACTGTAATTTCATTATTACTCCAAATAATTTCTGGCAAACAGCTACATCCTTCAGATAGGTTCCCTTTGCACTCCTAGTGACTGCAAAAATGAAGTGAATTGGCAGCAGCTTGAGTGGTACTCAATCAAAGAAACACACAGTCCCCCATACAACTAATTATGTCTGCAAGCAGACAGCTCTTAAAGAGACAGTACCAGAGGCTCTAAAAACACTCACTGATAAATGGCTTAAATGCCAAACACCATTCAGGCTTGGAGCATTCAAGCAAGCTCCTGGAAGTCTTTTGGGAACCCCCATTTGCAGGGGGGTTACACCCTTCCTGGCCTGGGAAAGCTTGACGTCCGCGTCAAGCAAGTACCCCCATAAGTTTCAACTGCAACCATATACATTTGCATTAGGCTCGCACATGTAATCATCAGTCAATATATCATTTTACCAAGAACACATTTCTGAAACATTGCAGTCGTCCTCTTTACACAGTATTACATACACATTGTACCATAACTCAAGTTATTACCTCTTGTACATGAAACCTGAAGAGAGGGCCCTTCCCTATCAGTTACCTTGGGGCTGGATGGGGCAAGGCACCATACTTAGAGGGCAACACAAGTAACTTGGAGTTAGCACTGATGCTCAGTTTGGGCAATGAGCTCGGGGACACATACACTCCTTTATGGACAACATTGAGAGGCAAGTCCACAGGCCTCCCAAGTGAATCATAACTGAGGTGCACCACAGGCTTTACAGCTCGACCAGTCTTTCTAGGGGAACTGTTATAGTCTCTGCACTCTGAGCCTCATTTTCAGCATTGTCCTCACTTGTCAGGGAGTCTCCATGGGTAGAGAGGCTAGAACTTGGGGCACTTTCAGCTCCAGGAGTTACAGTTTCTGAGTCCACAACATTTGGCTCACATGGAGAGCTTGGACACTGGCAGTGGACTGTCAGGGCACTCAAAATACTCTTCTTGTTCGGGTGTATCACCAGTCTGTCCCAAATCTATCATTTTCTCCCTGAAAGCTCAAACAGTTCAACCATGCACAATGATTCCATTTCATCTGATCTGATGCTTTGCACTTCACTTTCTGGGAGCATTGGCTCCAGGGATGAAGCTGGGGCTTAGACAGTCCAGAAGGCCCAGCTTCATCTCCAGTATTGACTAGGGATTGCCCGAAACAATTGACTCAGTTCGTAAGAAGGATAGTATTCAAAGTCACTCTCACTTTCTTCCGATATGGACTGACAGTCATGCTCAACTGGGACTTGTGGAGGGAACACTTTAACTTTGCTTCTGTAGGTGCAGACTTTCTTGATCTTTTCTTAGCAGCAGCTCTAGTCACTGGTCCAGAGGGGCATCTTCTAGGGCTCAGACTCAATTAAGATTTGTCAATGGGCAGTAAATGATTTCTATGCATTGTTTTACATCTTTTGAATTATTCTCAGGCCTTACTTTGTACACTGGCAGATCATCTAGTTTGCCCACTACAATGTGAGGGAGATGGTGCCATCTGTCAGCAATCTTGTGCTTGCCATGCAGTCCCAGATTTCTTAGCAATACCCGATCTCCCTCCTGGAGTTCTTGTGCTTTCACCTTTATCATACCTTTCTTTGTTGGCCAGATTTCTTTTGGCAGCCATGGTTTGAGCCAGTTGGTATGCATGAGTTAGCTGGGCCTTTAACTTTGCACATACTGTAAATAGTTGTCAGCTTGAACCCCATCAGGAGAGACCCCAAAACACACATCTACTGGTAGTCGAGCTCTCTTCCAAACATCAGGCGGTAGGGGAAGAATCCAGTGGCATCACTTTTGGTGCAGTTATAAGCATGTACCAGGGTGCTAATTTGTTGGCTCCATCTAGGCTTGTCCTTTGGGTGCAAGGTGCCTAGCATATCTAGACAAAGTCGGTTGAAAGCGTTCAGGCTGTGGGTCCCCTGGGGTGGTAAGGAGTGGTTCTGACTTCAGACTCCCCACAGAGAAAGCATCTCTTTGATCAGACGACTCTCAAAGTCTCTCCTTGATCAGAATGGATTCTTTGTGGAGCCCCATAGTGAACAAAAAGTTTCTACAAGTACTTTGGCCACAGTGGATGCTTTCTGGTCTTTGGTGGGGAAAGCTTGGGCATATCTCGTGAAATGGTCAGTGACCACCAGCACATTACTGATATTTCTTTGATCTGACTCCAAACTCAGAAAATCAATACAGACCAGCTCCATGGGTGCACTGGTGGTGATGTTAACAAGGGGGGCAGCCCTCTGGGGCAAAGCTTTCCTCTGTAAGCAGCGACTACAAGTTCGAATGTGTTGCTCCACATCAGCCCCCATCTTAGGCCAATAGAATCTGGATCTCACTAAGTCAAGTGTTCTGTCTATACCAAGGTGCCCCATGTGGTTGTGCAAGGACCTCAGTACTGAGTCTCGAAGGCAGTGGGCAGCACTAGTTGTTGTTTGTCTACTTGTCCCCTCTGTCTACTGTTCTCTGTATAACAGTTTATTGATCAGTTTCAATTTAGGACCTTCTTTGTATAACAGTGCAGTTCTCAAATCAGTGGAGCGTAATTTGGACACATCTTTTCCTGCACAGAGGGCTTCTAAAGCTGCTTTGATCATGGGATCGCAGGATTGAGCCCGCCGAATACTGTCATTGTCCAGCTGAGGCAGTGCACCAATGCCTATTGCAGAAAAGTGGCAATAAGCAGCAGGTATGCAATTCTCAGAGGCTCCCAAGCAATCCACCATGCAGTCCACTGCGTCTGTGGACATTTGTTCCTCCCTGTCAAACTTCCGGCAGAGTGCCCGAATGTCAGGTTCTGCCAATCGGACCCAATCATTCTGGGGAACAGGCCTCCGGGAGAGAGCATCAGCATCTATGTGGTTCAGACCTGCTCGGTATTCGAGAGCATAGTCATATGTAGATAATGCAGAAAGCCACCTATGGCCAGTGGCATCCAACTTAGCTGAGGTCTGCACATAGGTCAAAGGATTATTGTCAGTTTTTACTAGTATTTTAGCCCCATACAAGTACTCATGGAATTGGTCAACAATAGCCCACTTCAAAGCTAGGAACTCTAACTTATGTACAGGATAGTTCTTTTCGGATGGGGTCAGGCTTCTACTGGCAAAGGCCACTGGTCTCAGGCCATTCTCGTGCTCTTGGTACAACACAGCCCCAACCCTTGCAAGCTAGCATCAGTGTGCAGGACGTAAGGTTTTCTTGGATGGCATAGGCCAGCACTGGAGCATGGGTAAGTTGATATATGATCTCATGAAAAGCAGTCTCACAATCAGAGTCCAGCGGGCCCCAAATACTTCACCGGATGAAAATACACTCTTTCAGTCTTGAGGACGCTGACTTTTGGTATTTTTGTGGGTTGGGGATACCTTGAGTAAGGTTAAGTAAAGGCGGATCACTCTTGAATAGTCCTTGATGAGCGCCGATAATAACCACAGAATCCCAGGAATCTTTGCAGTTCTTTTAGATTTTGGGCTGTGGCCAGGTGGTCAAGGCCTCAACTTTACTTGGGTCGGTCTCTATTCCTCGGTGGATACTATGTGTCCCACTACTTTACTGATGTTTGAAAGAATTGACACTTATCAATGGACAGTTTAAGGCCAAAGTCCTCCAGTCGGTCCAATACCTTAAATAATCTGCTCTCATGTTCCTCCAGTGAGCTGCCAAACACAATAACATCATCTAGGTATACCAGGCACTCTAGTAAGTTCATGTCCCCACTGCACGCCCATCAATCGTTGAAAAGTGGCTGGGGCACCTGAAATCCTTGAGGCATCCTCATGAATTCATAGAAGCAAGCGGACAGATAAAGGCCGTCTTCTCACGGTCCTCTGGGGCCATCGGGATCTGGTAGTACCCACTGCGGAGATCCAGCACAGAGAACCACTTGCTCCTGTTTAGGCAGTCCAAAGCATCCTGAATGCGGGGCATTGTGTACTGATCAGGGATAGTCCGCCGGTTTAAGGTGCGATAATCCACACACATCCTTACTGTTCCATTCTTTTTCTTCACTACCACAATGGGGGAAGCATAAGGGCTTCTGGATTCTTGTATTACACCAGCAGCTAACATCTCTTGCAGATGCCGTCTCACATCATCTATGTCAGCAGGTGCCAGGCGTCGAGACCTCTCACGCAAATGGTCTTCGTCATGCAGCCGGATATTGTGCTCAGCTCCTTGCACGCATCCTACATCCCATTCCTTTAAAGAAAACACCTGGTCTCTCTGGGCAAGCTTCTCACTGATCCTCACTTTCCATTCAGCTGGCAGCGGAGTCATCGAAATCAAACAAGTCAGGCGTTACTCTGTCATTCTTCCTTGAACTCTGCTGCTGGGTAGCATTGCAGTGTCTGCACAATGCACATTAGCCAGGATGCAACCTCTGTTTACTGAATGTCTCTTTCAGACACATTATGAACTTGGACCATTACCCTTCTGGCATAAGCATGGGCTCTAGCGGGCAAAATACTAGGCTTGACCAGCAGTCCCTCTGGCAATTTTCCATCGCCTGGTGCATCCAACATTAATATTTTATTCTTAACATCCTTTCTGATACGGACCTCTCCTGTAAGGTACACTGGGCATTTGCGCCAGGATCAGAGACTCAGGATCCTTCTTCCATACAATTCCGACCGGTTCCTCTGGTTCTGTTTTTTTCAGCATCTCTCTCTGTGCCTCATAGGCCTTCTTAATTAAAGCCGAACTCTTAAAGCTCTACTAGTCTTTGACCCCTGTTTTTCATAACACAACTGTGCCAGCCTTCCAACATATGAGCATTTGTTCCAATCAACAAAGGACACCATCATACAGTCCAGTGGGGGACACACTAAGGCTAGGGTCTCTACTTGTTCGCCACTCCAGCCACGGAGGTGGGGAAAGACAGCCAAATTCGGATATACCCGAATAGGGTAGGCCTTCTCCTAACCCCATACATGCAGTCCTTCTAATGGTTGTAAGGGTACGTCCTGACAAATGCTTCTGATACCAATCCTGGAACATAATTGTCACTTGGAAGCCACTGTCTAATACAGCTCTTGTAGACACTCCATTCACCTTTACAGTGGTCTCCATGAGGACCCACTATTCTGGACCAGTCTGGAGAGGCGGTAGTGGGGGCCTGGGCAACTGACCTTGCCACAAAAGGACGGAATTAGCATTTTTGGTGCCCTCACTGGGATCATGTCGTGCACCTCTTAACCACTGATTTCTTCTCCAAGCTCTCCTTGTAGCCTATATGCAACTTTGTCAGTGTCTTTGGGGACTGGCATTCCTTTCATGTGCCCATCTTTCCCACAATTATAACAAACATACTTTCTGGAGTTTGAGCTGGCGAGGCGCCACACTGGGAGCCAGGCGGGGTATTACTAACTGGAAACCTGGGTGCCATCTCGTCTGCAGGCGTATTAAGCATTTGAGACATCTCGTCAGTTTCTCCACTTCCATGGTCAAGGAATTGATTTGGAGCTGTTATCAGCAGGAGATACATGGGTGGGTACCCACCCCCATAGCAGATGCAGTCGGATATAGGTCAGGGCCGTGCATGCAGGCGTGGCCTTCATAAAGGACTGTTTTGAATTTCGATCTCTCTCAACAGTTCGCCCCATTGTGGCATATCTTTCCTTGTCAGAGCACTCATTGACTGTCAACCTCTGCCCCTGAACTTCACTTGATGAGTCACCCTCAGTCACTCGGTCGAGCCACAGCTGTTGGTGCAGGTACCTCCCGAGGTCGCCTTTCTCAACTCCTCGACTTCTCATTAACTCATCATAGGAGGGTGGGATTCCAGTCGATTTGCCAGGCGTAACTGAAGCAACAGCAGTTCTGAGAAGGGGCAGACTTATGATTCTGTCCAGTCTGGTTCGTCCAGTTCAATCGCTGGCAAACTACCCTTTCTGAGGCATTCTTGCAACAATTTTCCAGCCGAGACATACACAGACAACAACTCCCTTGGTACTGTTGTGCATTTCTTACTCTCCACCATAGGTCCTCATCAGAATCTGGGCCCCATCACATTCTCCAAGGCCTCAAGATAGGCCTGTGCAGTCGCTTCAGGGTTACTGGCCCGCTTAGCACACGGATGGTAGCCAGGGCAGGACCCGGAGGCTCACTAACCCTCTTCGCTGCCTTCCCGAGCATTGCCATTCTAGCACTTTGGGGGCAACATAGTCTATCCAGGTCTCCCAGTCATCCTCCCTTGGGGGTGGGAGGTGCCAGAAGATCCTCAACCTCGGTAAGAGTCGTGACTAATGGCAGGTGCAGAAATAGGAGTTCGCATTGGTTCAGCCACCATTACGGGCACTGGAGCAGGAGAGGGTGTTGGGGAGGAACACCTCAGGTGGCAAGAATAGTTTCTTCAAGTCCTCCACAGTTTCCCCTCTCCAGCAAACTATTCAGCAAATTTCTCCTCAAAAGTTTCAGATAGTGGTGGTGGCTGATTCCCCGGGTCTTTACTGTCCTTAGTTATCACTCTCCAAGCAGTGAGGGCTCCCTCTGGGGTAATGGTCTGTGGCACTTTGAGCTATCTATGGATCCTTAAACTCTACTAGGGCCAGGAAAGTGTGGGTGAGCAGATTAGCATGCCGACCCACCACCACAGGGTTTTGTAAACCTTCCACCTTGAAAGTACTCCTGCACAGTGTCCGTATTGATACCCAGGGGATGTCCAGGATAAGCATAGCATTTTGGGGTCGATCTCCTCCCAGTACACCACTCCACCAGCCGGTGCACAGCCACTTCTGTCGGGTACCCATTTTTTCTTAACAGTGGTTCAGAATATGGCCACTAGAGGACACACAATCCCAGCGGTGAGCCTCCAAGATGTAACCCCTAGATGGCGCTATCCCAGGGGCTACTACCCCTGCCTGATTTGCCACTAACAGGTTGAGGGGCCTGATCCAATGGCGGTGCCCCACCCAGAGGTCAGGGTTTGCAATAGTTAAACTAACTTGGTCACAGCCCTCTGGGACACTGCAACCCCCTTTCTTCCCACTAGTGGCCCACACAATATATCAGAATTACCTTCACAGTATACACTTACCCCAGGTCTGGTTCCGCACTGGGACCTCCTGTGAAATGAGATACAGTGCAACAATCACAGTACAGTACTTTAACATAGACAAATACCAGGCAGTATAACTTTGCTGAAACAAGCAGCTCTGATTTATTTAGGGGATATAACAAGGACAGGGGAAATCAGGTTAATTAGCTTATCACTGTACACCATTTCATGGCTCTGTGCACAGGCCTATCCCTATCAGTTACTGTCCCTGTACCCAAGCCCTAGTGGCTAGTCCAAACCGTAGCTGGTAGGGCCTTTCACACAGAGAAAAGGAGAATTAAACAGTCAGCAGTACAGTAATTCCATTTGGATTTAATGTGGCATTCAACAGGGAGCACCCTGAATTAGTACTCACGACTCCAAATAAGATAGGGTCCTTCAATGTCAGCAGGGCTCACTTGAGGTACACAAACCTCTTCACACATCCATATAAAAGAAAGCACTATACCAGGCAGGCTGCATCTGTATCCCGATCGCAATTACTGCACAATACCGGGAGAACACACAGCAGATTCAGTTCCTGACAGACCGAATGCAATTTTCAGCAATTCCTCCAGTCTTCTACAGGGTGAGCCTGGTTTCTACTCTTCAGAGATCCTTTGATTCTTTTCACAGGACGGATTCAATCCTAACAAGCTGTTACACAAGCTGCAGACCGAACTCTGGCCTTACACACGCTTTTTGACTAAAACTGCACACTGAAAAGCACAGGGCTCCTTCCTTCTTCACTGCCAAAGCTCAACTGAAACTCCAACCGACAAAACTGGCACTTCCTTTGAGTTCCTCTCAGTTCTTGACTGGATTGGCTGTCACTCACAATAGACTGCTGCTGTTGGTCCAAAAGGCACTGAAGTCTAAACTACATCTCCCAGAGTCACTGCCCATACAATCCTCTTGTGGCTGGCTCAGATTATGAGTCCAAGTTCTGATTCGTTCAAGGCACCATTTTAGAGCTAGCTTACCCCACACTGATTGGTCCAGTTCAGCAGTTCAAAACTAGAATGGGGAACTAGCAGACACAGTTCTGACTGCAAAGAAAGCAGGTTAGACAAACTGTAATTTCATTATTACTCCAAATAATTTCTGGCAAACAGCTACATCCTTCAGATAGGTTCCTTTGCACTCCTAGTGACTGCAAAATGAAGTGAATTGGCAGCAGCTTGAGTGGTACTCAATCAAAGAAACACACAGTCCCCCATACAAACTAATTATGTCTGCAAGCAGACAGCTCTTAAAGAGACAGTACCAGAGGCTCTAAAAACACTCACTGATAAATGGCTTAAATGCCAAACACCATTCAGGCTTGGAGCATTCAAGCAAGCTCCTGGAAGTCTTTTGGGAACCCCCATTTGCAAGGGGGTTACATACTCTTTTCACCATGCTTACTTGTTTATTTACTTAAAAAGGTTTCACCAAGAAAGACAACATGAGCTGTAAACAGCTTGTTTCCAGACGCGTCCTGGGATGATATATTAAGGCGATATTATTTTCAGCCTATCAAATGTCATGTATGCTCACACTGCTATTAACAAGTGAAAACTGCCAGCGCAAGATGTTATGAGCTGGCCTCAGCTCAAAAGATTTTTTTTCTTACTGGAATGAAAAAGAGTAGTGAAAAGTTACCTGATGAGTCCAGGGCCTAACCCAGCTCATTACGGAATAACAAAAAATTTGCCCCCACCACCAACCTGACAGATCTAGTGCCTGACCCATCAAGAAAAACAAGAAAATATGTCTCTCTCTTCCAAACTACTGGACAGGTCCGGTATCCAACCCAGCCTGTCAGGGAATAAAAAAAAATGACGTTCTCCTCTGCTGCCATGCTACTGTTGCTACCACTGAGATTGGGCATCTCCATCACTTCTGGCCTGCAGCGCAGTACTGTGGGACACCAGACAGAAGGAGGACCTACAGCACGGACTTTGGAGGTTGTAATCCAAAGTGTACATGAACAGGGCTCCACCTCCTGACTCTCCCTCGGTGCTCAGTCTCAGCTCTGCAATCTCTGTAACACACACGCAAAATTCTTATTGCCATGCACGCTCCAACCCAGCATGCTGATCAGTGGAGCACCTGCTCCTGGGCAAGCCCCACTGACTAACCGCGCCTATCAGAAGCAAAGCCTTTTGGAAAGAAAACAGCAGGTGTGAGCATCATCAATTTACCATCCACACCTCCCAGGGTATTAAAAAAAAATCTGCCTCCTCCCAACTATCTGACGGATTTGGTGCCCAACCTAGCAGGTCAGGGAAAAACAAATCTGTGCCCCCCCCCCCGACTATGACAGGTCCGGTCCTTTAAAAAGCAAAGGAGCTGGATTCTGGTAGTGCTGGGACTGTACAATATAATACCGTTTGGTTGTATATAATGACTTTTACATACACTGTATCCCAAAGTATTTTACAAGACACAGGAGTTTTATACTGGTAGGGCAGGGAATTTAGAACAGAATAGAATCTTTGGTGCCAAACCTGGCCTGAAGGAACAAAAAATAAAGGTGCCCTCTCTGCCAACTCCCTGATGAGTACGGTGACCTCTCCCAACTCCCTGATGAGTCCAGTGACCAGGCCAGCCCATCAGTGAATAATAAGGAAAAAATAATCTTCCCTTCATCCAACTACTTGATGGGTCCAGCACCCAACCAACCCCATTAGGGAATGAAACAAATCTGTCTCCCTTCCTCAACAACTTGTCCAATCCAGTGCCCAAATTGACCCATCTGGGAATAGAAAAAAAAACTGCCCTCCCCCCAACTACCTGACTGTTCTGACTCCCAACCCTACCCATCAAGGAATTTAAATTTCGTTAATGCACCAGTTAAGGTAACTTAAAACTCATTCTTACCTGGGCGGCCATTTTGTGTCAGGTTGAACAATGGATGATTCGGACTTCATACAAAGCTACTAGAAGTAATTAATGCCACAAAAAGTGAGGAATGTGGCATTAGGGTTTCCAACCCTAACTCCCCACCCCCAACCCTCAAGCAGCAAAAAGGAAAAACATTAGGGTGTTGGGTCTTCGGAGTCTTGCTGAATCAGTGGTGGAGTCTTCCTGTAGGTTGTCAACATTAATGCTCTCCCCTCTCCCACAACCCATAGCCTCCTGTCTAAAGTACAAGGTACTGCTCCAAGCCAGCGCCTCACAGTGATACAATCTTCAAAGGTAGAGAAGTATGTCTCGCCACATGCTGCCAGCAGCAATTTTTTGTAGCTCTCTTCACGCAGGGTCCTGTGTGAAGAAAGGACATCATGTGTGATGTTTGCTCAGGGAATGGGGTGGGCATTAGGGCTGACAACCCCATGGAAGCCCCCACCACTGATTCGCCAAGACTACGGAGACCCAACACCCTAATGTTTTTTTCTTTTGCTTCTTGGGGGTGGGAGTGGGGAGATGCAGATGCCCTGCACCAGGGGAAGACTTGTGGGCCCTGCATTCCATGCAGTGATGGATATGAAGAATTCATGAGGCTGTCTGGTGTACTGCGGAAGTGCAAGGCCCTGTGGTCCCTGCTCTTCCATGTGTCCACAGATACAGATGCACAGGTCAAAAAGTGCATCTGTCAGCCAATGCACAGGGCCTTCTGCCACCCATGGGTGGAGAGGTGCAGGGCCCTATGCCAAAAGGTTAGTTGTCTTCACTATATGGTACCCAGACCAGTGCAGACAACCTTGCACCTGCCAGTTCCTGGCTGGGTGTGGGATGCTGTATAACAGCGCCATCCCCCCACCTTCACCCCATCCGGCTGGGTCGCTGAGCTCACCCCCAAACTCAGCTCACTAGCGTGGCATCACAAAGCATACCCACTGGGGCCAAGACTTTTTTTTTTTGTTATAATAACATTTTTATTATAAAGAATTGTATACAAGCCATACAACTACATACAATAACATCCAACAGGTATAAAACATGAACAGCAATACTATAACTTAACAATCATAAGATTACAATCAGCTATTAGCAACAAGGGGCTGAACAAAATATACAATAGTTATGTGGAAATATGAGACAGAAAACATTAAAATAAGAGAAAAGGACCCCAATAAACCAACACCTTAATACTAAACAAGCTAAAAGTTATTAAACCATGAATTCTGAGGTAAGCATGGGTAAATTCTAGTAAAACCAGGTATTACCGTAATAACTGCCTCCTCAAAATGAAAAACTGGCAAGCCAAGACATTTTAACAAGGGTTCATGGAAGAAATGTTGAATCAGTTTGCATCTTATAAAGTACACATCATCTCCAAATTTCTTCAAACACCGGCATGATGTTCAAAAAATAATGCATACTTTTCTCCAAGTGGTAAAAAGTATCCACTGTAGCTGCCCTTTGGGACAACAGAGGGGGCCGCGGCTGAAGCCACAGTATGGTAATAACCTTCTAGGTGCATGTCAAAGGAATTAATTATCTGCCCGGGTCAGTCGACGTTGCTGGAGGTATATGCAAAAGTACTAACACTGGTGAAAGGGGTGATGGAATATCAAATAGTGATGTTAGGACTGATGAAATAGCCGGCCAATGAGATTGTACGTAGGGAAAGGACCAAAAGATATCGGCATGGTCAGCTCCGGATCCACCACATGCTCACCAACAGGTTCCAGCTTGGTTCCCTAGGTATTTCATAGTAAGGACTGGGGATTTTTAATATCTCACATCACAATTACATTTTTTGTTAAATTTTGACCACATATTTTCAAGATACTTGTTTTATGATTCACCTTACAAACATGACGTACCATTTTGCAGTATCTTGGCAGAAATGTTATTTCACACCACAAGTACGAAAACACATCTTGTCCAGGATCTAAAAAAAATGTCATGTCACGTTTATGAGGTGGTGTGGAAAAATGGCTATGTTGAACATCTGGAGTCAGAAACATTGAAATACTGTAATGTTTACTCATAACCTGGGCATTTTACCCTATTTGAACACCAAATGTTCAGCACAGCTTCTTATCACCCTCACCTCATGAACCCAGTACTGAACATTTTCAAATCTGCACCGATACATCATTCTGCGCCATTGAAACATCATTCCATGTCACAGGTGCAAAAACACATTTTGGCCAGGATCTGAAAAATGACAGCTGTCACATTTGTGAGGTGGTGTGAAAAAAAGACTATGTTGAAAATTTGGAGTCAAATATTTAAAATTACCAAAGTTATAAGCGAGTATAGAATATTTTCGATGTATGTGCATAACTTTGCTTTTTTTACATATTTTGACCTCAAATATTCAACATGGCCTTGTTATGACACCAACTCATGAACAAGGGTGGTAAAATACCAAATCCGAAAAAGGATTTTGCCATGCAACTGCAAAATCGCCTTTCAGGCCTGATTTCCATAATTCCACCACTACTGGTCATGAAGTGGGTCTCAAAATGGCCATTTTGAAAATCTGGGGTCAAAATATGCAAAAATGACAAAGTTATGCATCACAGTTCAAACCCCCACTGAAATACATTGAACCACACATACCACAGTTTCTCATATTGCAGTCGGACGTTCCAGCAGTAAGACGTGTCTTCGATCAGAGAATGGATCTTTGCTGTGGGACATGTTCAGCTGAGTGACGATATGTGAGGGGTGTGGTGGGGGTGTGAAGTGGTGGGTGCTGAGTGGGAGGCTGGGGTGGGAGTGAGTGGTTAGATCAGCAAGGGACCATTTTCTTTTTTTGCAGGGAAAAAAAAACACAATGAGGGACGGTTTTCTTCTTTTCAGGTGACAGTTCAACTCTGGGGACTGAGCACCCCAGTATCAGGACAGTGTTCGGCAAATTGGGCTGGGTGACCGAGGAGGGACACAGAAGTGGTACCCTAGTCTGCTTATGTATTACAAAATAAAAATACTAAGATTGGGAAGGATGGGCCACCTGGAGGGCAGGGGGGCAGAAAGAAGCCATATCGAGGGGGGGGGCAGCCTGGTCTGCTTAATACAGAAATAGGTAAGTAAACAGACAGAGAAACAGACAAATGCAGAGGCAGACAGAGCAGGAGATCATTGCCTCACAGCTCTCACTGCAGCAGGACTCCAGTTCTGGATGCAAAATTTGAGAAAAGTACCTCTGTTCTAATAAAGAAAATGCGAGTGAGTGGCTCCTCTTGAAAAGCTGGGCACCGCGGATTTTGGGGTACCCACAAAAAGTGTTTCTGGTGACTATTTTTAAAAAACAAACAGCAGAATCTAGCTAAACAGGTCCCGTTTACCTAGGTCCTGGTGTTTGTTTTTTTAAAAAGAGATGAGTTTTATGTATTTTTTATGTTTGCGAGCTTAAATGGACAAAAAGAAAAAAGGGCAGCGTCATGACTGGCATTTTTTTTAAGCAAGAGAGAACTCACGAAAATAAACACTTGCAAATTTTTTTTTTTACCATTTGAACTTACGCAAAGTTGAGTATAGTTTGTTTTTTTTCTGGTGCTCCATATCGACAACTGTAGAAGATACTGTCACAAAACTTTTTACATGTTGAGACTCTGACAGCCTAACGGAGCTTACCAAATTGTGTGCTATTTCATCAAACACCACCAAAGTAATTAGGGTGCAAAATGGGGTTTAACAATGAACAGCCAACTCAACCATAACTATAGGAGCACTATTGCACCCCTATAACATATATGTCCCTCTCTCTCCCAAACTTACATAGACTTTGACAGCAGATAAGGACCGCTTGGCCCATTTAGTCTGCCCATTTCCCTACCTACAGGATAGGCCATAGATCCTAGTTAACCAACAGCCTATTTCTTCCTACCCCCCACAAGAACTGCCTTACGTCTGTCCCATGCATTCTTGAATTCTCCCACAGTTTTAGACCCCACAACCTCCTCAGGAAGGCTGTTCCATGCATCCCCTACCCTCTCTGTGAAATAATACTTCCTCACATTGCCCCTGAACCGCCCTCCTTCTATCTTTAAATTGTGTCCCCTTGTTCTTGCAAGTCTCTTTTTCTGAAAGATGCTACCCTCTTGGACTTTGTTGATTCCACTGAGGTACTTAAAAGTTTCTATCATGTCCCCCCTCTCCCTTCTTTCCTCAAGGGTATACATATTAAGCTCCTTTAGTCTCTCCTCATACGGCTTCTCTTGCAGACCCTGCACCATTTTAGTTGCCCTCCTCTGGACTACTCTATCCTGTCTATGTCCTTGCGGAGATGGGGTCTCCAGAACTGGACACAGTACTCCAGATGGGGTCTCACCAACTGTCTGTACAGAGGGATAACAACTTCCTGTTTTCTGCTGATGATGCCTCTCCCTATACATCCCAGTATACCCCCAGCCCTCCCTACTGCCTTCTCACATTGCTTGCTAACCTTAAGGTCATCTGATATGATTACCCCCCGGTCCCTTTCCTTTTTTGTTGTTGTTACTACCTCCCCACCCATTGTGTATTCTTCCCCTGGGTTCTTGTTTCCCAGGTGCATTATTTTGCACTTCTTTGCATTGAATCCTAGCTGCCATACTTCTGACCATTCCTCCAACCTTGCCAAGTCCCTTTTCATTCTTTCCATGCCTCCTTGTGTATCAACCCTGTTGCAGATCTTTGTGTCATCTGCAAAAAGGCATACTTTTCCTTCCAGTCCCTCTGCAATGTCACTGATGAAGACATTAAAAAGGACTGGACCCAATACTGAACCCTGCGGTACCCCACTAGTAACCTCTCTTCTTCAGAGTGGACTCCATTTACAATTATCTTCTGTGTCCTGTTGTGCAGCCAATGTTTTACCAGGCTACCACCCTGGGACCCACTCCTAGGCTGGTTAATTTGACTATTAATCTTTTGTGTGGGACTGTGTCAAATGCCTTGCTAAAGTCTAGGTAGGCCATGTCCACAGCCCTCCCTGGTCTACTACTTTGGTCACCCAGTCAAAGAAATCTATTAGATTCGTCTGACATGACCTTCCGCTGGAATCCATGCTGCCTTGGGTCCTGTGCTCCACTGGCCTCTAGGTACTCAACTATTCTTTCCTTCAGAAGTGACTCCATCACTTTCCCTACCACAGAGGTCAGACTGACAGGTCTGTAGTTTCCTGCCTGTGTCTTCGTCCCACTTTTGTGAAGGGAATCACATCCGCTTCCTCCAGTCCTCGGTACCACACAATCCTCCCATGATTTATTAAAAGAGTAGCCAGTGGTTTCACTAGTTCCTCCTTAATTCTTCTAGAATTCTGGGTGAATTCATCAGAGCCATTGCTTTGTCCACCTTCAGTTTTAGGAGTTCTTGCAGAACCTTTCTTCTGTGAAAGGACTGGGATCGAATCTCTATCAAGAGTGCTTCTGTTAATTGGATTAGGCACTTCCCCTCCTCTTTGTGAATACTGAGCAGAAATATTCATTCAGTATCCCTTTTCACTGTCCCCCTCTGCCCACCCACCGTTCATTCTATTCAGCCTCACTATCCCTCCCTGTGTCTTTCTACGCTCGCTGATGTACCTATAAAAGGTTTTACCCCCCTTCTTACCTGAGTTGGCTATCATTTCCTCAGTTTGGGCCTTTGCTATTCTGACTTCCCTCCCTGCTTCCTTCTGCCTTAACTGGTACAGCTCTCTGTCCTGCTCTTTCTGTGTTTCTTTATACTTCCGGAATGCTATCTTTTTCTTCCTGACTTTCACAGCCACCTCTTTTGAGAACCATAGTGGCTTTTTCTTTCATTTTGATTTATTTGCTTCACACAAAGGCTTGTTGCCTCTGTGATGGCAGTTTTGATGATTCCCCATTGTTGCTCCACACCTCCTTCTAGCCTGTTTGCTAGTGCTTTTCTGAGGCACTCTCCCATCTTGCCAAAGTCAGCCCTCCTACAGTCTAGTACCCTCACTTTTGTACGGCTTGATTCTGTAGCTGAGTTTAACGTGAACCACACTGTTTGATGGTCACTTGTCCCCAGATGGCAACCCACTTCTAGATCCGAGATCCTCTCACTGCCCCCGTTTGAGAGTACGAGGTCTAAGATTGCTCCCTCACGAGTGGGTTCAAACTAGCTGTCTAATGCCTGCCACCTGTAGGGCATCAAGAATGGCCCTGCTCTTGGATGTGGCTGCAGCAAATGTGCTCAGTAACATCTGGCATATTCAGGTCTCCCATCAATAGTATCTCCTTTCTCTGCCATTCTAAGAATGCTTCTATCATATCCTTGTCCATTCCTCCCTGACATGGGGGTCTGTACACAACCCCCAAAGTGGATTGTGGTGCCTTCAGTCTCCAAGGTGACCCACAGTGCCTCCTCTCCTCCCTGTTTACTCTTTTGTTCAGTTGCTTTTATCCCTTCCTTTACATAGAGAGCTACTCCTCCCCCTCTTCTCCCCATCTGTCTCTCCTGTAGGTTATGTACCCTGGTATGTTAACATCCCAGTCATGGTTCTCTGTGTACCATGTTTCTGTGACTGCTACGATATCCAGGTGTAACCCCTAGATGGCGCTATCCCAGGGGCTACTACCCCTGCCTGATTTGCCACCAACAGGTTGAGGGGCCTGATCCAATGGCGGTGCCTCCACCCAGAGGTCAGGGTTTGCAATAGTTAAACTAACTTGGTCACAGCCCTCTGGGACACTGCAACCCCCTTTCTTCCCACTAGTGGCCCACACAATATATCAGAATTACCTTCACAGTATACACTTACCCCCAGGTCTGGTTCTGCACTGGGACCTCCTGTGAAATGAGATACAGTGCAACAATCACAGTACAGTACTTTAACATAGACAACACTTCAGGCAGTATAACTTTGTTGAAACAAGCAGCTCTGATTTATTTAGGGGATATAACAAGGACAGGGGAAATCAGGTTAATTAGCTTATCACTCTAATAATCTACCTGGCTCTGTGCACAGGCCTATCCCTATCAGTTACTGTCCCTGAGGTACCCAAGCCCTAGTAGTAGTCCAAACCGTGGCAGCTGGTAGAGGCCCTTTCACACAGAAAGAGGAGAATTAAACAGTCAGCAGTACAGTAATTCCATTTGGATTTAATGTGGCAATTCAACAGGGAGCGACCCTGAATTAGTACTCACGACCTCCAAATAAGATAGGGTCCTTCAATGTCAGAAGGGCTCACTTGAGGTCACACAAACCTCTTCACACATCCATATAAGAAAGCACTATACCAGGCAGGCTGCATCTGTATCCCGATCGCAATTACTGCACAATACCGGAGAACACACAGCAGATTCAGTTCCTGACAGACCGAGTGCAATTTTCAGCAATTTCTCCAGTCTTCTACAGGGTGAGCCTGGTTTCTACTCTTCAGAGATCCTTTGATTCTTTTCACAGGACAGATTCAGTCCTAACAAGCTGTTACACAAGCTGCAGACCGAACTCTGGGCCTTACACACGCTTTTGACTAAAACTGCACACTGAAAAGCACAGGGCCTCTTCCTTCTTCACTGCCAAAGCTCAACTGAAACTCCAACCGACAAAACCGAGCACTTCCTTTGAGTTCCTCCCAGTTCTTGACTGGATTGGCTGTCACTCACAATAGACTGCTGCTGTTGGTCCAAAAAGGCACTGAAGTTCTAAACTACATCTCCCAGAGTCACTGCCCATACAATCCTCTTGTGGCTGGCTCAGATTATGAGTCCAAGTTCTGATTCGTCCCAAGGCACCATTTTAGAGCTAGCTTACCCCACACTGATTGGTCCAGTTCAGCAGTTCAAAACTAGAATGGGGAACTAGCAGACACAGTTCTGACTGCAAAGAAAGCAGGTTAGACAAACTGTAATTTCATTATTACTCCAAATAATTTCTGGCAAACAGTTACATCTTTCAGATAGGTTCCCTTTGCACTCCTAGTGACTGCAAAAATGAAGTGAATTGGCAGCAGCTCGAGTGGTACTCAGAGAAGCACACAGTCCCCCCATACAAACTAATTATGTCTGCAAGCAGACAGCTCTTAAAGAGACAGTACCAGAGGCTCTAAAACACTCACTGATAAATGGCTTAAATGCCAAACACCATTCAGGCTTGGAGCATTCAAGCAAGCTCCTGGAAGTCTTTTGGGAACCCCCATTTGCAGGGGGGGTTACACAGGCATCCCTCTTCCATGAAGGCCACCAGCTCAGGGAGCTTGTTGCCCAGACTACGGGCATTGGTACTCATTACCCTCCATTTCCTGATGGCCTTACTCCCTTTGCCCCATCCCTGTCCTTCTTGCCTTTGTCACTTTCTCCATTTACCCCTGCCCTTCTCCCATCGGCAACCTCATGTTGGTGTTTGCCGCACTTACTACCATGATTATTTGGGGGCTAGGATTTCTGCCTCTTCCAGTGCTCTCCCTTGGCTAGTTTAAAAGCTTGCTAATGAAGCATTTAAACCTATCACCTAGGATCCTGGTTCCCCTCCCGACAGATGCAGCCCATCATGCCAGTATAGGCTTGCATCACTCCAGGTGGACCCCAGTCCCCAATGAAGCTAAATCCCTGAGCTCCACACCAGTTTTTCAACCACTGATTGAAACCCATGTGCGGAACACCCTAGCCTCTCCTATGCCATAGATGGGCAGCACCTCCAAGAAGGTTACCATGGTGCTACTTGACTAAGGCCCTCCCCAATTCCACAAACTCTTCCTGCACTTCTCAATCCCTTTCTTAGCCAGGTCATTTGTCCCTGGTGGACAACAACATCCAGCTCCTCCCCTGTGCAGCTGCTCTGGCAATCCTGAGGATTCGCCTCCTGTCCCTCCAAGCCATGGCGCCAGGCAGGCACCTTACCTCCCTCTCCCCTTCCTCCCCCAGTTCTACCTTCCTAACAATGGAGTCCCCCACCAGGAGTTGTTTCCTTCCCCTGTAGGGTCCCCTGCCACCCTCCTGTGGGTCTCCTTTGTGGAGGTTCCCAGCATCCTCCTTGGTCTCCACTGTGGGTGCCTCCATAGAGGAACCACACTTTGCCAGAATGGCATAGGAATTGTGCAGAGGTACAACTTGAGGGATGCGCCTCTGTTCCACCACCCTCACCCTCCCTGAGCCCACTGTGGTCCAACCGCTCCTCTTTCTTGGCAACCTCTGAGGCAACGGCAGTGGCACTGGTGGTCCCTGGATGGAAGAGGAGGTCCCACAAATCCTGGTCAACTCAGCCTGGAGATGAGCAACCTCCTCCTCAGCCCAGAGAGGTGCCTGCAGATGGACAACACCACATCCTCCAGAACGCCTCCCGAAGACTGCTGCTCCACAGCCACTGCACTGCACCACTCCAATCATGTCTTATTTCTGGCCCCTTAACTGTTTTCAACCTTACTCTTTCCCTCTGTTTTTTTTCTCTCCCTTACTTTCTGCCTGTGTGCCTTAAGCTCCTGACTGTCCTGTTCTCTGACAAGAATATCCTATATTTCTAGTAGACCACTTACTTGCTCAGAGGCAGACCTCCAGCAGTAGAGGGGCCGAGAGCTACTCTTGCCCTTCTAGGATGGTGGGTCTTTGGTGGTTCTGTGATCACTCACTTCCTGCTCCCAAACAGGAAGTTCCTGTTGTCAGTCAAATCCTGTGCCTATAAAAACAAAACTAGCTTTGGGTGGGGGGAAGGAGGGCAATATAGTCCCAGCAGAGAAGTCCAGTCACACAGCAGTCCTTTCTCCTGGTGTCTTCTGCCAAGATATTAGCAGAATCTTTCTAAGGCAGTCTTTAAATGTAGCTTCCTTCTAGCTAAGCCACTCCCCCTACTTACTAGATCTTTCTACCAGTAATTTAAACCTCACAGCAGTTAAGTCCTCCCAATCACCTGATATTTACACCTATAACTATTCAGATACCCATTCAGTTCAGTTAACCCAGACAGACACACACACACACACACACACTTTTTGTTTTTGTTTTGTATGTTAGTTTTTTTTTACCCTAAATTAAAGGTCCAAGTACAAAAGTTCTTCTACTTTAGTCCCAGCAGAGAAGTCCAGTCACACAGCAGTCCTTTCTCCTGGTGTCTTCTGCCAAGATATCTGATGGATCCAGTATGTAACCCAGCCTGTCAAGGAATAAAAAAAATATATGTCTCCCCCTTCCCACAACAACCTGATGGGTCCAGTGCCAGATTCATCCTGTCAAAGAATAAACAAAATCTATCCCCCTCACCCAAACTGCTTGACAGGATCACTGCCCAACCTGGCCCATCAGGGAATTAAAAAAGTCCCCCTTCCCATAACAACCTGAAAGGTCCAGTGTCCAACCTGTAATCTCAGTGAATAAAAAAAATACTAACCCTCCCCAACAACCTGACAAGTCCAGTATTCAATCCAGCCTGTGAGGGAATAAAAAAAAAAAAAAAAAAATACTGTCCATCATCCCCCATCTTACAGTCTGTTGCCAACCTGGCTCATCAGGGAATGAAAAAGTGTTCCCTCCTTCCAACAACCTGATGAGTCCAGTGCCCAATTCAGACTGTCAAAGAATAAACAAAATCTGTCCCCTCACCCAAACTGCCTGACGGGTCCAATCCCAACCCAGCCCACAAGAAACATCCCCCAACAATCTGAAAGGGCCACTGCACAACCTTAAATCTCATGGAATAAAAAAAAAAAAAAAACTAGCTCCCATCCCCAACAACCTGACAACTCAAAGCTTTCAGCTTAGTGTATCTCACCTGGTTAAATAACTAAATAAAAAAAAAAATAAAAAAAACACTCTGGTGTTCAACATGGCCCATCAGGTAATAAAAACAAAATCTGACCCTCCCCCAAACACCTTACAGTCTGGTGCCCAACCCTGTCTTTCAGAAAGTAGAAATAAAAAAGTGTCCATCTTTCCCGCTATCAATCTTGCAAGTCTGATACTCAAGCTGGCTCATCAGTGAATGAAAAAAAAAAAATTGTCTTCCCTCCCTCCAACTACCTGATGGGTACCATGCCCAACTCAGCTCATGCATTAAGGCAAACTGAGGTAAGGAAGAGCAGTAGCAAAGCCATAAGCGGAAGGTGGAATAGGCAGGGTATTAAAACACTGCTTTTCCCAGGTCTATCCACTCAGGTCACACTGAGGGGTTCAAACACTGCATGGAAGGTTTGGGACTGCTGCTACTGCACTTTTGAATCTACCGGCCTGTTAAGGTATCTCCATCCCCTCCGGCATGCGGCACACTAATGTAAGAGAATGGATCCATGGGGACTGATAGTGCACACACCCGAGGCAGTAACCCCAAGTGCCAGTGATCCCAGGACTACCACCCAGCTCTCCTTTTTGTGCTCTTTCCTTCTCTTGCTGGTCAATCTCAGCTCTGAACTCTGCCCAAAACACATATACTGATCATACTGCCATGCAAGCTCCACCCCAGCCTGCTCCACAGAAGAATAGTCTGGTGAACAACCTAGCCTCTCAAGGAACAAAAAAAACTCTGTCCCCCTCCTGCAGACTACCTGATGGGTCTAGTGTCCAATCTGACTCGTCAGGGGATAAACAAATCTGCCCCCCCTTTTCCAACTATCTAACAGGTCCAGTGTCCAACACTTTCTGTTAGAGAAAAATAAAATCCTTCCCTTCTCTACCAAACTACCCAATGAGTCCAGGACCTAACATGGACCATCAGTGAATAAAAAAAAATTAAAAATCTGTCCCCCCTCCTCTCAACAACCTGATGAACTCCAAGCTCACCCCCACCTGTCAGGGAATTAAAAAAAATATATTTGTCTCCCTTCCCAAAAATATCCATCTCCTCCCAAACCACCTAACATGTTCTAGCCCTACCTGACCGGTCAGTGAATTTAAAAGAAATATGTCCCTCTCCCAGCTATCTGATGGGTCTCAAGGCCCAACTCAGACCATTAGCGGTGGTATGTGATAGAAAGCCACCTTCCCACACTTAAAACTTACTCATAAGTGAGTTTTAAGCTGGGGGACAAAACTAATAGTCTGGTGTTGAGTGGAACTGAACAACTATGAACAGTGTGGGGAGCAGTGCCACTGTGGGCACAAAAAAAATCTTCAAAACTGACGTCGATGTGGTCCTCATGTAACTACAATTTTAACAGTCAGACTAGTGAGATGGTAAGACTAAGATAACAACATAAAAAGGCAAGACCAGCCTTGTTGGCACCAGCCAAATTGTGTTTAGTTTTATTTTGAAACCCATAAGGATCTTCCAGAGATAGGTGTACAGCAGGCAGAATGCAAGATTTAATAATGCAGGAGCAAAAGTTCATTAAGCCAGCAAGGAGCAGGTGTGTGGGGGGGGGGTGCTGACTGCCAGAGATCTGCCGGAAGTGGAGCCAGTGAGAGGACAGCCCAACAAGCCAGTGAGAGAAGAGCCCAATGAGGCTTAGGAGTGGCAGAAGAAAGAAAAGAAGTCATGTGGAACTGAAGAAACATGCTGAGAAAAAGCAGCCTACTTTGAAAAAAAGGTAGGGAGACTAGCTGGGAGCCAATAGCTCTGATCTGCCACAGCAGTTAGAAATGATCTCAGCCAAGATGATTTCCCAATCCACTTCATAATAAACTGTTATTGTAATCGAATTAAAACATTGTGCCTTCACTAATTTAATAATTCAAGGTTATTATGTCTGCCCCATCAGCTTCACAATCAGGCATGAATATGTATGTATGCTGTGTAAACATATTAAGTGTTTCCACCTCTTAGTCACCAGGATTCATGCATTATTAATATAGCAAAGGCTTTGGACCTATCCAAATATAACATACTCACCTTCTGAACTCCATCCAAGTCCATACCCATTATTAATAAAAAATGGGCAGCTGTGAACAAGCTTAAAATTTATACTTGAGGTTCTGGTGACATCATGAGTCACAAGCATTTTGCGCTCATGGTTTATGAAGTCTCCAACTCACTAGCAGAATTACTGCTTTCTTATTCACAGTAGCATGTCTGTTCTACTGACTTTAATGAGCAATGAAAATATAACGTACTTTATGTTATTTTCACTGCTGAGGTTAATGTATATAAAGTTAATTTATATTAGAATATTTGTTATTTAAATATTAACTAAATGTACAAAAAATGGCAGACTTATCAACCTAGCAAGACCAACGCGAAGAGCCGTTCTTTTGCAGCACCAAGCCTTAGCAAGTGCTGCTGTCCTTTTCTCCAGCATCTATGTCAGAACTAAATCGCCGTAAGTACTACTGTATACACGTCAGCTGCTTGAGGAAGATGTCATAGTGAAATGCTGCAACCCGCACACATGTTTTGCATCCATGCTGAGAAAGACTGTGTTTGAGATGATGTATTACTAATTGGAGATTTGCTTTAACGTAGACACTGGAGAAAAGCGCAACGCTTCTGAAGGCTTGATGCAACAACAGGATGGTGCTCCATGTTAGTGAGTCAACTTTGTACACTTGAATATCCTGTGAGAGCACACTCGCTCTTTTAACAGAGTACCACTATCCTGTCTTTCTTGTTCACAAAATAATGTTGATGCGTACCATTATTTTGTTTGCTTGCGCATGCACTAGAAATGTTTTGTTTCACTTAAAGGCATTTCAGAGGTGTGCCACTGCCAAGCCCACTGCAGCTCAAACTGGAAGGGCTCGGCAGTCCAGACCAATGACCATGCACTGTGGCCCTGATGCCACTCGCTGCTTGCTGGGCAAAACTTCATGTAGTTGAAAGGACCAAAGGCACTCCAATCAGAGGGACTTTGTTCCTTTCATCTGCATGAAGCCAGTCAGCAAGTAGCTGTTCAGCTTCAGGAACCTGAGTGATCATGTGATGAGTGATCTCTCTGTCTCGTGGACCAGGGTGCCCACCACCAATACTGCTTCTTTCTCCCCATCCCTTTCCAGTTGCTTGCCTGCCCACCCTTCTCCATCTTTATAAGTATTTTTAAAATATAAGTGGACTGGGGTTCCCACCCTGGTAACACTTCTCTTGACCCCCTCAGCTCCAGGTCACCCACCCTGTTCCTCAAGCCAGACACTGGGGTGCCAAACCACAGTGTTGGAACATCCCTGAATTAAAGAACCCGTACCTCAATATATTTTTTTTTAACCTGTAAATCCAAAAATCATCCCTTGCTGATCTGCCGCCCCCAACCCGACCTCCAACTCAGTAGTCACCCCCCACACACATACACCCACACCCACACTCACCTAAACAGGTCCCAAGGCAATGATCCATTCTCTGATCGAAGACAAGTCTTGCTGCTGGAACCGCCAACTGCAATATGAGAAAGTGCAGTTCAATGTATTTCAATGGGGTTTTGAACTTCGATGCATAACTTTGCCAATTTTGCATATTTTGGCCCCAAATTTTTAATATGGCCTTTTTGGGACCCCATATAGTGACCAATGGTAGTAGAATTATGCTAAACATGCCCAAAAGCTTATTTTGTGGTTGTATAGCGAAATCACCTTTTGGGCGGGATGTGAACATTTTTACAACCCTTGTTCATAAGATGGGGTCATAAGATGGCTATGTTGAAAATCTGGGGACAAAATAGTTAAAATGGCAAAGTTATTCAAATACATTGAAAATTTTCTATACTCGCTTGTAACTTTGATCATTTTAAATATTCTGACCCCAAATTTTCAATATAGCTATTTTTTTACAGCACCTCACAGACATGATAGCTGTCACTTTTCAAAATCCTGGCCAAAATGCGTTTTCGTACCCATGGGGCAGAATGACGTTTTGATGGAGATTTGAAAATGTTCACCTACCGGGTTCACGCTGTGGGGTAATAAGAAGGCCATGCTGAAAACAAGATGCTGGGATGCATATCTAGGGGGATCGGTAGTAGGAGAGAGGAGATTATACTGTCCTTGTACAGGTCACTTGTAATGTCACATCTATAGTATGGAATTCAGTACTGGTGCCCGCACCTCAAAAAAGGACATTAACCTGCTGGAGAAGGTCCAGAGGAAGGCTACAAAGATGACAGCTGGTCAGCAGGGTAAGGCGTATGAGGAGAGGTTGACGGCATTGAACGTGTACTTCCTGGAAGACAGAAGAGAGAGAGAGAGGGGACATGATTGGGACCTTCAAGTACTTGAAAGGGATAAATAAGATTGATAAGGAGAGTCTCTTTAAGCTGAGTGGCAACCATAACATGAGAGGGCACAGTCTTAAGCTGGAGGATGGGAGGTTTAGGAGGGAGGTCAGGAAGCAATTCTTCACAGAGAGGGTTGTGGACACTTGGAAAGCACTGCCAGAAAAGGTAATCTCATTAAAGACAGTGGGCAGCTTTAAGAGAGGGTGGGATAGGCATATGGGGAAGGTAAGGATCATGGGTAGGGAGGATGGGAGGATGGGAGGAGTGGGGAGGGAGTGCAGGGTCATTTGCTCAAGCTGTGGAACCTGCAGTATGAGCAGACGTTGATAGACCAAATGGCCTTCTTCTGCTGAATTCTTCATATGTTCGTGTTTGGTGTACAAATATGGTAAAATACCCAGGTTATGACTGAACGTTACACTATTTTAACATTCACTCATAACTTCACTGATTTTCAATATTCTGACTCCAAACTTTCAACATAGCCATTTTTCCACACCACCTCATAAACGTGATGTGTCATTTTTTTAGATCCAAGATGTTTTTTCGCATGTTTGGTGCAAAATGATATTTCGGCCAATATATTATGAATGGTACATGTCATGTTTACAAGGCAAATCATAAAACAAGTGTCTTGAAAAGTTGGGGTCAAAATAAAACATATATATATATATATATATAAAATCGTTTAACAACCTTTGTATGTAGTGCTAGTCTTCACCCCAGTGGCCATGCTTTGTGATCCCATCCCTGTGAGCAGAGTTCGGGGGTGAGCTCAGTGACCCAGCTGGATGGGGTGAGGGTGGGGGAAAGGTGCTGTTATGCAACAACTCACCCCCCAGCCAGAGAATGAAAGGTGCAGGATTGTCCATATGGGGTGGGTACCACATAGCAAAGACAACTGTCCTCTTGGCATAGGGCCCTGCACCTCTCCACCTGTAGATGACAGAGTGCCTTGAGCATTGGCTGACAGATGCACTCACTGCCCTGTGTATCTGTGGCTACATGGAAGTGCAAGAACCACAGGGCCCTGTGCTTCTTCAGCCCACCAGACGGCCCCACTGATTCTTCACATCGGTCACTTCAGTGAAGTGCAGGGCCCTTGGACAGATTCTTCTCTTGGTGCAGGGCATCTGAGTTCATGTACTATCAGTACCAAACATCTGCACAGCACATACATGCAAGCAAACGCTCAGCATTGACAAATGCTTGTTTTTATTGTCACTGCTGTCTCTGCTCTGAGTTCTCAGAGCCACAGCATTCTGTGGGAAATAGCTTGATGTAATTTTTGTCCCCAGAACCACTTTTCATAAAGGACTGTGGTCATCAGTATATTCTAGACCCAAAAATAAAGAAATCAGTAAGTATGGACACATGCAACACACCAGAAACTGAGAAACACGAAAAAAAAAAAATAAGAATAGAAAATGACAGAGTTCCTCTAGTGTGAACTGCTGCATTATTTTTGGATGCATCTTAGGAATGTATTTCTTTATAAATTAGTATAACTTCTAGTTTATGAAGACCAGAAGCAGCTGGTCACATTAGTAACCGGCTGCTGATTTTTTTAACAGTACAATAATTGTTCCATAGGGAAGTGTCAATGTACTTTTTCAGTCCTTCCTCTTTCCTAAGCTGTGTCAGCCACAGTATTCTGATGATGCCAGTTTCCTAATCATTGTCTAACTATTCACACTCTGAGTTTTGTGAAGTTACTTTTTAGGGCGTGTGATACAAATGTACGGAGACAAGAGTACTGGTTTTTTTTTTTTTATACTGAGGGGTTAAATTTCTAAATTGTAAGGCGACTTCTAGACATGAGCCTCTCTACAGCCCAGCACCAGAGTGCTTGGCTCAATAGCAGCCAAATCAGAGTCAACCTAGCTGCGATTAGCACAGTTTTTTTTTGTTTGGTTGTTTTCAGCTTGAGCCAAGTTAGAGCAATGGTGGAAACTTGTAAGGGACATGCATGCACACTGCTGCAGCAGTCAAACTGGCACTGGCTCAGTAGCCAAACACTGTTCATATTAGAAACACTGAAACACAGAAATTTGGCGGCAGATAAAGACCCCCATGGTCCATCCAGTCTGCCCGAGCTCTCCTCCTCCACCCCGGAGGACCTGTGCCCTCCATCTTCTGTCTGCCCCCTGTTGTTTAGGCTAGTAACATTTTTATTTAACTATCCTTTCTGGCAGAAGTAGAAACAGTGCTTTTCACACATACTGTAATCTGAAGCACTTTACAAGCTATGATAGACTGGGAGTGAAGCGACTGTAAACGTCTAGTGGTAGCCATTTCACACATCAACGTCAGCATAAAAACTTGAAAAAGTGCATGAACTGGTTTTATGGAACAGGGGACGCCGGCTAGGACACCGGCAAAACTCACCTGCTCTTGCAAAAAAGTGCCTTGGGTTCTTTTACTTCCACTTGAACACCCACCACGACAGCACCAGTGATGGGCAGAAGGTACCTCGGTAATGTCTCATCTGAAGGATGGCATACCCCGACAGTATAGCATCCCCTAGTACTGGCCTTTTAGCCCAGAGTTAGATATGCTACCAACTGAGTTACACTGACACCAAGGAAACAATTCATACCCCATTTGGACCACTGGAAAAGTCAGTGGTACCAACAGATTGTTCCAGTCACTAGTGCTGCTGACTACTGGATGTAAAACTTAGTTTCAACCCCTGATTTTGTCAAGTCATTTTTTTTTTTTACTCTCAGAGCAAAGCCAGACCTTTAGCTCGGCACTGGTTCAACTCTAGCTACATTTTCCTGACTTGGACATCTCTTTTACATGTACTTCCACAAAACTCTACAGTGCTGAGAACTCAGGGCATAAAACACTATACAGGGGTGTGTTTCAACATATTTTATGGAGTGCTTTATTAGCAATATACAGTATCTGAAATAAATCATAGATCTGAAAGCAGAACAAAATACAATTTACCAATCTTTCATTGCAAGTCTTTCCAAAAGATAAAAATTGTCTAAGGTGCAGAAATGTTTTTCTTCCTGTTATGATCACCACAGCATAGAAATGTATCATGAGAAAGCTATTGTTTAAAAAAAAAAAAAAAAAACATATCTTCAACAAGGGTAGTCAAAAGCAGCCCAGTGGTGAAGAGATCTGAGGCACCTGGTGCCTTATCTGTTCCCACACCGGTGACCCAGGTTCCAGAACGGACTCAGATCATCGAGGGTCAGCCAGGGAGGGACAGGATTGAGCGTCCGAAAGACTGCTCTCCTCTCCTGGGGAAGGGTGACATGTCAGCCTAGCCTAGGCTGCCCCCAGATG
The DNA here is from genome assembly GCA_016271365.2 of Neoceratodus forsteri. NCBI lineage: Eukaryota > Metazoa > Chordata > Ceratodontiformes > Ceratodontidae > Neoceratodus > Neoceratodus forsteri. The sequence goes on along the minus strand of CM028131.1, from coordinate 964,716,606 downwards.
GAGGCATTGGGGTAGAGAAGCACTGGGGCGGGGGGCACATATGGGAGAGAATGGCGGACAGGTGTGCCTCATGCACTGGCACGACACTCCAATGTGGGGTGGGAGAAAACCAAGAAAATGGCATTGGAGGGGCTCAAGAAGCCCAGCACAGCTACTCAGTACCCACACTGCTGCCTGACTGCCATGGTGGTGGGATATGATGTTGATCGGGGGGGCAGCCCTCCTTTCCTGGCCCTGCCACAAGGAGGAAGCTCATGGGAAAGCCAATAGACCAGTTGGCTGGGGGGAGTGGTAGGGAGCCGGTACGGAGGTCTGGGGACTGTGCTGAAGAGCCGCCTCTCCAGATGTGGAGGAAAAAATATATATGGAAAAGAGAAAAAAAAAAGGAAAAAACAAGGTTGGTCAAACAGTGAAGCAGACACACATGTAGATGGGTACTTTTGACAAAAATTGGTGGGTACTTTTGACAAAAATGGGTGGTAATTATTACCCCTTTAGTAATGTTGTTTGTTATGGAAATAAACTAGAATACAGTAAAAATATGAGGATATATGCAGAGCTGAAAAAGACCCTGGCAAAGCTAGAGTTAAAATCCAACCAAATGATCTGTGTGCACACAGAGGACTTTTATCCATAAGTATAACTCTAATTATTCATAAGCCTAGTGAGGCTCCAGATTTGCTATAGGATTGGTCATTAATGTCTTGAAAATGACTGATCCAGCTGCAAATGGATGGTGTGTGGCACGCACAGCTCGTGCCACACAGCTAAAACCTAAATAAAACCATTAAAAATGAAAGTTCTTATTGTGATTAGACTTGTAATCACAATAACAACCTCGAAGCCCATCATTTCCTTGGATTAATGACCGGATGGAGAGAGGTGGCCCGAGGCCGATCTCCCCCAACCGATCGTTAATCCCTTGGAAATGACTGGCTTCTCAGTCATTATTGCATAAATGTTTTGTGTTTTAATCAATTCACCTACCCGCCCTCATCTGTCCTTCAGCAACCTCCTACCTTTACCAAGTGCTGTTGGGATCTGGTGAATGCATGGGGTCAAACATCCTAGTGGCTGCCATTGATGTTCCTCTGTTTTGCTTCCACAGTTGTTTCCTGAATCTCACACCTCACAACTCTCGTGTGACACCAACCAATGCTTTTATTAGCCTTGCACTATTACAGTGAATTACTGTGGAGGATTAAGCTCCCAGGCCTACTGCAGGGGTTGCTGTGATGGCGGAACTTGGCACCTCCCCAGCTCCCGCTCTGGCCAACCCGATCACAGCTCCATATGTCCACTCCCAAACCCGGTAGAAGACTTGGTTTGCTGGCCAAGGCACCTAGCTTCACCTGAGCTCTTTCCTTCTAAGACTGCTTGAAAGGCAGAGTAGAGAAACTTACCAGAGCAAGGGAGAAGGATTAAGACTTAGTTTGGCTAAGCAGATTTACTGTGTGGTGGTGTTTTTATTTTTTACTCACAGGGATTGCTACTGTTTGTTGCTAACATTTCATTGCTTTATTTTTCTCTGATTCAGATTGTTGTTGCTGGTATACCTTCTTCTGCATCATTACAAGGTGTGCCTACAGGTGTGTGCTAACAGATTACTGCTGTAATCTTCTGATTCAAATTGTCTTTGCAAGGTATATCTTCTGTTACTGCTTTATTTTTCTCTGGAGCAAAGTGTTTCTTACAGGGTATATCTTCTCTGAAATTATTACAGGTGGTGCTTTACAGGTTTTACAGTTTTATCTAACATTAGGATAAGCTTTCAGGGTTACTGCATTTGTTGTTGACGTTTCTGCTCTTACCTCCTTGTTCTTTCGTCCGGTGGTTCTTCTTTTAGGCAGGGAAGGGCCCAGCCACCCACCCCATCCCCAACCACCCACGCCACACTCCTTTTATAGGGTACCACAGTTGTGACATTTCCTGTGGCAGAGCAGGAAGGGGCAGATCAGTGGGGCCTCCACAAGGTGATCTCATTTACAGGGCACTAGTAATTTAACTTGTTATAACAAGTTAAACAAAGCACAATTAAACCATTACTTGCTATTTTTTCCCTTTTTTCCTTCTAATTACTCTGACTAGGTTACAAACCCAGCAACTTATTTGGAATGGATTTCATTAACTGCAGGTACTGTGGAACAATTTTCAGAAGGACAGTCTTACAGGATTTAGGACACTGTCCTACATGCTGGGCCTTTGAGATCTTAGGGCTCAGCTCCGGGCAGCATGGGCAGAGATTGCACGCCTCAAATTTCATATTGAAGAGAAATACATTATAAGAACCACCCGCCATTTCCCCAGCATCCAACAGAAAACCTCGACCGCAGAGGGTAGTTGGTCCAGGAGGTTGGCAGGTGGTTAGGAGGAGCAAATCAGGTGCCCCATCACTCTCTGCCTCCATCACATTGCCTCCAAAACCATATAAACACTACAAACAGGTATCTGCCTCTATCTCTGAAATCAAATAAAGAGGCAGAAGACACTGCAGAGCAGGACATCGCGCACAGGAGCTAGCACAACAAAACTCACCCAAATCAGGAACCAAAACTAAACAAGCACAAAGGAAATCCAAAAACTTGATCATAGGAGACTCATGATTCGGGAGTTGATACCATCTCCAGCCAGGGTGATGGTCAGATGTCTCCCAGGTACATCAGCATGGAGAGACACTGACCGCATTGCTAAAACTGTTCACAAAGCAGGAGAAAACATTGATGTCCTAGTACACATAGGGACTATCGATCTTCGCCAGCCGTCAGTTGTGGAGTCCAAGGAACACCTGACTAGGCTGGGTGACAAACTATCATCTATTTTGTCCTGCATCTCCTTCTCTGAGATCCTGCCAGTCTGGGAGAGGGGAGCAGATGGACGGAAGGTCAGAGAAGGGGAGATAGGGGAGCTAAACACGTGGCTCAAGGACTGGTGCCAGGAAAAAGGACACAGATTTGTAGGGAACTGGCAACAGTTCTGGGAGCGAAAGTTCTTTAAATTTGATGGACTGCATCTGACTAAAGAGGGAGTCAGTGCATTGGGGCAGAAGTTTTACGTCTTTGCAGAATATTTAAACTAGCAAATGGGGAGAGGGGTGCAGCACCCCATACGTCGAATGGGAAGAACACCCCTCCCCCCTCAGCTAGTGGTCAAACAGGAATTCAGCGTGTTTGCCGTTCATTTGCATCACCAGGTAAGAAAAAAGGTTTGTCTCCCCATACGATGCACAGGGGTAATGCCAAACTTCACCCAACAACTAACACACCAAAATCTGGCCAATGGAAAATCATGTACACAAATGCTCACAGCCTGGGAAATAAGATCCCAGACCTGCAGGCAATAATGTCAGAGGCTAAACTGGACATAGTAGCAATTAGTGAGACGTGGTTTACCAGTAACCACACTTAGGAGACTTCAGTACCTGGCTATGTATTGTTCAGAAGAGACCAGAGGTGCAAAAAGGGGAGGAGTGGCCCTGTATGTTAATGAAAATATCAAAGCTACAGAAATTCAGAATACACATAAGGAGCCAGAAGAACTGTGGGTCACCCTGGAAACAAGAAATGGGACAGCCATAAGAACTGGGGTTGTCTACAGGCCCCCAGACCAGAGGGAGGACATAGACACATTACTGTTAGAAGATATACAAAACATGACAGCTAAAGGGGAGGTTCTGATAATGGGAGACTTCAACATGCCGGATACAGATTGGTCAATACCAGCAGGAACATCTGCCAGAACTAGACTCATAGTGGATTCCTGCAGGGGAGGGCCTCAAACAACTGGTACAGCAACCCACAAGAGACAGGGCTATCCTAGATCTAGTACTGACTAACAAAGAAGGGATCACAGATCTCCAGGTAGAAGGTCACCTGGGGGCCAGTGACCATCACATGGTATGGTTCAACCTACATTACATCTAAATCATCCTATTCCAAGGCAAAAATATGGGACTTCAGAGGAGCTGACTTTGATAAGATGGCCAACAGAGTTAAGCTAGCCCTGGCAAAAAGAAACACAGGTGAGGGGGGTACAGGCAAAGTGGGCAAGCATTAAGGATGCAATACTTGAAGCAACATCCCATTGTGTTAGACAGAAAAGGAAGTGCAAAAGAAGAAGGAAACCACTTTGGTTCTCAAATACAGTAGCAGAAAAGGTCAGAGCCAAAAGGCTGGCCTTCAGGAAATATAAGGGAACACAGTGGGATGAAGATAGGAGGCATACCAAACTGCCCTAAGGGAAGCAGGTAAGGCAGTAAGGCAGGCAAAGTCCCAAACTGAGGAAACACTAGCACCTAACAGTAAAAGAAGGTGACAAGACTTTCTATAGATACATTAGTGAAAGGAGAAAGTCCAGAGGGGGTATTGCTAAGCTTAATGGAGAAAAGGGAGCATGTGAGGAGGAGGACCCTGTAAAGGCATCTATCCTAAATAGATACTTTTGCTCAGTATTTACTGAAGAGAAGGTAGGGCAGGGCCCACAGCTCAGCATCATGGACACAGGGAGGAGGTGAGCACTACTCCCTTCACAAAAGAAAGGGTCCTACAAGAGCTTGCTGAGCTCAGAGTGGATAAGGCAATGGGACCTGATGGCATACATCCCAGGGTACTTAAGGAGCTAAAGGAGGAACTAGCAGAGCCATTAGCAGAATTGTTTAGTGAGTCTCTGAGCACAGGAGAGGTCCCAGAAGACTGGAGAAGGGCTCATGTGATCCCGCTCCACAAGAGTGGTAGCAGGGAGGAGGCGGGGAACTACAGACCGGTCAGTCTTACCTCAGTAGTGGGCAAGATTATGGAGGCACTTAAGGAAAGGATAGTGCAACACCTGGAATCCATAGGGGCACAGGATCCAAGACAGCATGGGTTTACAAAGGAAGGTCCTGTCAAACTAATCTCATAGATTTCTTTGACTGGGTAACCAGAGTGGTGGACCAAGGGGAGCAGTTGATGTCGCCTACCTTGACTTCAGCAAAGCTTTGACACTGTTCCACATAGAAGATTGATAAATAAGCTGGGTAGGCTCGGTGGGTCAGAAGTTGGTCAACTGGGTGGCAAACTGGTTGACTGGCAGAAAACAGAGAGTGGTGGTAATGGTATACAGTCAGAAGAGATGCAAGTCACAAGGGGTACCTCAGGATCAGTCCTGGGGCCAGTCCTATTCAACATCTTCATTAGTGACCTTGTAGATGGACTAGAGGGTAAGGCTTGTCTGTTTGCAGATGACACCAAGATCTGCAACAGAGTAGATGAGCCAGATGGGTGGGCAGAATGAGAAGAGATCTGGATAAACTAGCAGAATGGTCAGAAGAGTGGCAACTGGGATTTAATGCAAAGAAGTGCAAAATCATGCACATAGGGAAGAGAAACCCTAGGCCACTTATAGGCTGGGAGGAGTTGCTAGCAGTCACAAAGGAAGAAAGAGACTTGGCATCATCATCACTGATGACCTAAAATCATCCAAGCAGACCTCTAAAGCAGTAGGTAAGGCTAGGGGTGTTAGGGTGTATTAGTAGGGGTATCACAAGTCGTAAGAGGGAGGTAATAATCCCTCTGTACAAGACATTGGTTAGGCCCCATCTGGAGTACTGCGTGCAGTATTGGAGGCCACACCTTCACAAGGACATTAACCAAATTGAGGCAGTCCAGAGAAGGGCAACCAAAATGGTGCAGGGACTGCATCAGAAGACATATGAGGACAGATTAACGGAGCTCAATATGTACACCCTTGAGCAAAGGAGGGAGAGAGGTGATATGATCGAGGCATTCAAACACCTTAAGGGCATAAACAAGGTGAAAGAGTCTAACATGTTTAAATATAAGAAAAATAGCAGGACAAGAGGACACAGCATGAGATTAGAGGGAGGCCGATTAAGGGGAATGTGAGAAATTCTTTTCACAGAAAGGGTGGTGGATGCATGGAATGGCTTACCACAAGAAGTGGTGGCTATGAATACAGTGCAGGGCTTCAAACAGGCATGGGATAGGCATAAGGGAGCAATACAAATGACTATGAATAGATAGGTCACTGACAGAGCAAAGGCCGATGGCACATTTATAAGGTAGAAAAAGAAATGGGCAGACTGGATGGGCCTTGCGGTCCTTATCTGCCATCAGCTTCTATGTTCTATGTTTCTATATACCACAGGTAAGGTGTAAGACTGCACTATAGCCCTGGTAGAGTCTAGACCAGTCCAGGTGGGGCTCAGATCTGCAGAGGAACTGGATTATAATGTCACCCACACCAGAGTGGAAACAGTGGGGAACAGACCACCTCTCTCCATGTAAGAGATAAATGGAATGTTCACTATGACTTTGTTGAAAGTGTGTGTTTGTACTTAAACTACAATGCATAAACTGTATCTTTTTTTGTACAGTAAGCAGATCCTGCTGTTATTTTGCATTGGGGGACGGTCAAGCCAAACAAATCGGACATATTTCTTTGACTAAGGTGACCAAGGAAATTCATTAGGTCAGGGTAATCGACACTGCCTATCTGGACTTCAGCAAGGTTTTTGACAATGTACCACACAGGAAGCTGAGAAGTTATATCTGAAACAGTCCTGGCAAAACAATGCAGCTCAAGCACTTTTTTTTTTTGCTTGACAAATTTGACTTTTAATTTTACCATTTTAGATAGCAAACATTTCTACCTTGGTCTCGAACGGATGTCTCCCCAGTATCTTTATTTTTTTCAGAGGATGGCTATTCTGCCCCTGCGGTGATTTCTGATTAAGAAGTGACCAGCTTAGGAGTGGGGTCCAAACTGGTGAATTGGGTCAGGAACTGGTTAACAGATAGGAGACAGAGGGTGGTGGTTAAAGGCACTCACTCCAAGGACAGGAGAGGGACCAGTGGTATACCACAGGGTCTGGTACTGAGACCAGTCCTTTTCAATGTCTTCATAGAGGGCACTACAGAAGAACAGAAGAGGAAGGTGTGACTTTTTGTAGGAGGTACTGACAGTAAGTACACAGGAAAGGGACCTAGGGGTTATTATGTCAGAGGACCTTAAGGTGACAGAACAGTATGACAAGGCCTTGGGCAGGGCTAGCGGTACCCTGGGCTGCACAGGGAGGGGTATCACCAGCAGTAGGAGGCAGGTGGTTCTACCACTGTATTGCTCACTGGTATGCAATTGCATCCACCCAGAGTATTGCGTCCAGTTCTGGAGACCAGACCTTAGAAAGAAAATAGACTGGGTGGAGGCGATCCAGAAGAGGAAGGCAACTAAAATGGTACAGAGTTTGAAGGAGAAGCCCTATTAGGAGAGACTAAAGGATCTCAACATGTGCACCCTGGGGAGATCATGTGATGCTTCTGTGAGACTAGCAGCTCTGGGAGCTAGCTCCTGTCTCATTCCTCCAGTATTAACTTAAATATAAGTATTTGGATGGGATTCAACCTCCTTTAAGAAGTAACACGATTTCAACGGACATCTGTAGCATTTCTGGCAACTTGGGGAGTCTTCAGATCGAGAGCAACCTAATTAACTTCTATTGCTAAAACTAGGGCCTAACAACATCATGGAGGCTGAAATGCGCCAGGCCCTTCCGCGGCATACACACCCACAACACCACAGAAGGGACTGAAAAGATCCAAAAGCCAGACCAGTGGCCTCGCAAAGGCTCTCGCATCCACAATGTCTCAATCAGCGTAGACTCCACTATCGGAGCAAAAGTTTCTAGAGGAGCTACAACCATTCAAGCTCACCCTGCAAGATATCACTGCTGAAATAAAATCTCTCAAAGGGGAACTTTCCGACACCAATTGGGCTATCTCTGATGTCTCCACCCACACTACATCGCTGGAGAGCTGGAAGAGCAACATTGAGCCCGAAGTTGTGACCCTAAGGCAGCGACTGCACAAAGTTGAGTCCAAGCTAGAGGACCTGGAACGGCGAATCAGGAGGAAAAAATATTATCATCTTTGGCCTTCCAGAAGAAGCTGAAGGATCTTCTCCCATAAATTACTCATTAAAATAGCTGGACCCTCTCCAAATAATTCCTTATACATAATAGAGAGGGCCCATCGGTCGCTGCGCCCCAAACCTGTGAGTGGTAAACCCCTGAGACCAGTCATCATCAAGCTTTTAAATTACCTTGATAAGGCCCACATTTTGGATCAAGTAAGGAGTTTGCAGCAGGTTCTTTGGGAGGGCCAGCAGCTACTCCTGGCGCAGGACCTCCCGGCTACAGTGAGACAGTGCTGAGCAGAGTACCATCCCCTGGTATCAAAATTGATAACCGCAGGCATCAAGTACAAAGTTCAGTATCCCTCCAGATTGATGGTCCTACATGCTAACACCTGGCATTCTGACGATACAGCACAACTAGCTACCCCTGCGCTGCACACAATGTATCCTGACCTGTTTCTGCCTGTTGAAGAGTCACGGAGGACTTGCCTTAGCATGTGCTTCTCCATCGTAGAGGGACTGTTAGTGCATGGGCATATTCAAGGAATCCACATGGAGAGTTTCATTTAAGGGATCGCTGGAAGACGCCTAAATCTCTTGTACTGTAGAGGACTGGGTTCATAGTCTCCTACCTGCAATAGTCTAGCTGGAACAAATGCGATCGGATGCTGGTTGATTTTTTTGGGCTTTCTTTTTTAAATATTTCACTTTCTCTCCTGGGGGGGTTCTTCCCCAATTTTCTACAAACTCTAGCACAAGGAATGGTTGAATATCTGACAAGCCACCAATTGACATATCGCTGCTGCTATCAATATAAGTCTGAATTAAGACTTCCCCCTCCCCCTTTCTATTTCTTTTTTTTTTTCTGTCCCCTTGGTTAAAGGGTATTAGGGAGGCCACATGAGGGCAGCATAACTTTGCATTAAATGTCTGATGCATTGGCAGTCACTCGCAGTAACTCCCACATATTTTTAGTTAGCTGAATATTTTAAACCTTCTTTATGTGGCCATACTAAAGGTACTTAATTAAGCTACTTCTGGCAGACAATTGTATTGCAACAGCAGTTGCACAGTAACTGGTAATACTATTCCTTTACTACAACTCCCCTTTTTTCTCTTTTTTTTTTCTCACCAGGTCAGTTGTGCTTAATGATTGCAATAATGCAGAGCTTTTTTTTTTTCTCTTTTTTATTACTGTTGGGGGTTACTAGAGGGATGTAAATAGCAATGTTTTTTGGTTACTGTGTTGGGGGATTAGGGCGGGAAACAAGGGCTCCTGGGTAATTCTGCAGTTCATTCAGTGCACCACACACTTGCACAGGGTGGGTGGGATGGGAGTCCACAGGGTGTTCAGGGTTAGAATCTGGAAACTATCATTATTGCTCACGGTCTTAAGACTGTTAAAGACTCTAGCCTTTGATTTTATTTTTTCTTTACAGTATATAATCCACCTTGATGTGGAAGGAGGAAAGTGGGTGAGGGGGAGGAAAAGGGATGGGGACGGGGGATAAATTAGTAAGTATGTTCTTGAGGGAGGGTAGCATTCTCCTGTTTCATTTTCTTACATTTACAATATATTATGGAATGGGGTATTGGGTTAAGGGGGATTGGCTGTTTTTAAATATAGTGTTTATTACCAAGGGGTGGGGTGGATGTTGTGGGGTCGCCACTTAGTAATCATGGAACATCCTACTGGGTAAGCGTCTTTCTTGAGGGTGACTTAAGGATACGGAACTATTATTGACGCCTTTGTTTGGCTATGACAGCAGCACTAAAGTTTTGTTCCTGGAATGTTAAAGGTGCTCAATCTCCCACTAAAAGAGCCAAGATTCTGTTACATCTCAATAAACTCAATACTGATGTAGCCTTTATCCAGGAGACTCATTTGTCCAATTCACAAATTCTCAGCTTAAGAAAAACTTGGGTGGGATATGCACTTGGAGCTGGACTGGACACCCGTAAATGTGGAGTCGTGGTACTAATTGCACGTCGCATACCTTTTTGGCTGCTCCAGTTGATATGCGACCCCCAAGGCAGATACATATTGCTGAGAGCCATTTTAGGCCATACCGAAATGATATTGGGTTCAGTCTATGGACCTGCTGGGGACGATCCTCAATTCTTTACAAGTCTTATGACTAGTTTGGCCTCCTGGTCCAATCTCCCTATACTACTCGGTGGAGACTGGAACTTAGTCCTTTGTAATATATTGGATAGGTCCAAAACTAGACACACATCCCTTCTATCCCCGCACAATTAGCTCTTAAAGATTTTATGAACACTATGAGCCTTGCTGATCCATGGAGGACCCTTTTTCCTTCTACTTGAGATTACTCATTTCATTCCCTGCCCCATAACGCATTTTCAAGAATTGACTTCTTTCTGTTGGGGATTGAGCATCTAGCGAGGGTTCAACGTTGTGCCTACCTCTCTAAAGTGATCTCTGATCATCACCCAACTCTTTTGCAGTGGTCCATGCCTTCCTCAGTTGAACAAGACAAAGTTTTGAGGTTTAACCCTCAATTATTAAGGTCCCAGAATTTAGTTGACCTTCTTCAAAAGTATATAGAAAATTTCCACAAGTTTAATGCCCCTTCTATGCCGAGGTTAGATGTGCTATGGGGTGCCCTGAAATGTTCACTAAGAGGAGAAATTATTCATTTGGCTTCCATTAGAAAAAAGAAAATCTCATCAGAATCCTCCTTACTCGTACAACAAATTAGAGTTTTAGAACAATCCTTATCTTCCCAATCGCTCCCCACAGAATTCGAAAAACTAGAAAGCCTTCGATTCCGATACAATATTCTTCTTGGTGATAAGGTTGAGCATCTCCACTTTAAATCAAAAGTTACCTATTTTGATCAAGGGGATAAGGCAGGGAAACTCTTAGCCTTAAGACTTAGGGCACAAGTAACAGATAGAATAGTAGCAACCATTTAAGATCCAGTAGGCAGTTTTCATACTACACCCAAGGAGATTGTTTCACGTTTTAAATCCTATTACCAGTCTCTTTATTTACATCCCCCTCTATCCTTTAATAATACCGCACTAGATCGTTTTTTTTTTTTTTTTTTACAAGACAGACCTTCCATATTTGTCCCAACGCCAAATAGCCCTTCTACAAGCTCCTCTGAATGTAGACGAAATACATGAGGCCACCAAAGCTCTCCCTGTTGATAAAGTGCTGGGTCCAGATGGCTATACATCTAACTTTTATAAAGCCTTCAAATCTCAATTGGGTATAACTCTGCTTGACACATATAAATATATTTACAAGCATGGCCTTTCAGATCTCAGTTTCACTGAGGCTACCATCGTGGTGCATCCTAAACCGGACAAGGACCCTACATTGTTGCCGAATTACTGCCCAATATCACTTATAAATGTAGATCTGCAAATTCTAGCTAAAATCCTGGCTAACAGGATGGCCAAGGTATGGCACACATTAATAAGTCCCGAGCAAGTTGGCTTCGTGGCTGGACGCCTCTCCATGGATCACCTGCGTAAAATTTCCCATCTTATTTCTGCATCCAGGGACTCCCATATCCCTGCAGCTTTGGTATCCCTGGATGCAGAAAAGGCCTTCGATCGGGTCTCATGGGACTACTTATTTGACTTGCTCCTGAGATATCGTATCCCTAAGCAATTTTACAATGGATTAAAATTCTTACAACAACATGTTTTTCTATCATAAAAAGTACATTAGAGGCTTGGATATCTCTATAGGGTTAAGCATTATTTAACTCCAGAATCTAGGGGCTCTTGGCACATAGTTTCCTCTTCAGTGCCTTTGATTACGGGTTGGTTGTTTATGCTTCTATAGGCACTAAATTGTTAGGAAAATTGTCAGTTACCCACAATTCTATATTGAGGTTTATGCTCTTAGCTCCAGCCAGAACCCATCATTGTTTGTTGTTAAAGTCCTCCAATTACCTTTCCTTTCAAATAGAATTCAGTTTAAGATGTGTCTCTTCCTATTTAAAATTGAAGCTGGCCTGTTACCTAATTCAGTGAGGTCACTTTTTTCAAGATATGTTAATTCCAGTTGCACTACAACTTGGTCAAAGTTTACATTTAATGTTCCATTTTTAAGAGGATCCTGGGTCAACGTTCACTATTATACAGGGACCAAGTTTTTAATTTACTCCCATGTGATTTATTAATTTGTAATTCTGTTTTTCTTTTAAATTTAAGTTAAAAAGTACTTACAGTGTACTCAAGAATGTATTTGTTAATTGTTGTTCTGTGAAGTGTTCTAATGTATCGTAAATGTGATTGTTCTGTTTTTGTTTATTTACTTGTAGCCTGTGAAAACAGGCAATTTGCTCACCAGACTTACAAGGGTAAAAAAATAAAATGAAATGAAATTAGTAAAGGTCGCTGAAATGAAAACAATAAATGGAAGTAAATGTTTTGACTCAGACTGCAAATTTGCTAAAAGAGAAATTAGTAGGGCAGCTAGATATGTAACAGTAAACCCATCCAGAGAGAATAAAGGTAACCTTAATAAGTTAAGGAAAGGATATAAACAATTGTTAGGAAAAAAGAGGGAAATATATAGACTAAAATTATGGGAGGAATTTGAGAAAGCCATCTTGTCATAAGACAATAGAAAACGTTGGTGAATGGTGGCAAATGGATGGGAGACTTACTCGGAAGAGATTGGAAGCCATGTAGACCCATATGCTTGGGAAACATGTTTTAGGGAACTATTTTATGACCCTGACTTATCCAATCAGGGTAACAAAAAGGTGGATTGGATAATTTTTGATAACAAAATAACAGAAAGTGAAATAATGGAAGCATTGCTAACCTCAAATAGACACAAAGCCCCAGGACCAGATGGGATACCATTGAATATAATAAGGAATGACCTAGAACTTTGGACCCTTTGTCTTTATAATATATATAAACACATAACCAATACTGGTAAAGTAATTCCAACATGGAAAGAAAACATTACAATACCTATTTTTAAAAAGGAGATAAAAGAACCCCAAACACTATAGGCCAATAAGCCTGTTAGATACCACACAGAAGATATTCACCAGAATTCTAAATAAAAGAATATTAAAATGGGTTAACGATTTAAACATAATTACATATGACCATACGAAATTGCTGGCAGAAAAGGCCCACAGGTCTATCAAGTCTGCCGCATGTGCAGCTCTTAGTTTCATATTACTACAGCTGCCCCAGCCCCACCCAAACCCTCCTTTCTTCCCTTTCTTGGTCTTCACCCTTTGTGATCTTGTCTGTACTAATCCTACCCTTGACTCTATCCCAATCCCACTTAAAGCAATCCACTGTCCTCAGTTCGATTAACTCCTCCAGCAGTGTGTTCCATCTCACCACCACTCTCTCTGTAAAGTAATGCTCCTCATCTCCCACCTGAACCTTCCTCCTTCCAAATTCAGTCTGTGTCTCCTAGTGACCCTTGCCCTTAAGCAGAGCAATCCTCCCTCTCTGACTTTGCTTATGCCTTTCAAGTACTTAAAGGTCTCTATCATGTCCCCTGATTCTCTTCTCTCTTCCAGCGAATACATGTTGAGCTCCCTCAATCTTTCCTCATACTACAACTGCCCCAGTCCCATGATCATTTTCGTAGCCCTATGCTGCACCCCCTCCAGTAATCTCACATTTGTTTTGAGGTATGGGCACCAGTACTGCACAGGCAGGGTTTATGCCAGGCCATTCTGCAGTTGACCAATGCTTTGTCCTATCACACTTAACACATAAGTACATCAATATTAAACAACACAAACTTTACTGCGTCTTCATATATTTGTGGGCAGCATTTGATATGGTTAATAGGGACATACTCTGGAAGATATTAGAGGGTTATGGAATGGATCCAGTAATGCTAAATATATTCAAATAACAAAATATGTATAGATATAATAAGGAAAGAGATATTACCACACAATTCACAGCTAACGTTGGTTTAAGACAGGGATGCATTTTATCCCCTATTTTGTTTAATTTGTTTTTGAATAGGGCACTGGAAAAATTATATGATACTGAGCTGCATATGACGAGGGTTGGCTCTGAGCACTGCCACTATTTAGCCCATGCTGATGATATTGTTCTAATTTCTATAAGTTATTTGGGAATCAATAGAAGCATACAAAAGTTTCAAAGGGAATGTGACAAGATATTACTGGAGATTAACTATGACAAAACTAAGTACAGTACATGATTTGTAACAAGCATCTCGAGAGGAAATGGAGAGATCACAGTCTAATTTGTAATGAACACAAAATAGAAAGAGTAAATAACTTTTGCTACTTAGGAATAATATTTCCATATAATTTAAATGGGAATGAACATAAAAAGATGTTGAGACAGAAAATTAAGATATTTACCCCAGTAGTAGAAGGGTTCTCTAATACGTATGGGGGGAATTCCATTAAGGAATGTATTCAGTCATTAAACGCCAAAATAAAAAGTCAACTTCTATATGGGGCAGCGATCTCAGATCTAGAGAATATGGATATAATAGAAATTAATATGAACAAATTTTACAAAATACTTGGGCCTACCAACAGGAGCTTCTTCTACCTTGGCCAGATTGGAATTAGGACAACCCCCGTTAGATGCAATATTGAGCAAAGATTAACCCTTTACTGGATAAAGATTTACAACATGGAAGAAATAAAGTTGCCTAGTGCATGTATAGATGAAGCTATAGACTACATAGAAAAAGGTTCTCTTTCCTAAGTTTAAACACTGTAGAGAAGTATTGAAACCTTATGGAGTACTGAATTTTTGACAGAGTATTATAAGATCCCAGAAATGGTAAGAAAATATATAAAAGTATATAATATGGGAAAGTCATATGCAAAAAGAATTAGACATGGGTAAAATGATAAACTAAGTGCCTGGTTAGCAAGAAAAAGGCAATTTGGGATGGAACAAATTTGATAAAAATGAAAAATCAAGTAAAAGGAGAATACTTACAAAATTCAGATTTGAGTATAATGCTAGCCAAAGACTCAGAGGGTTCTTCTATAAAAGCATCCTGAAAACCTGCAAGTGTCAACATGGGGAAGACAACCTAATTCATTTACTCATCTTATGTCCCCTTTATAACTATGAAAGAAATCTGTACTTGTTAAACACATTATTAACATTGGACATGGAACTAAAATATCAAGTCACAGCTCTGTTGAATTCTAAAACTGAAATACTGGATAGAGTTGTAGTGTTCTGTAAAAAGATAAAACACAAAATAAGTTACTATATGGATGAAGTTTACTTGAGGATACTAATTTGAAAAATGAAACGATTATGTGCAATAGACTGAATTTAAGTATTCAAATTAGATGGTTGAAGTAATAACAGATACTTGCTTTGTTAAAGCTCTCTTCCTATTCATTTGTGCCTGTATTTTTATGGTTTTTAAAGGGCATTATATGTAATTTCTGAATATGTATGTGTGTCAAACTTACTGTGTGTAATAATTTGTAACGGCAATATTGTCCTGTCAATCAATAAATTAAATTGAATGAATGCATGATGCAGAGACAGTGAAATGTCTACATTTATTCAGTTCCTGCATGCCAGAAACAAAATATCCTACTGCATGCTGAAAAGTCAAGGGCTGGTCATTAGATTGGTAAAGTGTTAGTTAGCTACGGAACTCCATGTTAACTTTTTTCATCAGGCCAAACCCTCCTACAAGTGAGTTAAAAGTTTAGGGAACTGCCTCGGTTCACAGAAAGGGATCTGATGCCAGTGGGGTGGGTTTTTTTTCCTTACAGATTCTTCGGTTACTTTTCTGAGGTCTATAGTGATAGCCTATGGTGCATCATACAGGTTATTTCCTGAGTTTGGCAGGAACAGCTCAGAGGTGCTCAGGATTTTCAGATTCATATGGTTCTTCAGAAACTTTCCGGGGGTCCATGGCAACAGTCTGGAGGCTAGTCTGGTTTTGTCAAGAGCTTCAGATTACCAGGTTCTATAGGTTCTTGCCTTAGGTCCATGGTGATGGCCTAGAGACTCTTCAGTTCTGCAACATCAAGTTCTACAGGTTCTTTCCTGGGGTCCATGGTGACTTCCTAAGTTCTTTGGACGCTACAGGTCCTATAGTACTTTTCTGATGTTTACAGTGATGGCCCCAAGGCTCTACAAATTCTTCAGTGTCCATAGAAACATAGAAATTGATGACAGATAAGGACTCTAAGGCCCACCCAGTCAGTCCATTTTTTTTCTACCTGCTGCAGAAACCACAGACCCTACTTGATCTTCAGCTTTGATCTCTTTCCTATTAATAGGGTTCCCCATTCCTATCCCATGAATTTTTGAATTCCTCTACCAAATTTACTCCCACCACCTTTGCTGGGAGGCTGTTCCATGCTCCACCCCCTTTCTGTGAAGAAATAATTCATCACATTACCCCTTGATTCTACCCCCTTCCAGTCTCTGTCATGACCCCTTGTTCTAGAACATCTCTTTTTCTGAAAGATGCTACCCACCTGCACCTTATTTATGCCCTTGAGATATTTGAAGGTCTCTAGCATATCCCCCCCTTTCCCTTCTCTCTTTCAGGGTATAAGTACAGAGGTCCTCCAGTCTCTCCTCATATGACTTATTGTGCAGGCCCTGCACCAATTTTGTTGCCCTTCTCTGAACTGCCTCTACCCTGTGTATGTCCTTACAGAGATGCAGCCTCCAGAACTAGACATAGTACTCCAGATGAGGTCTCACTAATGACTTTGTACAGAGGCATCAAAACCTTTTCCTTCTGCTGGTGATACATCTCCCTATGCACCTTGTACCCCACTGGCTCTCCCCACAGCCTTGGCACATTGTTTGCCACCTTTGGGTCATCTGATATGATTACACTCAGATCCATTTCCTGTTTGGTGGCTGTCAGTATCTCTCCCCATCATCATGTAAGCCTCCCTGGGTTCCTGAGTCCTAAAACATAATTTTGCACTTTTGCATTGAATCTTAGCTGCCACACTCTTGACCATTCCTATAGTTTACCTAGGCCTCCTCATTGTTTCCACTCCTCCCAGAGTGTCTACTCTGTTGCAAATCTTAGTGTAATCTGCAGGAGACATATCTTTCCTTCCAGCCCCTCTGCAATGTCACTTATGAAGGCATTGAATAGGACTGGCCCCAGATTTGATCCCTGTGGCACCCTGCTAGTCACCTCTTTTTCTGAGATGGAGCTCCATTTACCATCACTGTCTGTGTCTATCCTCAGCCAGTTCCTAACCCAGTTTACAACTTTGGGACTCATTTCCAGGCTGCCTAGCTTGTTTACAAGCCTCTTATGTGGAATGGTGTCGAAGGTCTTGCTGAAATCCAGGTAGGCCACATCCACGTCTACCCTGATTCATTTCCCTGGTCACCCAGTCAAAGAAATTGATCAGATTTGTTTGACATAGACTTCCCGTTGTCAGTCTTGTGCTCATCTGGATTCCAGATGTTCCACAATCCTTTCTTTTAGCAGTGATTCCATTATTTTCCCCACCACTGAGGTCAGGCTGACTGGTCTATAGTTCTGAGCCTCCTTTCTGCTCCCACTTTTGTGTAGGGGGACTACATCTGCTCTCATCCAGTCCTTTGGAACCACTTCAGTTTCTAGTGAATCATTGAACAGGGCTGCCAGTGGTGCTGCCAGCACCTCCCTAAGCTCTTTTGACACTCATTTAAGTGAAAAAAAAAGAAGAAAGTCACTGTGTGTTTCTCTGTTTGTGGAAGGGGGCTGTATCAACTTAGTTTGCTAAATCAGGAGTAGAGGAGAGAAGTTAATTGGGGGTGTGGCTTGAGCAGTAGAAAAGCAGCTGTCTCCAATTATAGCTTTCTGCTGCTAGTTTCTGGCAGAGGGAATCTTGCTTTCAGAGCAAGCAGCTGACTAAAAATACTACAGATTTTCTTACTGATAAATCACCTCTATCTCAGCAGGAGTCAGTGCTTGTTGGGATTAAGCAAACAGATACTTAATTAGAAGCAGAGGGTCTCATTTAAGTAAAAAAGAAGAAAGTTATTGTGTGTTTCTCTGTTTGGGGACGGGACTGTATTAACTTAGTCTGCTAAATCAGGAGCAGAGGAGAGAAGCTAATTGTGGGTGTGGCTTGAGAGGTAGAAAAGCAGCTGTCTCCATTTGCAGTTTCCTGCTGTTAGTTTCTGGCAGAAGGAATCTTGCTTTCAGATCAAGCAGCTGAATAAAAAAACTACAGATTTTCTTACTAATTACCCTCCTGCCCACCCTCCGCCCTCCCACCCTAAGCTAGTTCTACTTTGATAGCCACTGGAGTTGACTGATAACAGGAACTTCCTGTTTGGCAGTAGGAAGGAAGGATCACTGAGGCACATTAGTTTCATCAGCCTTGAAGGAAATAAATAGCTCTTTCTTCCCCAGCTGCTGGATGTCTGAGTCCAAGCAAAGAGGAGGAGACTACTAAAGACTACAGGAAGTTCCTGTCCCAGAACAGGAAGGCGAGAGTTGAAAAGGGTACATAGGCAGTAGGAAAGTAGGTGAAAAAAATACACAGAGGGAGGAGAGTAAGCATACAAAGCAAAGGAGAGGGGCCACAAAATAAGTCATGATGGGAGTGGTGCAGTGCAATGGCTGTGGGATGGCAGTGTTATGGGAGGCATTCTGGAGGCTGTGATGCTGCCCTATTTGAAGGCACCTCTCTAGTCTGTGGGAGGAGGTTGCCCGTCTCCAGGCTGATCTGGCTAGGATTCATGAAACCTCTTCCCCCACCCAGGGACCACCAGGGCTACTGCCACTACCTCAGAGGCTGACAAGAAAGGGGAGCAGTTGGACCAAGGTGGGCTCAGAGAGGGAGAGAGTGGTGGAACAGAGGTGCATCCCTCCAGCTGTACCTCTCCACAATTCATATGCTGTTCTGGTGACGAGTGATTCCTTTATGGAGGCACCTGCAGTGGAGTTCAAGGAGGATGCTGGGAACCTCTACAAAAGAGACCCACTGGGGGGGGTGACATGAGACCCCACAGGTGAAGGAAACAACTCCTGGCGGGGGACTCAATCATTCAGGGGGTAGAAGTGGGGGAGGAAGGGGAGAGGGAGGTAAGATGCCTGCCTGGTGCCATGGCTCAGAGGGACAGGAAGCAAATTCTCAGGATCACGGGATCAACTGCACGAGGGAGGGAGCTGGATGTCATTGTCCACCTAGGGACAAATGACCTGCCTGGGATTGGGATCAGAGTTGTGCAAAGAGGTTTGTAGAGTTGGGGAGGGCCTTAGACAAGTAGCACGTACGGTAACCTTCTTGGAGGTGCTGCCTGTCTATGGGAAGGATGATGCTAGGGTACTCCACACCATGGGATTCAATGAATGGTTGAAAACTGGTATGGAGCTCAGGGGTTTGGCTTCACTGGGGACCGGGGAGCCACGTGGAGGGATGCAGGCCTATACTGGCGTGATGGTCTGCATTTGTCCGGAGGGGGCCAGGATCCTAGGTGATAGGTTTAAATGCTTCATTGGAAAGCATTTAAACTAGCCAAAGGGGGAGACACTGAAAACGAGCAGGGAACTCCCAGCCTCACTCCACAAAACACAGTAATTAGTGGGGTAAACACCAAGGTAGAGAACTCATTAGGGAGCAGGACAGGGGTAAATGCAAAAAAAAGGCAAAGGCAGTAAGGACTGGGATGGGGCTAAAAGGGTATGGCCATCAGAAAATGGAGGGGGATGAGTACCAATTCCCATAGTCTGTGTAACAAGTTCCCTGAACTAGTGGCCTTTATGGAAGAGGGATGCCTGTTTATTGTGGCAGTCACTGAAACATGGTATACAGAGAACCATGACTTGGATGTCAACATACCAGGATACACAATCTACAGGAGGGACAGGGTGGGTAAAAGAGGAGGAGGAGTAGCTCTCTATGTAAGGAAAGGGATTAAAGCAACAGAAGTAAAGAGTAAACATGAAGTAGATGAGTCACTGTGGGTCACCCTGGAGACGAGAAATGGCACCACAATCCATATGGGAGTTGTGTACAGACCCCCATCTCAGAGGGAAGGAATCGACAACAAAATGAGAAAAGGCATCCTTAAAATGGCAGAGAAAGAGGAGATATTGTTAATGGGGGACTTGAATATGCCAGGTGTTAACTGGAGCACCTTTGCTGCAGGCACATCCAGGAGCAGGGTCATTCTTGATGCCCTACAAGGGGCATGCCTTAGACAGCTAGTGTTGGAACCCACTCAGGAGGGAGCAATCTTAGGCTTGGTACTCTCAAATGGGGATGGAGAAAGGATCTCTGATTTAGAAGTCGGTAGCCATCTGGGAACAAGCAACCACCAAACAATGTGGTTCACAATAAACACAGCCATAGAGTCAATTCATACAAAAGCAAGAGTATTAGACTTTAAGAGGGCTGACTTTGGGAAAATTAAAAAGTGCCTCAGAAAAGCACTAGCTAACAGGCAAGAAGGAAGGGTGGAGGAACAATGGGGAATAATCAAAACAGCATCACAGAGGCAACAAGCCTTTGTGTGAAGCGAATCAATAAAAAAAAATGAAGGAAAAAACACTATGGTTCTCAAAAGAGGTGGCAGAGAAGGTTAAGGAGAAAAGGATAGCATTCAGGAAATATAAGGAATCAAAGAAGGAGCAGGATAGAGAACTTTATCAGTTAAAGCAGAAGGAGGCAGGGAAGGCAGTCATAATAGCAAAGGCCCAAACCGAGGAAAAGATAGCCAGTTCTGGGGGATAACACCTTTTATGGGTTCATTACGGAGCAAAGAAAGACCAAGGGAGGGATATGGAGATTTAATAAAGGGGAGGGAATGCGGACAGAGGGTGATAGTGAAAAAGCAGGGATACTGAATACATATTTCTGCTTAGTATTCACAACAGAAGAGGAGGGGGAGGTACCTAAACCAAACAAGAGAAACACTCTGGATAGGGGGATTGATACCAGTCCATTCACAGAAGAAAGGGTTTTGAAAGAACTCTTGAAACTGAGGGTGGACAAAGCAATGGGTCTTGATGGGATTCACCCCAGAATTCTAAAAGAAATAAGGGTAGAACTAGTGACACCACTGACTACTCTCTTTAACACATCATGGGAGGATGGAGTGGTACCTGAGGACTGGAGCAGGGTGGATGTGATTCCACTTCACAAAAGCGGGAGCGGGCAGAGGCAGGAAACTACAGACTGGTTAGTTTGACCTCAGTGGTAGGGAAAATGATGGAATCACTTCTGAAGGAAAGAATTGTTGAGTACCCAGAGGCCAGTGGGGCACAGGACCCAAGGCAGCACAGATTCACAGCAGGAAGGTCATGTCAGACGAATCTAATAGATTTCTTTGACTGGGTGACCAAAGTAGTAGACCAGAGAGGGGCTATGGATATGGCCTACCTAGATTTTAGCAAGGCATTTGACATAGTCTCACACAAAAATTAATATACAAGTTATCCAGCCTGGGGTGGGTCCCAACATGATAGCCTGTTTAAAAATTGGCTGGACAACAGAACATAAAGGGTGATAATACGGAGTTCACAGTGAAGAAAGAAGGGTAACCAGTGGGGTACCAGAGTTCAATACTGGGACTGGTCCTCTTTAATGTTTTATAAGTGACATTGGAGAGCACCTGGAAGGAAAAGTATGTCTCTTTGCAGATGACACAAAAATCTACAACAGGGTTGATACACAAGGTGGGGTGGAAAGGATGAAAAGGGACTTGGCAAGGTTGGAGGAATGGTCAAATGTATGGCAGCTCAGATTCAATGCAAAGAAGTGCAGAGCAATGCATATCGGAAACAAAATCCAAGGGGAAGAGTACACAATGAGGGTGAGATACTAACATCAACAAAAATCGAAACGGACCTGGGAGTAATTATATCAGATGCCCTTATGGTGGGCAAGCAATGTGTGTAGGCATTAAGAAGGGCTGGGGGGATACTGGGATGGATAGGGAGAGGCATCAACAGTAGAAAACAGGAAGTTGTTATCTTTCTGTACAGATAGTTGATGAGACCACATCTGGAGTATTGCGTGCAGTTCTGGAGACCCCATCTCCACAAAGACATAGACAGAGTGGAGTCTGTTCAGAGGAGGGCAACCAAAATGGTGCAGGGTCTGCACCAGAAGACATATGAGGAGAGACTAAAGCAGCTTAATATGTATACCCTCGAGGAAAGGAGGGAGATGGGGGACATGATAGAAACTTTCAAGTACCTCAAGGGAATTAACAAAGTCCAAGAGGGTAGCATCTCTCAGAAAAAGTGATGTGCAAGAACACGGGGGCATAATTTGAAGATAGAGGGGACGGCTCAGAGGTAATGTTAGAAAGTATTTTTTCACAGAGAGGGTTGTGGATATATGGAAAAGCCTTCCTGAGGAGGTTGTGGAATCAGCACAGTGGGAGAATTCAAGAATGCATGGGACAGACATAAAGTAATTCTAGTGGGGGTAGAAGGAAGTAAGCTGCTAGTTAACTAGAATCTGCAGCTTATCCATCTGGTAGGGAAATGGGCAGACTAGGTGGGCCAAATGGTCCTTATCTGCCATCAAATTCTATGTTTCTATGTTTCTAAGATGTATCCCGTCTGATCCCATTGGCTTTTCCACTTTCAGCTTTGCAAGTTTCTTTAGAGCTCTCTCCTCCGTAAATGGACTGGTGTCCTCCTCCTTCCCCTTACTGTTCCTGCCACTTAATTGTGGTCCCTCACCTTCCCCCTCTTCTGTGAATACTGAACAAAAATATTTGTTCAGGATTGTTCCCTTTTCCAAGTCCTCCTCTGCACACTCCCCTTCTTCCCCCTTAAGCCTTACAATCCCACCCCTCGTCTTTCTTCTTTCACTAACGTATCTATAAAATGTCTTGTCCCCTTTCTTTACCACCTCAGCTATTTTTTTCCTCTGTTTGTGCCTTTTCACTCCTGACTGCCTTCCCTACCTCTCTCTCAGCTTATCCTAATACACTATCCTGTCCTCCTCCGTCTGTGTTTCCTTGTACTTCATAGAAGCCAACTTTTTCATTCTTACCTTCCTGGCTATTTCCTTTGAGAACCATAGTGGTTTTCTTTTTCTCTTGCCTTTGTTTATTTGCCTAATGCAAAGATTTGTTGCCTCCACTATGACTCATTTTAGATGGGCCCAGTGTTCCTAAAATTCCCCCTCCGTCCTCCCTCCTTGCTATGGCTTTCCTGAGACATACCCCCAGCTTTGCAAAGTCTGCACTCCTGAAGTCCAGGACCCTCATTTTCCTGTGGCTTGACTCTGCCACTGTACTTATATTGAACCACACCATGTGATGATCATTGGACCCCAGGTGTCCACCCACCATGATATCTGCAATTTTGTCCCCATTGGTACTAGGTCCAAAATCACACTCTCACAGGTAGGCTCTAGCACTAGCTTGCTGAGCCATGCCCCTTGCAGGGAGCTCAGTATGTCCCTGCTCCCGGCTGAGGCTGTGGCTGGGATGCTTCAATCACTATCTGGGAGACAGAAGTCACCTACCAACATAATTTCCCCTTTAATCACCATCTTATGGATGGCTTCCACTGGAATCTTGTCCAAGTATTCCCCTTGTGCTGGAGGTCTGTAGTTCATGCCCACGCAAATGGCAGTGCCATTGCCCACCTCTAGGATGACCCACAGGGCCTCTGCCCCCCCTGCAATCCCTGTACCTCAGTTGATTTTATACCCTCCCTGATTTAAAGAACTACCCCACATCCCTTTTACCCTCCCTGTCTTTCCTGAATAGAGTATAACCCAGTATCTACATCCCAGTCATGGTTCCCATTATACCATGTCTCGCAATAGCGACAATGTCTGGGTCAGCCTCTGCCATCAAGGCCACTAGATCTGGGAATACAAATCCTTGTTTTATTCTTCTCCTTAGGGTTTTTGTTGGTGCCCAGAGGTTCCAGTTTCCTTGCTTTGGTAATTTTCAGTTTCCTAAGCTAAATGAAAGCAAGTGATTACACTTTCCTTTGATTCTGAACTTTTGACAGAACCATCCATGGCACTGAGAACCATGACTGGGATATGGGCACACTGGGCTACACTCTGTTCAGAAAGGACTGGGTGGGAAGGAAAGGAGGAGGTGTGGTGCTTTATGTGAAGGAAAGAATAAAAGCCATGGTGAAACAGAGAACACAAAGGGAGGCAGAGGTACTCTGGGTCTCACTGCAGATGGAGAATGGAGCCACTATTCACACTGGAGTGATCTACTGACCTCCAGCACAGAGAGAGATTAGATAAGGTACTGGTGGAAGCCATTGGCAAGATGGCAGAAAGGGAGGTGATACTGATGGGTCTTCAGCCTCGCCAGATGTGAACTGGAGCCTTAGCAATGACTTCAGCTGGAAGCAGGACATCTTTGACTCTCTGCAGGGGCATCCTCAGGCAGCTAATTAGTAAACCCACTCATTATTGGGTAATACTGGACCTGGTCCTTACTAACCAGAACAGTATTGCAGACATCAAAGTGGAAGGCCACTTTGGGACCCATGATCACCATCTAAGGACAGCTGCAGAATAAAACCAAGCAAGTGTGAAGGTCCTGGACTTTAGGAGGGCAGATTTTAGAAAGAAGGGTGAATATCTCAGGGATGACCCAGCAGGGGTGAGTGATCTGGGTGGGATGGAGGAACAGTAAGTGAAGATAAAAAGGAGCATGGTAAAGCCAACAAACCTCTGCATCAAACAGGTGAGCAAAAGCAAGAGGAAAAAGAAACTGCCATGGGTCTCAAAAGAGGTGGCTGAAAAGGTAAAAGCTAAAAGCATAGTATTCAGAAGGTATAAGGAGATGCAGAGGGAGGAGGATAGGGAGGTGTATCGAGGGAAACAGAGGGAATAAGGAAAGCAGTAAGGAGTGCAAAGGTGCAAACTGAAGATAGAATAGCCCAGGAGGTAACAAAAGGAACAAGACATTTTTAGATACTGTATGCAAGTGAAAAGAGGAAGATCAGGGGTGGGATTGTAAGGTTAAAAAGGGAAAGGGGCGGCGGTGGCTCTGAGGTTGGCGCTGGGCGCCCACACCTCGCGCGCGGCGGCCGGGTTGAGGGCGGACTCGGGTGGCGAGAGGTCGCGAGGAGAGGAAGATCGGCGTCCCAGCGGATGCTGTCCTCCCTCGGGGCGGGTTACCAGGCGCATTAAGCTCTGCATTCATCGTGGCGGTGAGCTTCGGCAGTGGGAAGGATGGAGGCTTCGCTTGTCGGAGCCAGAGAGGGGACATCATGGCGCATGAGGGTCGTGCGTAAGCACGCTACCACTCGGGACGACGTCCCAAGCGCAAGGCGCCCCAGGGAGTGGGACGTAAGAGGAGAAAACTGAAAACTCTCCGGCAGCCCTAGATGAAGGTTACCCTAAGTCCACCCGGGACCACCTACAGGGCAGACCCCACTGTGCGAGGAGAGGAGGATGGGCACTCTAGGGCAGATCCTTAAGGTAGGTACTGGGGACATGAGCAGACGGAAGGAGGGGCACCGAAGTAGGAAGGAGGAGGATAAAAATAAAAAATAAAAAAAAGGAAAGGGGACTGTGCAGTGGGGACCAGAAAAAGCAGATCCTGAACAAATACTTTTGTTCAGTGTTCTCAGAGGAAGGAGAAGTGGAAGGGCCAGAAAAAAGTAACAAAAGCTTTGGAGGGATGAAGGTGGACACTAGTCCTTTTTTGGAAGAGAGAGTCCTGAAGGGACTTGATAATCTGAAGGTGGCCTAAGCAATGGGGCCAGATGGGGTGCATCCAAGGGTATTGAAGGAACTCTGGGAAATACTGGCTGTACCTTTAACAGTTCTATATAACAGCTCACTGGAAACACGAGTGGTTCCGGAGGACTGGAGGAGGGCGAATGTAGTCCCACTATGCAATAGTGGTAGCAGGGAGAAGGCTGGCAGTTATAGGCCAGTCAGCCTAACATTGGTGGTGGCAAAGTTAATGGAATCACTGCTTAAGGAAAGGATTGTGAAACATTTTGAATCCAGTGGGTTATAAGACCCAAGGCAGCATGGTTTCATAAGGTGGATGTCATGTCAAATGAATCTGATAGATTTCTTTGACTGGGTGACCAAGGAACTAGATCAGGGTGGAGCAGTAGACATGGCCTACCTGGATTTTAGTAAGGTGTTCAATGCCATTCCACATAGGAGACTAATAAGTAAGCTGGGTAGCTTAGGAGTGGGTCCAAAGGTGATAATCTGAATAAGAAACTGGTTAGGGGATAGGTAAAACTAAAGAAAACAAGAACACTTTTTAACTATATTAATAGCCAGAAAAAGGGAACTAATAAAACAGGACCACTCAAAGAAGAAGATAATGTCATTAGTGAAGAAATCTGGATAGCTAAACTATTAAATAAACATTTCTTAGGTACACAACAACCTAACAAAATAGAATAGAAGGACTATCAATAACTAATCAATTTGTGAATAATATCCTAATTGATGATACAAATCTCATGATTAGACTAAAAACTAAAATAGATAAGTCACGGACCTGATCAGCTTCACCCGTGAATCTTAAAAGAATTGGCAAATGAAATGCAGGCCGATTAGCACTATTATTTAATAAAATTGGACATAGGTGAGGTACCTGAAAATTGAAATGAGCAAATGTGACAATTCAATTTTAAAAGGGTCTAAAAACCAAAATGTAAAACTATAAACTTATTAAGTCTTGCTTGCATAATAAGCAAAATAATGAAAGAATATATAAAGGAACACTTACTTAGACAGCTGCAGTATAGTGGATATGTGGACCCAACACAGTATAGATTCACTTGGGAAGATCATGTCAAACTAACTTTTACACTTCTACGAACAAGTTAGTAAAGCATTGAGGTAGGATTGCTGGTGGATGTTGTGGACCTTGACTTCTCCAAGGTGTTGGATCTTGTCCCACATATAGGACTGATAAATAGGTTGTATGATTTCAGGATAGATTCTAATATTGTGACATGGATCACATCATGGCTAACCAATAGGAAGTAACGGGATGCATACAGGGCCATAATTTTGATTGGGAGAGGTGACAAGTGGAGTGCCTCAGGGCTCAGTGCTGGGGCCTTTGTTATTTAATATATTTATAGTCACCATGCACCCATCAAAACTGTTGGATGACCTAATTCTTAGATGACAGTAAAATTGGGGCAATTACCTGTACTGAGCGTGATATAATGAATCTCCAAACAGATCTAGACCAAATATATAGATGGGCACAGAAAACAAAATTAAATTCAACACTGATAATTGTTGTGTAATACACTTCTGCAAAAACAATAAAAAAGCAAAATACTCACTAACCAGCAACATACTGAAAACAAATGAAGTAGAAAGAGATTTGGGAGTACTTGTTTCGAACAACTTAAC
This sequence comes from Neoceratodus forsteri, assembly GCA_016271365.2. NCBI lineage: Eukaryota > Metazoa > Chordata > Ceratodontiformes > Ceratodontidae > Neoceratodus > Neoceratodus forsteri. The sequence goes on along the minus strand of CM028131.1, from coordinate 964,689,388 downwards.
ATTCAATTTCATTCAAACATTCAAATGACAAAGTATCAAAGTGTCCAAAAGGGGAAATAAAATGATGAACTACATGCTACGGAGTATCAAAAGCTGATATAGTACAGTAATTATGCCACTTTACAGCTCCCTGGTTAGACCCCTCTTGGAGTATAGCACACAATTTTGGAGTGCTGCACACAGGGATGATATTGACAGGGTGGAGCGGGTGCAGAGAAGAGCGATTAAAAGTATATGGAGTATTAGAGATTTGACATACAAGGAGAGACTCAAAGAACTCAATTTGTACACACTAGAGTATCGGAGACAGAGAGGAGACTTGTGTCTTTCTATAGGTCATTTAGAAACAAGGATCTCTGGGAATGTGTGGGATTGGAACACAAGACTCAAAGTATGACTACAAAACACATAACTACCAATTAAGAGGTGAAACATATAAATCAAACAAGAGAGGTCATGGTTTCGTCGAGAGTATCAAACCATGGAATGAATTGCTATATGATGTTGTTAACAGTGATACTATGACAACATTTAAAAACAGATTAGATAAATACCTAAATACAAAGACACAATATTAAAATGGCAAGTCCTCTTGGTGAAAGCTATAGACTTTATTCCCAACCTATGAAACCTATGAAGGTGACAAAGTGTTGTAGTAAATGAAGTTCACTCCAAGAAAGGGAGGATGACCATTAGGGTACCCCAGGAATCAGTGCGGGACTGGTCCTCTTAATGTCTTTATAAGAGATATTGCAGAGGAGCTGGAAGGAAGCTTTGCTTCTTTGCAGAAGACACCAAAATCTGCAATAGCGTGGACATTCCGGTGTGTGTGTGTGTGTGTGTGTAAAAGATGAGCAGAGACCTGAGAAAACTAGAAGAGTTGTCAAGGGTATGACAGCTGGGTTTCAATGTCAGAAAGTGCAGAAAAATGCACTCAGGTCTATGAAACCCAGGGCAGAGTACAAAATGGGTGGAGTGGTACTGATGACCATCAAGCCAGAAAGAGACCTGGGGATAATCATACTGTATGACCTAAAAGTGGCCAGGCAGTATGACAAGGCAGTAGGGAGGGCAAGTGTAATGCTGGGGTACATAGGGAGGGGTATCACCAGCAGAAAGAGGGAAGTGGTGTTGCCTCTGTATAGATCTCTGGTAAGACCTCACCTAGAGTATTGTGTCCAATTCTGGAGACCACATCTCCAGAAGGATATTGACTAGATGGGTGGAGGTGGTCCAGAGGAGGCAACTAAAATGGTGCAGGGGTCTGCATCAAATGTTCTATGAGGAGAAACTAAAGACCTCAATATATACACCCTGGAACAGAGAGTGAGAGGATAAGACAAACCTTTAAATTCCTCACAGGGGTAAATAAGGTACAGGAGGGGTATTTTCAGAAGAAAGGTGCTCAAGAACAAGGGATATGCTATGAAGCTGGAGGGGGGTAAATTCAGGAGAGATGTGAGGAAATACTTCATTACAGAAAGAGTGGTGGATTCTTGGAACAGTCTTCCAGCGGAGGTGATGGGGTTGAAGAATGCATTGGATAAGCACAAAGGAATCATAGTGAAAATGAAGGGGATAGGGAGAAAGCTATAAATTGGCCATGGTCTGATGTAATAGTGTAGGTGGGGAGAAATGGGCAGACTGGATGGGCAAAGTGGTCCTTATCTGCTGTCACATTCTATGTTTCTATGGTGCTCAATATGTTTATATTCATGGGGTAGGATTTTTGAAAGCCTCAGACTGCTGCAAGCCACGGTGTACCGATGACATGCTTGGGGCTTGCAGCGATCTAATGTGATTTTCTATCCCATGCTGCAATTGCCACGAGTTAGACCAACCTTTTCTAGTGTAACATTGTTACTGTAACCAACATTAAAGTGAATAATTTTTTTATATTTTAGAGTCAGTATTTAAATGAGTTACATTGATATTTATGAATTTAGAGCAATTTTAAATACATCTGCAGTATAGAATTTTAAAGTGGTTTTAATATAGAGTATTTAAGAGACTCTAAAGCATGAAGATGGTACTCCAAAATTGTATTCACAACTCCTTCTCCTGTTTGAGCCCTGTGGTGCCACTGCTTCAATAAGCTGGCCCTTTTATGAGTTGTTTCTCTGCCTCTCCATTTTGTGAACATTCCGTTATGTAACCAGGTAGTTAAAGAACCGTCTAACCCATGAACCACTTGCCAACACAGTTTGACAAACTGATTTTCATCACACCAGCAGTTGCACACTCACCTGGCTGAGTCAGATAATGAGTTTGGAAGATGGCTGAACACTTCACCTGGCATAGTTGGTGGTTCACTACTTCAGAGTGCTGGTGGCAGTGCGCCGGTCATTACGGTGCCAAGTGGGAAAGTCGTCATCCTCTATTTTTGCATGGGCTATGCCCCCACAACCATCATGTGATGGGTTGTCCCCCACACACCCTTTCTAGGGTACTAACTCTGGGGGTGTGGACCTCAGGCAGGATGGTAAATCTGACATTTGGTGCCTTAATGACCCAGTGCTGTAATACTGGCACCTAATGGCTGGAAAGGGTAGTGGTTAGGGTACTTTAATTAGAGACAAGTTTGGTTCAAAAGTGGCTGCTCACGTCACCTGGCCTAGTTGGCAGGATAGTTTAACTGGAGTCCTGGCATTTCAGAAGTAGCTGCACTCTTCGCCCTCACCCTAACAACATGTGAAAAGAGCACTCTTACACCATAAGAGACAGTCTCAGCACATTATTAACATATATATAAAATAAAGGTAGCCAACCATTAGTTACAGCTAGAGTTCCACTTCTGGATTCTAGTGACATCACTGGACCAACTTTAGCTTCACTGTTAAGATTGTGATGCCCCAAGTATCCCTCAATAAAATTATAATATAGTGATGGTTTCCTATTATTCTATTTGTATTCTATAAACATATTGTTGGGAAAATAGTGTTGGATTTTGTTTAATGAAGAGTGTGAATGGGTACACAGATCCCATGTCTTGTATATCCTTTGTAATCTCATTATCCTTTTGTACATGTGTATCTTGTTTCAGTGTGGACCCAGGCATGGCTGAAAATGAACCTGCAGCTCAGTTAATCTACTGTATGCTAAAAAATTAGAATCAAAATAACAACTGACTGAGTGTATGAGACTGAGAAAGTCACTTGACTTTCATGTGATTCAGTACTCCAGCTGTAAAATGGAGCTGGAGCAGCACCCACTATAAACTAAATGTTGCTTCTCAGCCACACTATTTTGGGTCAACTGTTTTATAAAATACTTATTTTAAAATCTAAAGACAAAGAACCTTGGCATAACAAAATGTTTGGATCGACATAGTATCACTGTAAGTGGCCTAGATAAGCACTTAATCAACACATACTAAATAAGCTAATGTCATTGAATAAAATGTTAAATAAGGTTCTATAATCCTTATTTAACATCATACTAACCGACAATACATTGTTGATTATAGTTTATTAAATACTTATTTAGCCACTTACTGTAAAAAGTTACCATGATGCAGTACCATTTTATGATGGCAAAAACACTCTTTTTCCAATGGTACCCACTATACCATGGACAAATCTTAAAGTTTAACATACTGAGATTGTCATTATTCCTTTTTGTCCCATGCACTGGCTGACTTCTCTCCCATGACCCTCCCAAGCCTTGTCATCCAGCATCCCCTGGACTTACAGGTTCTAACTTACCCCAATGGCTTACTTCCCCATGGAATGGTGGAGGATTGCTGAGCTCAACCCGCTGGACAGGATCAGTTGGAGCTGTGCCAGGTCACCAGTGTGGGGCCTGCAAGGGTTGGAGAATCATCTTATCAGCTAGGGTGATTTTTTCTTCCCATTTTCCTCCCTTTTTTCCCTGTGATGTGGATGAGCTGGTGTGCAGTGAAATCAATGGCAATGCTACGCAAGCTTCCATACATAGCACGCTGGATGTCTGCTGTGCCTCTGACTCCTTACTTACTGTCCCAATGGTCTGTCCCCAGCTGCTACTAGAGGCCAGGCTAATGCCAGGCAGTGCTACCACCCCACCCTGGAGGACGAGGAGAGCTCTCCATTGGACACTCAAACTTCCTCCTTCAGCTGACCCTCAGTGACCCAGGCTTGGGACACAATCCCAGGTCACTGGTGTCATAAACAGTATCACTGCACCACCAGGCTAGTACAGTGTACTTGTATTCTCTACTGTGACAGATCGACCTCTCCCAGACTCAGCCTGTACACTGTTTCCAACTTTTCAACCCTTCAGACACCTGCAAGGATTCCTCAGTAGCTACCACCACTCAGCATAGGCAATCTCTCGAGGCCTGAATCTTACCACTGCTACAGCCACAGCTACTGCCTGTACAGTACAGCACTCCTTGTCAAAGGGCAAATGACCAACCGTTCTATCATAGATGAGAATGCTTTACTTTAGAAACAAAATATGTTAACCTTAGTCTTCTCTTCAGAGACAGAAACACAGTTTTGTCAATCATAACCAGTTACCTGGACCACAAAGGATTCGGTCATAGAAGCATGAAATATACCGGAATAATATTTAATACTTGAAGATATTTACACATATAATACAGGATACTACACAAAGACTATGAAACAGTACCTCAACAGAGATAAAAGAACATTTTTTGAACAGTAGAGGAAAAACACACAGAAAAATCTATCTTTGACCTAACTTTCCCAAAGCAGAGAGCTCACCACACAGGGTACCTTGGTGAATCAGGTCAAACTCGAACATTAGCTGTTAATTGCTTGATGTTCCAAAACCTGACTCATTTTCTAGGGTCTGACAAGTCCTCAAACCCTTCAACTGCCAGCAACCCCATGACACATCATCTAGTATGTCACTCTGACATCATAGATTCAACACTTCCTTTGTGTCTTGGGAAACCGCCAATCTGGAAAAATGGTCCAAACTGGATTCTTGAATTTTGTGGATTCAGAAACCTTCTCATTTTCTGAGCCCTGTCTGCCCAACAGGGGTGCTTGTATCAGTCATTAGCTAGTGCCCTTCACATAACATAAATGGGCTTTTTTGCTTTGATGCATGAAAAGGCTGTTTTGGCTATCTGCTCTCCCATTAACTGGCAAGGGTCCTGCAGTACAGGAATAAGAGACTGTAATCACTTCCCAGAGTAATCTGGCATGCCTCTGGCTATTAACTTTATCTCATTTCCCCTCATAGATCCATTCAAACTTATCAGTATAGCTAGAAGGAAATAAAAAAAAAACTACAGAACAAACGTATATGGCACGTTATTACATCTATAAATCCAAAGAGAAGCTTTGCTTCCAGCAAAATGTAATCATCTAGCACAAAAATTCAGCATGTAAACCACAACTTTCTTTTGAATAGAGTCCTCATTAAATAAAAGGACAGCCTTCAACATTTTCAGATACAATATTTTATAACATTGTTTTCTTTTCTTTTATTTTAATTTTCTTATACAGCCTTTGAGCTCAGAGCTCCTTTACCAAGGTTCACATTAGGAGAACAATACAATGGCAGACAAGCATATTGGGTATACAGCAGTAAGTATGAATTTACAGAGCACACAACTTACATCGATAGACAAACCAAGTACAAGTAATACTACACAATAAGATAAAATATGACACACAAACTAAGAAGATACAGAAATCCATGGCCAGTACTCAGAGATGTAGAATTGTCACAATTGTATCAGTAAAGTGAGGATGGGAGGCCAGAAAGTGAGAAATAGGCACAGGTAGTTAGGGAGGAGGGAGGTTCCTTGAGGGAGGTACAGGGTTAAAGGTGTACAGTTCAGGTTGGGTAGCAGTGGGAAGAGGAAGTAAAAGGAGACTGGTGGCATGGAGATGAGGGGATGTAAAGAGTCAAGTAAAGGCCCTTGGGATAAGGATGGGGTGAAGTCAGCTTGCTGAAGCCGAGGAGAAAAAGCAGTCTTGAGGGCGAAGGGTTCGAGGTCGTTTAGCAGTTACAGCTGCTGGAGGTAGCTAGGTAGTGCTTCAATTCTTTTTTAAAAGAGCTGATGTTGTTGGAGTTGGCTAGATCAGCAGGGAGTTCATTAATCCAGTGTGGAGCTCTGTAAGCAAAAAGTGCTGAGTGAGAGAGGTTCTCCTGAATGGTGCAGATAGTGAGCATCATACAACACCCGGTACAGTGCTGGGTTTGTGAGAATTGCAGTAGGTTGTGGATGGCAGGCAGGGTGAGACCAAGAAGTGCTTTGTTTCCCATGAGGTTACTTGGTACTTACTCGCCCTGGTAGGTTTTAGCCATTGTGTTTCAGCATACAGCTTGCATGTGTGGTAAGCTTGTGGCACTCATGATGAGTCAGCAGACTCTGAGTGCTGTTTGACATGCTTTAGGGCTGTGTTAGTGGCAGCACTATACAATCAGCCCATAGTCAATAACTGACAGAACTGAGCTGGTGACGGCAAGGCACAGGGCAGCGGGAGTTAGGTGGCTCCTGTGCTATACAGGACTCAAGTTTGATGTTGACAGCCCTGACTACGCTGTTAATATGTGAGGAGAAGGAGGAATCATTGATATGTACTCTGAAGTACTTGAATCTCCTTACTTGTTTGAGGCTTTGTTTTTTGTTGACTATGTTGAGATTGAGGTTTTCTTTTTTGGAGTGTGGGCCAGTGAACAGCATTTTTAGTTTTTGTAGTTAAGCAGCAATTTGTGCCAGGTGAACTAGTCCTCTAACTGGTAGAAACTGTTTTGCAGGTCCTGGGAGAAAGGGCCTAGTTGTGGGCTGTGACTAATGATTCGACATTGTCTGCGAGAGGATAATTTTGGATGTGCAAGCTTCAGGGAGGTATTGAGAAATAGACTGAACATCAAGGATCCCAGGATGGACCCTTGGGGAACCTTAGTGAGTCCTTCCTGGGGCTGAACAACACAGCGTATCTTCGCGCACTGTGTTCTGAGAGGTATTTAGAAAACCAACCAACAGACTTAAGGGACAGATTGAGTTCTAGTAACTTTTCTAGCAGTAGGTGGTAGTTTACTGTATCAAAGGTTTTTGTGAGGTCAATAAAAATGTACCCTACTAGATGGTCACTGTCAACTGCATCATGTAGGAGACTTGAGAACTCAATTAAGGTGGTGTTAGTACTGTGGCATTTGTGGAACCCATGTTGTTGGGAGCATCGCAGGTTGTATTTATGTAGATACCCATTCAATTGGTCTGCTACTATCCTTTCTAGGGACTTTGTCAATGATGATAGGATGGAGATGGGCCGGAAATTGGAGGTATTTGTGTGGTCCCCGATCTTGTGTACTGGTGTGACAAGAGCCACTTTCCAGAGGTTGAGGAAGTTATCAAGTGTGAGGGACTTATTAAAAATTTTGATAATTGGGGCTATTACCTCATCAAGTGCAAGCTCCACCATTTTCATAACTACGTTGTTGCTGGCCAAGTGTGTTTTCTCCAATGCCCTTTTGATGTATTTCTTGGCCTCAGAAATAGTTATGCATTTGAGACAGAACTGCAGTACCTGTACATTGTTCACTGGCTGGGTTGACAGGTGGTGTCTATGAGCTGAGGGGGCTTGTGGTGACAGATAATTGGTTGGTAGGATGGGGCTGAGGTCTGTGAATGCCATGTTAAAGGCTTCAGTAATGGAAAGGGGGTCCTTAGTGAGAGTGCCATTGACATTTAGAAGTGAAAGGGAGGATATTGGTCCTTCCAATCAAATCTTTAATGTTACCCAGAAACCCTTACTGTTACCTCATTTCCTTTCTAATTGGCTTTTGTAGAAATTAGCCTTAGCCAGTCTGATTGCTATTTTACATTTATTTCTCGCTGCCTGGTAATTTTGAAAATCATGCAGTGCCCCTGTGGCCTTCGTCTTATGCTAAAGGTTGCTTTCATTTGCTCAATCAAGACCCTCATGATCCTCCCATTTAGTGCACCCATCACTTTCCTCTTTCCTATTGGTGCAAAGATATCACAAGCAGCATTAAATCTGGAGATGAAATCTAGGGCTAGATCAATGTCCTTGATATTATCAAGGGGTGACCAGTCAATCTGGGCGAGGTAAGTTCTGAAGGCATTTAGGAGGCCTCTATGGAGTACTCTGCAGGTAAAGATAGCAGGGGCAGCCTTTGCCCCTTTGTTGGACCAATTGCAGAGAACAGGAGAATGGTCACTCAGGGTATCAGGGAGAACTGTGATGCTGGACATCTTTGAGAGGGAATTAGACAGGACACAATCTATGAGGGAGCTGGTACCAGGCTTGTAGTTGGTTTTTGCTGGCTCTCTAACCAGTTTGGAGAGGTACACACTGGTAACCAGATTCTGTTGTGGGGTGGATTCAGGGACAAGCCAATTTATGTTGAAGTCACTCACCATTAGTAATTCATTGTTCTTAGTGATGTCAATTACTTTATCCAAGCCCGATTTTGCTTTTCCTGGTGGTAGGAAACTTTGCATTGTAATGGACTTGCATTTGGCAGCACCAAGTAAACATTTATAGCCAGCAGCTCAAAGTCGGTGGCTCCTGCTGACAAGGGAGCACTAGACCTTGGAGTGGGATCTTTATATAAAACAAGACACCCCTTCCTTTTGCTGTTTTTGTCTTGCCTGTAGATGGTGTAATCTTCTAGCATGATGGATGAGTTCATTATTTTGGGGAGAGCCAGGTTTCCATGAGGCACGAGACATCGGACCTATGCTGGGTGACCCACGCCTGGAAGAAAGTGAACTTAGGAGGTTGCACATGTTCAGAAATGCAATGTTAATATGTTGTTGCATTAATCATGTGTTTAGGAATTCCTAGGCATATCTATATTAAAACTACTACTATGACAATGAAATGGTCCAAGGTTTTGTATTTGAAGTATATGGGATTACTAATGACGGACACACCTTTATTGTCAGTCTGTTTTTTGTAACTATATCCCTGCCACCATCAATTCATGCCTTCTAAACAAGATGTTTTATCTCAGTGAGCATATCTTGTATAATTAATTAAAAAAATAATATTATCAACAGTTATTAGAACCTCACTTAGCTATTCTTTAGAGTATCTGTTCATTAAAAATGCAGTTATCTTTGTAGGTGAAATATCCAAATGAAATGGTTTATGTTTCCAGTCTGCATTGCCTGATGACATCAGTCTACCTGCTTGATGACTTTTATAATGTACTGGGGAAAGCACTGAAGTGCAAGGCCACCAGCTTCTTATATTTAAAAATGTGTGCTGTAGTTGTGTATGCAAAATAACTATGCATGCCTAAATTAGCCACTTAGTTCTTAAACTGAGTACTGCTGAATTATGTGAAATCTTTCTGCAGAAGCCCCTGCATCCTGAAACATGGGTGAAACCCTTTTTGCCAGGCTCGTGAGTCACACTGGATGGAGGAATATGACAGTTGAGGAACCACCTCAATTTCTGCATTTGCACCCTTGTTCAGAAAGTAGATCACTAGTAAAAGTGATTATTTCATAATTATTAATGTGGGACAGAAGAAAGTTTAATAATATTAATAAAGGAAATAGTCTGTAGATGACAATGGGGGACATTTCAATAGCAGAACTATTATGTTCAATGTACCAGATGTAAACTTTTTAATTTTGTCTCTTTGGGGTAATTAATTTTTATTTAGAGGCCCAATCTAGTCTCTAAAGTAAAGAAGGATGTATAACTAATTATTAGAAAATGAGGCAATACATTCCTCAATCCTGACAACACCAGGCACTCATACATTTATGAGACAACAGACACCACAAAAAAAAGACCCAGCGCCACTCCGACTCTTTACACAGTAGTATCATTGTTCCCACCACAAAATAGCCCTGGTGCCACTCTGACTCTTTACAGAGTAATATCAGTGTTCCCACCACAAAATGTTGAAAACTGAGCAGTAGCTATCTTTTTTCCCCCACTACTTTGCTGCTCACAAGCACAAATCAAAACAAACAGAAATCATGCCACTAATAAAGCATTTCCCAAACTGTCACTCAGTAAAATGCCCACAACAATAACAAGTAAGCAATAACCCACAACAGGGTGTGCGGTTATTGGGGATTAATTAACACCCCGGATGCGTTGTGAGGCACGAAGCTACAGGCCGAGTGTCCTCACAGCACACTGGGTGTTGATTAATTCACAATAACCACACACCCTGGAGTGGGTTGTTGCACCTATAACATGGGCCATACATGGAGAGAAATGGACCAGAAGTAGTTGAATAACAGGAATAAAATGGGAACTAGTTAGTGTTCTTCCACTACTTTTGGTCAGAATACCACAATGATGTGTGTTCTGCCACAGGAAAATAGTTCTTTTACAGAAGTTTGTGGTAAACAGTGTCCACATAATACTATCAAGGGCTGCAAACTTTTCTGCTGGTCTCTAAACTACACTGTCAGGTACTGTTGTGTCTCCTGATCTTTCACACTGCATTCTCTCTCTTACCGAACAGTGACACATTGTGGACAATCTGCAGTGCCGCATGAGGCTGGTGATAGTCATTACCTCTGTCCCTGCTATTCCATTGCACACAATATACACGAGACAGAGAAAAAAGCAACTAGCTCAGCTTCCCCTTCTCCTGCTGTCTGATCACATGCGTGGTTGCCCGATTACAGTTTACTCTCTGTTGGCAACTGTGAATCTCTCTCTCTCTCTCTCTCTCTCTCTCTGTCCTACGGGGGTGGGCGATGGATATTCCTGTCATTGCCTTCACGCACAGACAACATGAGACATGATAGTCTCATGTTGACGTTTATCCAGATTGGTCACAACAAACATTTTTCTTCTGGTATTGTGAGGTCACACAATGAACTATGCAATGCCGTGCATACCGACAAGAATGGAAAAGCAGTTTAGGGGCTCTGTACAAAAACACAGTGCTGTGCAGTTACACAGATGAGCCAGGGCACAAACTTCCACAGGGTGGGTGAGTGGGCAGCACACAGTACTATTCTGTTTGTCCCACTCACTGGTACTACAAATACTTTATTTTTTCTGACATAGGGCACAACCATTCTTACAGAAGCACACTGCTCACTGACCGTCTGAGGGATCATCATGGGAATGAACAGCAGCAAGAACTCCTAAGCTCGCAATATGTTTAAATGGTTGCCTCACAGAAATGAAATTGGACAGAATTAACAAGTGCGGCTCTGGGTTCCTATGCTGCAGGCTGATCACCACAAACAGAAAAAGGAGGTGACTGATTAACAGAAATTAATCAACACTCAAATGATTAATTTCTACCAATTACGTCACATAGACATCTTTGCCCATGTTATAATGAAACTTAATTGAGCACTACAGCAGTCTTCTCAATTCAGTACTCACTCTTATCTGTGTAACCCCTAGGTGGCGCTATCCAAAGGGCTACTACCCGTGCCTGTAACTACTAACAGATTGAGGGACCTAAGTCCAAAGGCGGGTGCCTTCACCCAGAGGCCACGGTTTGCAGTAGTTAAACTAACTTGGTCACAGCCCTCTAGGACACTGTAACCCCCCTTTCTTCCCACTAGTGTCCCACACAATCCATTAGGAATATCTTCACAATGTACACTTACCCCCAGGACTGGCTCTGTCGACTGGACTCTGGGGACCCCCTTGTAAAACAAGATGATACAGTGCAAAAACCACAGTACAATACTTTAACATAAACGAATACCTCAGCCAGTGTAACTCTGCTGAAACCACAGATCTGATTTATGTAAGGAGCTGTAACAAGGAAGGGGGAAATCAGGTTAATTAGGTTAAACACATTAATAATCACAGTACTGTGCACATATTCAGAGTCCCAAATTGTCACTTTCACTAGGTACCCAGGATGGGGGGCTAGCCAGGATCGGTGCAGCTGGTTGAGGCCCTGTGATGGAAAAAACACATCGCAATACCCAAATTGTAATCTGGAGCCGGTTGGCTCAGTTCGTGAAGAAATGAAAAAAAAAGCAACAATTAGATGACACATTTGCAATTCGATAAACAGAGGGCGAGGAGCTACCTGCTTTGTACTCTAAACTTAATGCTGGTAACTGGATGGAAGGCAGGTTGTCCTGGATTGCCAGGAGGAGTAGACCATGTGGACAAGGTCCTTGTGACTGGACCCCACTGCAGTGTAGAGCAAATGGATGTAGTCTGGATTAAGCTAGGGTTTACTTCCAGCTTCATGCACTCAATTCACTGTACAGGGGATTTGAAACGCGATTCCCCACAAGCATTACACACATTTATATGTAAAAGGAAAGTACTATACCTGGCAGGCTGCTTCTCTATCCCGATCGCAATTACTGCACGATACCCGGGAGAACACACAGCAGTTTCAGTTCCTGACAGACCGAGCGCGATTCAGCAATTTCTCCAGTCTTCTACAGGGTGAGCCTGGTTTCTGCTCTTCAGATCTTCTTGATTCTCCTCACAGGTCAGATTCAGTCCGAACAGGCGCTTGCACAGGCTGCAGACTGAAACTCAGGGCCTTACATGCGCGTCCCGTGTGAAACTATACAGCGCAGAAGCTCTAGCTCCTTTTCTTCACTGTCTCAACTCATCTGACTTTCCAGTAGACAGAGCGGGCATTTCCTTGATTTCTCCCAGTTCAGTTGGCTGGTTTGGCTGTCTCTCACAAGCAGACTCCGTGTTGGTGCAAAAGGCGCCAAAGTCCAAACTACAATTCCCAGAGGCATTGGCCATACAGTACATAGGTGGCTGGCTCGACAATGAGAGTCCACGTTCTGATTTGCCAGCAGCAGGCTCCATTTCAAGGTCTCCCCACACTGATTGGTCCAGTTCAGCAGTTCAAAACCAGAATGGAGGCTAGGCAAACACACAGTTCTGACTGCAAAGAAAGCAGGTTAGACAAACTGTATTTTTGTCATTACTCTAAATGATTTCTGGCAAACAGTTACATCTTTGAAAAGTGCTCACTCTGCCCCTTAGCGACAGCAAGCGGAGCGATTTGGCAGCAGCTCGAGTGGGACTCAAGCAGGGAAACACACAGTCCCCCCATAGAAACAAATTATGTCCGCTAGCAGACAGCTCTTAAAGAGACAGTACCAGAGGCTCTAAAAGCACTCACAGATAAATGGCTTAAACGCCAAACACCATTCAGGCTTGGAGCATTCAAGCAAGCTCCTGGAAGACTTTTTGGGAACCCCCATTTACAGGGGGGTTACATCTGAATAGTGTTGAACTACTCTGCAGACAGGAATGCATTCCTGACTGACCACATCTAAAAGTCTCCTCCCAGCTGCCATCATTCTGAACCTCCTCCATAAGTGCTGCTACCCCCCAAAAAAAAAACTACAAATGGAAACATTGAAACTAAAAAAACTGTCTGTCGGTGAAGAAACTATTACAAGTTAAAGCAAGACCTGGCACTCCATAAAATATCGAGACAGTACTACTAGTGGCAGCATCCGCTATTGGCAATCTATCCGTGAAAGGACTACTTTACACAAACATTTTTCAATAATTTTATCACTTTTTCTTAATTTTTTAAACATTTCACTTTTATTTCTTAAATACCAAACAAATACAATTTTCTCAGCACAATAATACACACCATGGTGGACACTGTTACCTATCCCCCCTTTGCAGAGGTTGTAAGGCTCCTCAGCTGGAGCATTAGGCCACAATAAGCCACTGGGTTGGTGGATATAACCCTACACTACCCACCATATCATGTATTATTACTTACAAAATTACAGGCTAATTATTTTTACAACTTGGTTGGAATCTTTTGTTGCACACAAGTGTGTATAACAGAACAACAAACAGCTGCAGCTAACAATGGAAAGGACACTTATTTTCTTCATTTAAAACCAGCAGTTATAAAAAACAGCATGGGAGTATGGTAACTCAGTTTTATGCACCCTCTGGTATGTGATGCCTGGTTAAACCAGTTGAGCTTTGCTCTCGTGGCTTAAATGGCATCACACTGCTGGTGTAGGAAGGAAAAAAAACTTGTTAAACACTACTCCCCATGTACTAGTCTATATTTAATAGCTCAGAACTAGCAAAGTAAAAACCTGAAAAAGAGCTGTTCTTCAAACTTACTTAGCCATACTTTGAAAAAATGTAACTTGTTATACTTGTGCAAAATGAACCTTTTGTACAAGCACATCTAAAATTAGTGCATTACACTGCTAGTGCAAGTGACTGTGGACCTTCCATTTTCCTTGTGCAAGTCACTGTTAAATAAAGCACATTCGATCTGCCATGCATCTGAATTGAACAGACAGAAAGTGGGCCTTTTTAAAGATCTGGCTCACTGTTGCCTTACTTGCACTGACCTTTTCTCTCAGTAGGTGCATAGAATCCAAATAAATGAAGTCGTAATCAAGTGTCTGCATTAGTACAAAGTGAATGTACTGTAGCTGAAGTTCATAGACAGCAGGTTGATGTGTAAAGCCCTTGTAGACAGTACAAGTTATAAATTGCTACAGTGAATTGAGGTGGTGAAGGATGACTTAATGATAACCCTCATCGAGGCAGTACTTTAGCCTGTGAGCAATGCAAAAGATATGCAGAAAGATTTTAGAATCACACTTAATGAGTAATATAATAAGATACATTAGTTATATTTTTTAAATGAATCAGCTAATTATTTATTTACTTATTTAAATATTGGCCAGGATGGCATTCTAAGCTGGAGACAGCTCATTTCCTAGTGCATACTGGGTAGAGAGAGATGGATACAAGTTAGAAAGGCATCAAAAGGTAAATACAAAGTGAAACAAATACAGTGTGTAAATACAGGAGGCATTTATGCCAACATGTAATTAAATACAATGGGCTGGATATTCAAACTGCGCCATTCTGTGGCGCAAGCCCTTGCGCTGCTCAAAATAGTTGCGCTGGGGTGTGGCCGGGGCGATATTCAATGGAGTTGCGCTATTGAGCAACTCCTTTGAATGTCACCCCCCGCCACAGCCACTGTGCATGGCGCAGTGGAACTTGCACCACCGCAAGTGGTCAGAATGGAGCATTCAAGATACGGTGGAGCAAGTTCTATTTGCGCCATCGCCAGAAATTCCGATATTCAAAGGTGACATGCAAATGGGGCCATAATTCATGCAAAGGCACAGGGGGCCATTTGCATCTACTTATAGCCCCATTTGCATGCCATTAGCATGCAGGTGCGCCGTCCCGGCGACTCTGCCTGGTGCCCTGCCAGGAAGCAGCCGTCAGACCGACGCTTCTGCAGCCCGATCGCGGGAAAACCGTAGTAATCCCCACCCCTGACTGGCCTGATCGCGGGCATATAACTGTAGTAATCCTCACCCCCGACTAGCGCAATCGGTGGGCAAAACTGCAGTAATCCCCCACCCTCCCGACTGGCCCGATCGCGGGCATAACTGTAGTAATCCCCACCCCCTACTGGCCCGATCGCGGGTAAAACTGTAACTCCACCCCCACTAGCCCAATGCGGGCAAACCAGTAGTAATGCCCACCCCCACTAGCCGATCGCGGGCAGAACAGAGAGTTCAACCCCAGAACAATATCCCTGGTGGTCCAGTGGACCACGAAGCCGATCGCGGGCATTAGAGTCAACCCTCCCAGGTTCAAGTACCTTGGTGATCTAGTGGCCCCAACCCCACCCACCCACGGGCCCCACCACCCGCTCCCCCGTCAGCCGGGCAGGCGGTAGCATCCCACCCGCCTGCCGCCCGCCGCACCGACTGACTGCTCGGTAGGGCTGCATGCCCATTAGTTCAGAGCAAGAGCCAATGGGCATGCAGCCCATACCATACAAGGCAGTCCAGATATGTGAATGAGGGTGGTGGGGCCACTGGATCACCAGGGTACTTGGACTGGGAGGTTGACTCTGGCCAGCGCGCTGGCTCACTGGACCCCAGGTAACCATTATTGAGGTTGAACTCTGTTCTGCTGCGACTCGAGCTGAGTGTTCTGGTTGCCGCAATCTAGTGAGTGGCGAATACTACTGTTTGCCAGCGATCGAACTAGTGAGGGTGGAATTACACAGTTTTGCCCACTATTGGGCCAGTCGGAGGTTACTATTATGCCTGTGATCGGGCGCGGGGGGCACGAGGAAAAGTGGAGGCCACCACAGGTGGCAGCTGCTGTTTTGCGCCCTGCAATGTGGCAGCTCACCTGTGGGTGGCCCTCGACTTACTCTTTTTTTTTGCTCAAAGTCATGCAGGCGCGGGTAGCTGCGCTGCACAACTCTGCACAGCCCGCTGAATATCGGGCTGTGCAGTTTATGCATGGTTCCTCCCTCCAGTTGAGCATGCCTTCATTAGCATTGCGCTGTTGCTCAGCATGACTTGGGGGGCGCAACTGCCTCCAGCTGAATATGGCAGAATGGCGCAATTTTGGACTTGTGCAGGCGCAACCCTATTGTGCATGGTGCAACCCTTTTGAATATCCAGCCCAATATATATAACTAAAAAAAATAAATATAATGCCAACTGCATGAAAACTGTGATCCTGTGAATAAGCATTTTTACTCATAATACTAAGTATCAACTGGCAGAACCTAGCATGAAGGATTGGGAGGGG
This sequence comes from Neoceratodus forsteri, assembly GCA_016271365.2. Classification (NCBI taxonomy): domain Eukaryota; kingdom Metazoa; phylum Chordata; order Ceratodontiformes; family Ceratodontidae; genus Neoceratodus; species Neoceratodus forsteri. Next base: position 964,672,898 of record CM028131.1, on the reverse strand, counting down.
ACAACATAGAAAAAGCCCTCCTCACCCTATAGTTTCAGACACATTAATCATTTAATAGATTTCTGCCAGCCCAGGTAGGTGTCTGCATAATCATCTCAGAGCAAAATGCATGTAGGGTGACTGCATATAGAGTAAAAACATATTAGGAGGTACCAAAGAGATATAGTATAGTATGTTGGGAGAAGACTTGGGCTTTATTCAGCAACATTTATGTGTGTCTATTACATACCCATTTTCTTGATAAAATATTAAGGGTAACATCTCGGAGATATTAAACAGATATAGTCTGGATGAAGAAGATTGAGGCTCTGTTCAGAAGCACTCTACTTATTTTACACTTTATAAAATAATAAGAAATGGCCATATATAGAACACATAAAGTGTACTAAATAGTACATTTTCTGTTGGATGTAGAAAAGGATGAATCATTTATGTGTTGTTACTTGCCAGATGTTTTTGCCACAGTTAAAGCATCAGTGTATTTAGCTGAAGTATCCTGGTGCCTGTACTTTCAGGAAGTATAATGCTCTCCTCTGCAGATAAGTTATATACATATCACATATTTTAAAACACATACCAAACAAATCCCACTAAAACAACATTTATGTGTCACCATTTTAAAAGATAACCCTTATCCAACAATAAACTGGATATGCATTGGTTTGCTCTGATATCATGCCATGGAAACAGCAACAGTTATTCAAATATTCAAAATTAGCGACAAACATAACATTTCCAACTATAGGCCAATATCTTTGTGACTTACTACTGCCCAGTTACTTGAAAAGCTTGCCTTTCATCAGTAAATTTATTGCACAAGAATGGATTATTATCTGTTTTCATTCCCAGCAAGTAGCTCAAGCTGAGGACCTTGCAGTACAAGCAGACTAGATAGACTAAATGGCCTTATTCTACTGGCTTCTCTGTATGTTCATAGCAACAGTTTGTTTACACAAAATAAAAGCCTTTTTTTATTTAATGTACTTTATTGAACATCATAATATGTAATACATTACATTTTATGTCTAACACCATACATGACATTACAATCAATAAACAGTCCTTTACCACTTCCTGAACATGACAGTCCCTTCTGTTATATTTGACTTGACGTATTATGTCATGAATATGTTCTATTTCATACATTTTACTATTACACTTCTTTAGCTACTCAAATCCCTTCTTTTTTTATTCCCCCTTCAATAGGCTTTATTGAGCGTTATCAGAAGTATTAAAATAAATTAAAACCTGATGAACTGGGGAACTGACCTCTTTGAATTGGGAATTCCTCCACCCTCTGTCCATGTGCCAAAGCATCAACTGTGGGACATGATGTTTTAATCTTATTTTTACATTGGTTGCGCTTGCGCAAACCAACATATTGTGGCAATATGGGATTTTGGGGGGTGTCACTGCTGAGCCCATTGCAGTTCACAGAACCAGGGGCTCAGCAGTCTACCAATGATCAGTAGGTGTGGTCCTGATGCAACTCTCTGCTGGATGAGCTGAACAGTCATGCACTTCAAAGGATCGAAGCTTCTCTAATCCAAGGGTTTCAGCCCTTTGATTTACATGACCATTCCAGCCCACTAGAGGTGCCCAATACCCATGTCAGTGATCCCCTCTTCCCCCATAGTGTCCGACATTGGGGTACTCAATCCCCATGTTGATGATCCCCCCAGTACTGTCCGACATCGGGTTGCCCAATCCCTGTGTCCACAATCCATCTGTACTATGGGACACTGGGGAGCCCACCTCCAGTGTCCCCAGTTATGTTACTCCCCTGCCACCACTCTGGAACACTGGGGAGCCCACCCCCAGTGTACCCCAAATTTTTTTTATCCATGAAAAAAAGAAAACAGTCCCAATGTTTTTTAAATTAAACCTGTAAAGAAGAAAACAGTCACTCATCATCTCTCCATCCCCTCCCTATCCCGATCCTCCTCTCACACCCACCTCCCTGCACCCACCTTACCCTATACTTATCTCCGGAGGTTCAAGGCTGGCATCTTCTGTGGATCGGGACACGTGTGCACTCTTCAAAGCCAAACAGCGAACTGAAGAATCAAGGTAAGTACCGTATAATGGCAGTCAATGGCATTTTGAACTTATGCTGATATCTCAGTCATTTTTAAGTCTTTTTGCACCAAATTTTCAACATGGGCTTTTTGGGACCCCGCCTCATGAACACTGGTGCTGTCGTTTCATTACTTGGTCCTGAAAGGTGATTTTTGTGGTCCCTGTGTGAATCCCCTTCGAGACTGAGTAGGTGAAATGACGGTGCCACTGTTCATGAGGTGGGGATCCCAAAGCCCATGTTGAAGACTAATTGAAGCCTAATCCCAAAAGGGCCACGTTATGAGTGTTCAGTTTCTACACAGGTGCACAACTGCAAATTTTATGTTTTCACTCCAAATTCTCAACATACAGATTTTTTCACACCACCTTGTAAACAGTATAGCTGTCACTTCTCACATCTTGCCCAAAATGCATTTACACACCTGTGGCATGGAATGGCACGATCCTTGCACAAAATCACCTTTCGAGGCTGAGTAATGAAATTGCAGTGCCACTGTTCATGAGGTGGGGTCCCCAAAAGGCCCTGTTGAAAGTTTGGAGCAAAAATACCAAAAAATGCCTGAGTTATGTGCACACATTGACATTTTCCTATGCATGCATGCAACTTTGCCAGTTTCTAATATTTTCACTCCCAATTTTCAACATTGCCATTTTTTCATACCACCTCATAAACACTATAGCTGTCATTTCTCACATTCTGCCCAAAATGTCTTTCTGTATCTGTGTCATAGAATAGCGTTTTGCCATGGATTCTGACTTTTCACCTTTTGGGTTTATGAGTGAAGGTGATAAGAAGACTATGTTGAACATTTGTGTAAAATGTGAAACATTACAAAGTTATCATGGCAACATACAAGTGTCTGCTTGCTGTGCCTACATCCCGGTTCAGAGACGGACTTGGGAGTTGGAGGGCCAGCCGTGTGCAATAGGATTGAGTATCAGGGACAGCTCTCCTTCTCTGGGGAGAGGGAAGAAGTATCCAGTGCATTGTGCACTTCTGGTGGAGGCTGGGGTACCACTGCTGCCAGTGCCTCATGCAAGGGGCGAGGCAGATGCTGGTATCATTGCATGTCTCCGCCTCCAGGAATCTTCAAAAATTAGCATACAAAACATTCCAGACTCGTTCCTTACACGCCTGCCTCTGCTGCCACTCCTACAGCAACTAGTAAAAGAGAGAGGGAGACTACTGGGGGCCAAAGAGACATGTTATAGCCACAGAAATCCAAATAAAGTTTATTATTGGCCCCAGTGTGGCTGTGTGCATACACAGGGCAAGTGCAGGCTGGCAAAACAAGTCTTTGATTTGTGCCACCATCCAGAAGAGAAAAAGAGACAGAGAGAGACTATTGGGGGCCAAAGAGAAATCTTATAGTTACAGAAATCACAAAATAAAGTTTATTATTTGCCCCAGTGTGGCTGTGTGTGCACTGGGCAAGAGCAGACTGGCAAAATAAATATTTGACTTGTGACACCATCCAGAGGAGAAAAAGAGAAACTGTTGGTGGCCAAAGCAAACTGTTATAGTCACAGAAATCACAAATGAAGTTTATTCTTGGCCCCAGTGTGGTTGTGTATGTACACAGGGCAAAAGCAGACAGGCAAAATAAGTATTTGATGTGTGCCACCATCCAGAGGAGAGAAAGAGAAAGAGAGAGAGAGAGAGAGAGGGGAGAGCGACTATTAGGGGCCAAAGAGAAATGTTATAGTTACAGAAATCACAAATAAATATTATTCCTGGCCCCAGTGTGGCTGTGTGTGTGCACATGGCAAGAGCAGGCTAGTAAAATAAATCATAAAGTTATGAGCCCGAGTTGAAATCTGTGAACGCAGGTGCACAGCTTTGGCAATTTTCAATATTTTGACCCCAAATTTTCAACATAGCCATTTCTTCACAACACCTTATGAATGTGACAGCTATCATTTTAGATCCTGGCCAAAGTTTATTTTGCATCCTGAAAGGTGATTTTGCAGTTGCTGTGTGAAATCACCTTTCAGGCAGTATTGACATTTTCTCTTCACTTGTTCATGAGGTGGGATCATAAGAAGGGTATGTTAAAAATTTGGGCAAAAATATTTACAAACAACAAAGTTATGAGCCCGTGTTGAAATTTGTGAATGCAGGCTCGTATCCTCTGCAGATGTAAATATTTTGACCCCACATTTTCAACATAGCCATTTCTTCACAGCACCTCATGAATTTCACACAGCTGTCATTTTTCAGATCCTGGCCAAAATATTCTTTTGCATCCCGAAAGGTGATTTCACAATCGCAGTGCAAAATCACCTTTTGGGCAGGAGTTGAAATCTTCAAAAGTTGGACTCAGAATTACAAAAAAAAAATGTTTAACAAGCAACCAATGTTCGGCATTGACAAATGCTTGGGTCCAGTCTGCTGGTCCAGTTGTACTATTCATTTTCTCCATAGGGCTCTACTTTACAGTTGGTTTGTTCCGGATAAGAATCTGTAGTGTTGTAACAATGGCTGGGCATGTAAATCTCTTTGTATTATGACCTATTATGCTGCCATGTTTTTACTAGTTGAGAATCTGAGTCTATCACAAGGCATGGCCTAATTCAAAAAAGAGATACATAAATTAACAAATGTAACCAGTAGTATTACTGTGAATAGTAATTACTATTATGATGGCTCCATGAGTTATATTTTTGCATTGAAATAACTTTAGAAGTATGATCATGATTTGTCTAATCTAAATCTTGGAGAAACATTTATACTAATATTATGTAAAGTTAAATTTGCTTGCACATCAATTCTGAAGCTATCAAATCCAAGTATTTTTAGAGTGCAATATACTAGTACTAAAATAAGTCTAATCTTATAAATTCTTTATTTTCTGGCACTGTATACTATAACTTGGTCTCAGAGAATTCTTTTAGTGCAGTACTTATATTGGCCATTTAAAAATTGTATACATAAATATTTGTAGCTCATGTCCTAATTTTCTAACTTTGAAGTATGGACTGCACAGTACAACCCTAATGTAACAGCTTTTACTAAATCTTGGTTGTCAAGTAACATTTCTGACAGGGAGGGTAATTTACCATCTAATCAATTATTTTGTGAGGCTAGAAAGGGGAAAAGGGGTGGGTCTGACTGATATACTGAAAGGATTTACTGTTGGACACAAAACATGTGATTGATCAGAAAGATTTATCATGTGAATTTTTACTATTAATATAAAGTTGAATGGGGAGAAAGTTTACAGTTGGCTGTTACATCCTCCAAGGGATGCAAGAAGTGGTATATATTGGGCAATTAAAACACAATCAGAAGGTGACTGTTGGAGACTTATGGCCTGAT